>JAVIWB010003153.1:0-432650 GCA_031893035.1 Dermolepida albohirtum
CGAACCATTTTCGCGCAACAGATTTCGATAAAGTACCTTCACCGTACACAGCACAAATTTTATCACAAGCCTGCGCAGCGTTCTTCCCCTTATCATAATAATATTGCAGAATATAGCGAAATTTCTCATTATTCTTCTCCATTTTCAAGTGCGAATAACTTTCCAACCACTGCACCGATTACAATGTTTCTACACTCAAACTAACGTTCGGAAGGTCATCTAAAAAACGAGCCGTCGGTGGTGTCGCTGTGACTTGTTGTTCTTTAGTTATCGGCAACCAATGCCATCTATCGGGAAAAACGCCACGAACTTTTTCCCAGACCCAATATATATGTACCTTCCGGATAAATTTACTCGAAAAAATATACAAAGTTTATATTGCAATATTTATAGATGAACACTGTCAAATAAGTCTCGGTGTCTCGGTTTTCCAATGTACGTACATACTAGCGTTACAATTGCGCATACAAAATATTCCTGAACATTTGTTTATATTTTGTCCAACAGAGTCTCTTTCATTAATAGAAAAAAAACAAACATACATATATGTCACAAATATGTTTGAGAAGTAAGAAAAGGTAAATATGAAATTTCCCAAATTTTAGCTAAGCATAACAAGTCTTTACTTGTAAGTATATGATACAGAAAATATATAAAAGTACAAGAAACAAGTAGAGAGAAGGCAAAAACATTTTAATTCCTCCTACATATCCCCTACTGCCAGTGTGAGTAAAGCTCATGGTAAATGTCTCCTGTGTAAAATATTTTATTAAAATTATTACACATTATATATAGGGGCGACTACTAATACTATATCAGTTTAAGAAGGTGGACAGGAAAATGCAGTATTGTAACGAACCGACAAAAGAACAATCGATGTCATAATGTAGAAGTTTATATAAACAAATTAAACCGGTAGTAATTCGTCTGCTATCTTGAAGCAGTTTCATTTGATCTGTATATTGGGTACAGCTTCGAAGATGTTCTTATGAACATTATAGTAGGGATACTATATCAAAATCGCATATGCAAGTTTCAATCTGAAAAGTGAAAAGTACAGAGACTTCATTGTTTGTATAGAGGTAAACTCTACAATTGTGTATAATAGAACCTAAGGACTTTTTCAGAGATAAGGCGATATTTTCGATATGGTTAACAAACGTGAGCTTCTCATCAAATAACACGCCAAGATCATTGACTAGATTAGTCTGTGTTAATGAAATAACACGTAATGAATGCTCGAGCCTAATTGGATTTAGCTTCCTTGTATATGTCATAATCATACATTTGGATAGATTTAACTGTAAACAGTTATTTTCGCACAACCATTAATTATATCTAGTTGATCGAAGAAGACGCAATCACTCACATCTTGGATTCAAGGAAAAAGTTCTAAACAATTCGCAAAAAGTAATTTCTTGGACGACAAATCATTAATGTATACATAAAATAGAAGCGGTCCCAAATTTGAGTCGTGAGGCACACCCGAGATTGCGTAAAAATGATAAGATGCATGCCCATTATAGTATATAAATTGTGTTCTAACAGATAAATATGAGCCAAAAAACAGTGGGTCATTGAAGGCTGATTTTAATTTATTTAATAATTTAATACATCAACCTTTCCTTGTCCAAAATATTCACAATGTGAACTGTACTAAATTAGAAACCATTGGTCGTTTTCCAATAAAGCCATGTTGATTTAATGACATTACATTACGAATTATCGGAGACAGATAAGTACAAATGCACATTTCTAGAACCTTACTGGAATTTGAAACTGTAATTATAGGTCTGTAGTTGTCGATAACCATTAGATCATAACCTTCAGCACAGGACATACTCTTTCCAACAGTTAGGAAAGATTAAAGTAGTTAATGCTAGGTTAAATTAAATAAAACTGTTAAAGCATATGTGGGGGCGTCTGCATAATCTTTCAATAGGAAACTTGGAAGTTTATCGTCTCCGGTCGTGGTTTTGTTCGACAGTTTCCTTAATGGTGAGTTAATAATATAAGCCTTAAGAAAATTGTATGAATATTCGGTGAGTTATAGAAGACGGATTGTTGTTGATGATTCATACTCACATCAAACTGAATAAACATCGATTGAAAGTAGTTAGCGGAAGCATCAACAATCATCTGAAGTTCCATATGCAGTTCTTCCCAGGAATCCTACACATACCCTTTCTTGATTGAATGTAGAACCAAAAGAATTTCGGATCGTTAGCTATGCTCTTTTTCTTCAGGTACTTTTCATAGGATGTCGAAATTTGGTACTTCACAAGAGCTCTGATACACTTAAAATGTTAAACATCAGTATCAAGTTTATAGATTCTATACTTTTAACGATAATAGTTCTTCAATTTCAGGGTGTTAATAATTTCATATGTATACCATGTAGGAAATTTGTTCTTTTTATTCTATAGACGCGGCAAATATATTAAATTGGAAAAATTGAGGCATTCGAAATTAATGTCAGTATAAGTGCACAGAAAAGACCAATAATAATAATAAAGTGCGTTATACAAAGCATTAAAATTGACTTTCTTGAAGTTATATGCTTACTCGTTCATACTTGATTCAAAATTGAACAATGACTGTGAGAATGACCGAATGGACCGTATGGTGTAGATCGATGCATATTAATGGACATTGTTACAAAGAACGGTAGACTGCATATCTGTTAATAATAGGATTAGTCCGGCTTTGAATAATAAGCTATTGTCTTGGGTTTAACTTCATTATTTGAAGTGACATATCTTCGAGTTTAGTAAATGAGAGCCAAACTCGGCGAATACTGTATTTTATAGCAACAATCTTATTGTGGTGAAATAATACCTTATTTTTTGGCTAGATGTGATTTGGCCTACTACTTTACTTTGGTATGCAATTATGAATCTATGTTCAACCTGCTTCATCTACTGTTATAAAACGTCAAAGAGAGTTAGTGGAATCACATTTAAATAAGTCTAAACACACTCGGGGGTATTCATACGAATGCATTTATTGTCCACTGTCAAACAAACAAACAAATGCGACACGCATCAAGGAGAAATCTGTTTTATGCCCAAAACATCATGTAAAATGTAGTACATACACTGTCTAGAGTTTTGCCATGTCACAAAGATCACGTGCTTTCATCCAGTCAGCATTTGATACGGAATTAACGATTTCGTTTGTAGTAGCTGTTTTTTTTGGCTTTCCAAGTATGCATGCAATGATTGTATGACTGCGTTTAAATTCAGGAATGCACTTATTACCATCGAAAATGAAAGAATAGACTCATTTAAAATTAATTTTAATTCTTTTGTATGTTGGTTGAGCTTTAAACCTTTTCAAACAAAGTACTTTCTAAAGGCTCCAACTTCCATTTTATTCATTTTTCCCAAAATGTAGAAATTTATTTGCTTACTCGATGCCCATAAACAAGTAATTAAATGTACCCATCTTAAGCTCCACAACATGCCATCTAAGGATTATACTAGACAAAGTTCATAGTTATTCAATCATACTTGCGCCATCTCTCTGTCAGGCAGAGAACACTTTCCTTGCTACGAAAATAAGAATCTACTGACTTTTGTTTAAAGTTTTCACTATCACACGTCATATTCTATTACAAAATTTCAATTTCAAGGCTGTTATTTTCTATTAATGCGATGTGAGAGATATTTTGCTAATTTTTCTGAACTAAGACGTGATGTATTAGTTCAAATATCATTATTATTATATTATTTTTAATCCGTGAGTTTAACAAAAATAACGTAACTGTAAAAACATTGTTAGCTAACCATAACATATCTTGGAACGAGTTTCGTATACAACATCTATATATGATTTTGTAAGTGTCGAAATATCTGTATCAGTAAATTATGTTCGCTTGTTTTTAACTTGCAAATAAAAATTTTTGGTAAATAATGAAAATATAGGAAGTCACATAAATGTTTTTTAAAATATTTATGGCCTTGAAATTGTGATTAAATACCAATAAAATCTTTATCGTGGATTTCCAAATAACAGGATGTGCTTTGTAAATATATGTTTCCTTTTAAATAAATTTCATAGTTATGAGCATTTATAATGACAAAAAACCACCTAAGGAAACATATCTGTTTGGTGGAATACTGCTTATTTCCATTAACACTACAAACAGCTGTACCTGATATCGATTCGCGATTGTAGTTATATAAAGGTTTTCCAATAAGAACTTGACAACTTTTTTTCAAAATAAAATGCAGACCATTTGAGATATTTCAAAAACTTTATTATCGGGTTGAAGTACAATCAAAACATTTATGAATGGAATTCGACTTCGTTCATATGGTCACCGCGGGCACGTTTGCAGCGGTCGATTCATTGGACCCAATTTTCTTGGGCTCTGAGCTCTTCCAACATTTTCGGCTTGTTGGCATAGACCAATGACTTGACGTAGCTCCAAAGAAAAAAGTCTAGAGGCGTTAAATCGCACGAACGAGGCGGTCAATCGACTAGTCCATTTCTTGAGATAACACGCTCATCAAACTTACTCTTCAATAAATCGTTTGTAACGTGTGCTGTGTGGCTTGTGGCACCGTCCTGCTGAAACCACATGTTGTCCAAGTCCATATCTTCCAATTCGGGCCAAAAATAATCGGTAATCATGGCGCGATAACGATTACCATTCACAGTAACGTGACGATCATTATCGTCGACGAAAAAATATGGCCCTATGACGCCGCCGGCATGCAAACCGCACCAAACAGTTATTTTTTGTGGATGAAGTGGTGTTTCATGAAGCACATGTGGATTTTCACCCGACCAATAACGCATATTTTGCTTATTGACGAACCCATTGAGCCAAAAATGAGCTTCTTCACTGAAAATGATTTTGCGATGAAATTGATCATCTTGGCGCATCTTTTCCAGCATCGGCTTCAGTTCTTGAGTCAGCTTGATCTTGTATGGGTGTAAACCAAGATCCTTACACGAAATTCGCCATAAAGTGGTCTGGGCGATGCCCAACTCTTGAGAACGCCATGGAATTGACTGATTTGGATCATTTGCTACGGACGTTTCAACGGCAGCGATATTTTCGACACTTCGACCAACCCTTTGTCTCACTGGCAGGGCAACATCACACAACGAATATGTAGGCTCAAATTTTTGCACTAAACTTGTTACTGCCTGTCTACTAGGGCGAGAATTACGACCGAAAATCGGAGTTAACACTCTTAAAGTAGCGGTCACCGACTCTGAATTTCTGTAGTAAATTTTTATAATTTGCAGACGTTCGTTCGTGTACTTTACCATGATGAAAATGTTAAGTTTACTGAATAAATTGACATTGACAGTTCGATGATTAGTGAAATGGTGCGTTCACAAATTGAATTAAAAGTTGTCAAGTCCCTATTGGAAAACCCTTTACATACTTCGATCAAACTTTCTTAAAATCGATTATAAAAATGAAATCAAACTACTTTTTCTGTTCAAGGGTTAAATCAACTAAGGAGTGTGTTACATGCTTATTTTGACCTTATCTCAAATTTACTTACTACTTTATACCAACTGTGAATTTATATAGTCCGATTTAACGGTCATCCATCGATCTTTTGTAATTTCTAAAGGGACAATTTCTATCACATTTTATTTGCCTTAGTACGGTGCTGCTTTCAAGTTTCTAACGACAGGGGGCCTTGCATTGTAATTGATTAACTAAAATTGACTTAAGTCATTTTTATCTTGCTTTTTTTTTTAAAAATTCTTTTACGAAGACCACGTTCGTGGAAGTCATTAACGCCATTTTTGAGCTACCGTCGTTTAAAACCTTGATAGAACAATCATTGGGGTATTATTTTTATTAATTAGAATTACATTAGACGACTAATTGCTAGTGTTCTCTTGTGAAATTTATAGGGTTTTCTTTACGTTATCGTCGAAAGTTTATCTTTTTAATATCCTGCATGAAGGAGGGAGTCATTTGAAAGCTTAGGAGCATCTCATCACGCTGACCAACATGTATTAGGGATCGCCTTGTCCTGAGGTCAACTGTGGACCTGTATCCAGACCATTCCCAATTTCAGTAATAGGACTTCCCAGTAGTTAAGGTAGCTAGTTTAAGTGATTAATTGCTATGTGTATGTCACAAAATTTTATTTTGTTAGTCATTCAAGTTGAAGTAAATCGATCGAATATCATTGTAAAAGTATCTAGTTAATTAGTTCGTTTAGAGTTCTTAATAGTAAATTATCTATTATCTAATATAGTTTATGAATGGGCCTTCAGCTTGTAAGCATAAGTTTTATTTTATCAGTTATTCCAGTTTATAGTAAATTGATCATATCAGTATATAGTGAAAGTATAATATTTAGTTAATTAATTTGATTAGAGACATTAATAGTAAATTATTTATTACCTAATATATTTTGTGAATGGGCCTTCAGTTCATGAACATAAATTTTAATTTTGTCAGTCATTCACATATAAATAAGCCAATCGATAGAGTTAATGTAAATCTTGTAAGCTGCATACGTATTCAGTCCAACACTGTGTTAATCGATAAAGGAGTAAAAAAATATCTATTACTGTAATTCCGAAATATTAGAATTACCACCTTAATCATTCCCTTTTTTTATTTTTATTTGTGGATAAATTTGTATGAGAATATTTGTGGTTTCATATACCAGGATCGGTCGCTAATTTCTGGTGCAATTGAGTTGCTCAACTTTACCCTTCTTTGTTCACTGTTAATCATTGTTAACGAGTTTTCTTCCCCATAACACCTTAGCGTTTATCTTTTTTGGCTTTTGCATAATTTTGTTCTTACGTCATTGGCATGTAGTGAATCCTAGTGCGTCAGCATTAGCAGTGATATTTCTAGAGATTAAATGCTATATCGCCTCTTAAGAACTTTCTTACAGGAACTCCTCCCTACTCTTCGAATATTCTGGGTAGTTCCTCCTTAGAAGTAGCAAAGGATCTTAAGTTTTATAACTTATTAAATTAAGCAAAAGAGGCTCGTAGTGCTACACTAAGTTTTAGTGTAGTTTCACCCCTTCAGAGTGGTTTTCCGCTCTAACAAAAAAATTTTATTTTCAAGCTTAAACGTGCTCTACTTATCTAGTTATTAAATTTGAATTTGTCACTCAGGAATCTTTTCTTGTACGTCTCGTATCTGATGTTACATATTTGGGAGAACTTCGACCTACAGTGTGCTAATTCTAGATAAATTTTATATTTAATTTAATTCAAGATTATTAATTAGAAACTGAAACATCATGAATAATACGGTGAACTAGATAAATTCACTGTCTTTCAATAGTTAGTACAAGACAGGGAAATGTGTAAAGGAAGCCGCTAAATATATTCGAAACACCATAGTGCCAAATACTTATAATAAAGTTTTGAGAATAATTTTCACTTTAACATACAGGGCATGTTAATCATTAACTTTATTTTATAAGTATCCTAATTTTTACTATAGATACATTTTTTAAACTTATTTCTAATGTGTCACTGGTTTAAATTTTCGAAATAGATTCTTCGCCACATCGAACTTCTTTTAGTTTCATGCTATCATAAACCTCCATATTTGCCACAACGAGCTCGATTTTTCCATTGACGTACGGAGAATCTACAAAATATGAACCAATACATTCAAGAAAGTAGGCTAATAATTTTAATACAAATTACTTACAGATACTGTCGTCTGACAAGAAAATACAATCAGTTCTATCTTTCACATTTTTCAATATGGCACACATATCTACCGGGATATCAGCGGTATGCGCATACACTTTTATAACCAAGCCACACATTTCTAGAAGAAAAAAATTAATTTGTATACATTAATTTGGAAAGAAGAATAATGACCATTAGTTCTTTTATACAAAATTAGAAAGTGTCTTTAAAATAAATAACTTTTTCTTTATTATTTTTTATTTGTTGAATGAGCAAAACTCACATTTTATCTTTCAATTTAGGTAAAAATCTCACAGTTACATGTAAAATTATCAGTAGCATAAATAAAAAGGTTTACAAATATAATTAATATATGTATTGTATTAATAGAATAATTGCGAAGTATCACTGATTTAGATATGTACATATATTTCTTTTTAAATTGAAATTAACTTAAGAGAAAGTATCTTTACTTATTAAAATATGAAGAGTTGTTTTTTTATGCAGAAACGGAGCCTAATATAGTACAGTGTTTGAGATAAGATTAGAAAATCTTGAGACGTATAAGATACTTGACTATTGGACTGTGACATTAACACCTATTATCTAAGAATTATTGAATTACACAAAAGTAATAATAATTTTTTACAATAACTACTATTGAAATACTATTGTAAAATCAAACTCACAGACTGCAGTAACTGGGATTTGTAGTGTAAATCAAGTTTATGGGTAAAGTTATTGAACAAAAATGAGCTGCATAACATTAGTTAGAAGAGTTCTGTAGTAGGAAAAGCTTTTTAATTGAAAACCTTAGCAAATTTTGTAGATAAGCCAAGCGTCAACTTCACTATAGTAACAATGCTAATTAAGTACAGTGTTGTTAACATAACAATGGTTAAATGAGAAAAAAAACTTTCTACCTGCCACAAAAGTTCAAAATTAAACTTTAAATTACATACTGCTAAAAAAATAGATCGGAATTTAACCTAAACGCATTGTATACTAAAAGGTGATGAATAAAAAAAAAATTTTCAAAAAAAATGTTGAAACCCTCCAAAATCGACTCACAGATGCAGTAACTGGGATTTGTATTTCTATAATTTAATTTATTATTAAATAAAATTAGTTTGTTTTTTTCAATGTTAATTATTAATTTGTGTTAGCGACACCAACTATGAAAATCATGGAGCACTTTTTCCAAGTTGTGAGCAAATCATTTATGTACTGTATAAAATCAGTACATGCTGTTTCTGTGGGAAAAACTTGTCTATACACATGTTAACTGCTAGAACATATTTTATATTTTTTAAAATAATTTGCAATGTGTAGAGCAATTGCTTTCTCAAAAACAAACAGAGGCAACAAAGATGGCAATTGGCATATAATTAGCAAAGACATCAGAATTATCTTTTTTAAAAATAAGAATCATAAGTTTTTAGAGAATCAGAAAATTGGCGAATCTCCACAATCTCGCAATGATTGCGGGATTAATCTTAAAAGCGGTCACAAGCATCCATATGAATGTTCTGTTCCGTTTTTTTTTTGCGAAATTATTCAAGTGTAATTCAGGCCGTGTATAATGTCGTTTATAAAATACAGACATAAATAAATTGCCTATTTCGTGTCATATTTTCAAGGATAACTTAACGAGATTTAAGTCTGTGAACAACAAATGAGCGCACAGATAAAAAAATCAAAACGGTACATACTTTGATTTAAATTCTTTATAATAACATCGTATCCACTAATTTTGTTCTCCACAACTTCGGTCTCGTACTGTTTTACTTCTTCTTTCTCTAAGCTCTCTTCTGGAATCAGTTCAGCATCTGTAATGGATAAATACATATTGATAGTAAACTCTTACGTAGAAAATATTAATTTAGTACCTGGCACACAATCGACTTCCTGTTTACCGAGAATCTGTATTCTTAGATTCATGGGCTTGTATGTAGATATCCTGTAGTACATAATCGTAATACTTTGAGTATTGAAATCAATAACTACAAAAACAAAAATTACAAGTTAGTGCTAATCTATTTAATGTCTCCAAGACTTCAGGATCCAAATAGCTTTGAAAATAACTCCGAGAAGCCGAATGTGGTGGATATTTAATTTAAAATATTAACAAAATAAGTTACTTATTTACGCTTAACAAATTTTGCTGTAAATTCAAGAAATATTTGTTTGTATATTTGCAGAAAAAGTTTTTAAGTGATTAATATTGTTCTAATAAATACATTATGAACAAATTGCAAACTATGCAAAAAATAATGGAACAAAAATTATGAGAATAATATAACGGAGATATAGGTAGAGCAACCCTCACTTAAGACAAAAAACAACGATTAATAGAAAAATTAAAGTAGAACAAAAGTAAAGCTGAATCGAGTAAATAATTTTAAAAAGAATAGATATGCGAACATTATCTTGGCAACAAAGGCAAGAAAATGAAGCCCTGGCAGATCAAACAATAAAAATCTAGTATAAACAAGACAATGGAAAGAAAATAGAGTTAATTAGCATTAGGGAGAGAAAAATGGAAAGAAAAATCTGAGGATTATGCCAATAACTGGATGTCAAAGTTACAATAAAAGAAAAATGTTTAGTTAAGTTTATGAAAATTAATTATGGACTTTCATTTTTAATCTCTGTACGAAGATATATAAACAAAGACATGACCAAAAAGAGACGATTCGTGTTCCTGTTTCCAAAAAGATACCATAGATAATACTCGTATATTGAGAACATGGTCACAATTACGGGATTCGTAAAAGTGTATCACATTTTCATCAAATAGTGATTTCCACTATTTTTCTCAAGGAAAATCATAAAGTCAACCTGCCAGTTGAAAACAGACCATTGAGTCCACATTGGAGATTTTGTCGCTTGAATTACATGTTCTCTAAATCTCGACAATACTCCAATAACTTCTGTTTCTAGATGTTCCACTTTATAAATAAATAATTCCAAAAAAAAATCAGTGAAATCTATTATACTATGGTCATATGGTTCAATTTACTAATATTCCTTAATACATTATTATATTACGAAAGCGATTTACGTGGGACTGTATGAAACAAACGAGTCAAAATATTCAGTTTTTCTTAGTATTTTTTAACCTATCTTCCGTCAACTTCAACATAGTTCGATCAGTGTTGCTACGTTGCGTTATTTTGGCAAGAATCATTCTCCAGAATCTCAAAATATTGTTGTACTATTACTGCAATAAGTTCTTTTCCTGACCAAAATTTCTTTAAAAAAAAATTTGAGTTTCGTGAAGAAGTGGAAGTCACTATGGACTATATATAAACAGGGTGGCTAACGTAAATCATGAATACTGAATCGATCCCAATTTTTGTGAACTATAAATACTTAAATTTATTTAGTCTTTAATTACTAGTTAAATTTTAAATTACTGTAATTATCTGTTTTTATAAAGGTGTTCCTTCCTATCGATCGTTTACAAATATAACCAATTTTAATGGCTTCCCAAGTTTTGATAGTAATCTTCAATATACATACTTATTGTTTAGCTATCAATTTATAACTACAAGTGTTTAGTTATAAATTAGTAGCTAAACAATATTTTTAATTATTGCATTAATGGTATTTTTACTTCTGTTTTCTAATCAAATTTTGTACATTGCAACTTTAACTTGTTTGTTTTCTTTAATTGCTGCTATTTATATGAAAATCAATTATCCAGTTTATTAAAATAAGGGTCAATTTTACAAATTTACTTTAAAATTTAAAATATTTCACATTCCTGTCATACATATTGCCATTGTTGGACCCTTGTAACAAATATGTAGTATTGAGTATATTACGCTGTAAGTAACTCATTCAAAATTTTATCCCCAGTGTCGATATTTTCGTAAAAAATATGTACATATATGATAAATTATTCACTTTTTTTATATGAGGCAATTGTACGCATTTTAATAAGTTACAATTAAAGATGGTGCGAAATCTGCAAAGAAGTTCTATAAATTCAATATGATGATATTTCAGTATTAATGGAAACCCAATGCAGTAAAAATTAGAAGCAGCAGTAAAGTAATAGAGCATATTTGCACAAACATGATTTAATAACCAAAGCTATTCTTACTCTTTTGTCGTTTCGGAAACCTAAATGACCTTCGACTTTCTCTATACTTATGAGAACATGTAAACATGTATGTGCACATGTTCACAGTGTCTTGAAAAGTGAAATCTTACCTGTAGAATTTGTTTGTCCACAATATCTTTCTCCATTTATTAACAAATATTCATTTTCACAAGGAATATCAAACACGCTAAATTGTAGATTAAGTAAACAAACATCCTGAAACCGAAATCGTCAGTTAAGCACATATGACTGAAACCTATAAATTAACTTACTGGGTCATATTTGAATATAGTAAAAGTGCAGATATTATTTTCAAAACCGTAGTGTTTTATAACGAAAGTTTCTTCAGCATACTCCTTATAACAAAATTGTGGCACCGGAGGGGTAGTAGTAGATGTAATGGTTTCTGTAGTTGTAATTGGTGTAGATGGTGTTGTTGTAGTTGTAGGTGTTGTTGTCCGGGTAGTTGTTCTTGTAGTTGTAATGGTTGTAGTGGGAGTAGTAGTTCTAGAGGTTGTCGATGGAGTAGTCGTTGAGGTTGTTGTCCGAATGGTTGTTCTTGTAGTTGTGGTGGTTTTAGTCGGAGTAGTTGTTCTAGAGGTTGTCGATGACGTAGTCGTTGACGTTGGAGTCCGAGTGGTCGTTCTTGTGGTAGTAGTGGTTGCAGTCGGAGTAGTTGTTCTAGAGGTTGTCGATGGTGTAGTCGTTGACGTTGTTGTCGTAGTTGTCAAAGGAGTAGTCGAAATTGTAGGAGGAGTTGTGGATATTATTGGATATTGGCACGGTACCTGTTCAAACCATACTTTAAATCCTCTACAGGAGAAGGCGCTATCTGTTACAAACAGCATATCTTCAAATTTACCATTCGAGAACATCAAGTGAGCTGCAAATATGTAAACATTTATTAAATTTGGATATTCGATGTATTTCATATTCATTAGTTGTGCTACGATATGCTGGAAACTCGTTTGGAAAGAAAAGCTGGAATTGATAAATTATTAATAAATTTATATGCAAAAACTATATTTGTGAAAGGTTTTTAATACTTTTAAAGTAAAAAAGTTTTCAAGAATCAAATGTTAATAATGTCAAAATATTCTTCTGTAATTATGTGATTTCAAACACGTTACAAATCACTGACGCTTTTACAAATTATTACTATTAGATTATTGAAGTACTATGGAAGCTCCACTGATTCTTTTTCCACTATTTGTGATAAGAGCGGACTCAGGGACGGTCTACAGAGAACTCAAAATCCTCGAGCTATCTTTTTGTTGCAATAGGTTACACTAGTATTGCCAGGTATGTGAAAGAATTATGTTTTGATATGCTAATAAATCACATAATTGTTAAATAGGTTTTTGACCCTCCATTCTTGGTAATTTTATAAGAATGGTGTAATTAGGAATAGGAATGCTTCGATGAGATACTGCGCAGTCCTGTTCACAGTAAATTTAAAGATAGCTCGCACCTCTTTTATGGGAAAATGCACGTCTATATTCCAGACAGAGATTTATGTAGTTCTAAAATACACGGAAGAAATTAACCTGAACTACATTTTTACCGATATAAACACTGAGAAGCCTTCACGTCTAGTTCGAAGGTGATGTGAAAACACAAGAAAATTAAACGATATATAGTAATGACACTACGACTGCCAGAAAGCTGAGGAATCACAAGAGACGGAAAAACTGACCAACATGCTAGAGAAGGATCAACTCTACTATATATTGGGCCAGAACTTGAACTGCGAGTGTGTGTAAGTAAATGATCAGAAACGGATTGTCACACGGACGAAAGTTCAAGCTAGAACATACCGTAGGAATAGTTCCAAGCATGTATATGAAAAAGCCTTTATAATAATTGTATATCAATATACAATTAAGCGCTTCATGATGGAAAATTAATGAACATTTGTAGTTCCTGATATATCATATTATATATGAGACTCAAAACTGTACTGCTTGGTGGCCTAATTAGTAAGGCAGTCGTTTAGCAAATGGCAGATACAGGTTCGAGCCCTACTCCACATCGAAAATTTTTAAATCATTTCCGTAGTTATAATTAACCATAGTATAACAGAAAATACAAATTTTCATAAAATGCCTTTATTGATAACTCAAACGTCAAATGGCTCGGGAATTGCTTTTGTTGAAAAGAAGCCAACTTAGAATACATAATGAGATACCTCACGCGCTGCGCGCCCGAACACAATTCTGGAACGAAAATTCGCAGATATAATTGCAGATGGCGCAATAAGATTCCAGATATGGTCAACCATATTTTGCGAGAATTTGAGAATTTGGAATATAAGAGACGAATTATTTACAGGTAATCTAAGGCATTATTAATCAAGACCACCTCAAACAAACAATACGGCAACATTATGACGCAGCGTAAAAAGATATGACTAAAAGCACTGTATGGTAAGGTTATGTAATGCAGTAATCCAAAAGTCTACTTTTTGGTGTATTATATCATATAAATAACTATGATAATTAAAATTCAAAATTAAAATTGCATTATTAACTATATTAACGTGTGCAAAATGACTGGTATCGTATATTGGTGCATTTGCAGAAATTGTACATTAAAGCAAACTATAAATACTTACAGAATGTATTATATAATCTAGCGCCACAGAATTTATTTGTATTAGCCAGTAGCAAGAAATCCTTACTACATTGGTAGCTATCTTGAAGCATAAAATCCAACATTATTAGTTTCAGTGAACAATATCCTGGCAATTTCATAAATCTAAAAAAAATATGCGTAAAAGAATGGCATTTCTTTAGAAAAAGCATACTAGAAGGCAGTACATTAATATATTCTTTCGATATTCTTTTTTTAGTTAGCACATTGTATTACACGAGTATTTAGTAATTTAGACGAAATTCAAAATTGACATTTTTCGTCATCTTTTTGGCTCATTATTGTCAAAAAATTAATATTAGTAAATTAAATTCTAATCCACAATCAAACCCCGAGTTTATGTTAAAACTATTTATCTAAGTGAATGTTTTTATGTAGAGGAAAAGCAGAATATGCTCAATACATTAATCACCAAACAAGAAATTTTACTAAATTAATTAGATAATATATCAAAAAATAAAACACTTCTAAAAGAATTGTCTAATGGTGTGTGGTCAATTTTCGGCCAATAAATAAAATAAATACAAATATAAATAATAAATCGAACAATAAAATTAATATATAATATATATATATATATATATATATATATATATATATATGTATATATAAAGTAATATAAATAAATAACTAAAAACAAATACAATTATATTTAACAAATTACAAATTAAGCAAATATTATTTTTAGGAGGCTCCCTTCTGTAGTTATGAAATTATAAGGGGAAATCTCATATTTTCGTTTTGAATAAGTGGTATGACGCGAACACATATTGCATAAAAATTAGCTAATTTTTGCAATACGAAACTGTAGTTTTAATTACTATATACTTTATCGTATATTTCTTAATACATCTTATGCCAATTCACAGTATTGTGATATCATTGGTTACGTACTTAGAACGTAAAAGCGAAATACTACTGTGGGCAAAAAATAGTAATACTTTGTTCATAATTTTTAAATTCTTAATTTATTCTTCCAAATCTATTTCGTCCCCCTCAAAATAATCCCCCCTGGCCCCAATACACTTGTGCCAACGTTTCTTCCAATTCTCGAAACAGTTGTTAAAGTCAATTTCAGGAATAGCCTTCAATGCACGTAGCAATTCATGTTTAATATCTTCAATTAACTTAAAACGGTTTCCCCAGAGCGGTCGTTTGAGTTTGCTGAATAGCCAGAAGTCACACGGAGCTAAATCAGGCGAATACGGTGGTTGCGGCACGATATTGGTTGAAAATTTGGCGAAAAACTCACGAAGAATTAATGCAGTATGCGACGGTGCATTATCGTGGTGCAAAAACCAAGAGTTGTCGGCCCATAATGCTGGCCTCTTTTTACGAATAGCATTGCGCAAACGAACACTCAAATAGTATTCTTTGTTGACAGTTTGGCCGGTCGGAAGGAATTCGGAGTGCACCACACCTCGATAATCGAAGAAAACTGTCAACATAACCTTGATTTTTGACTTACTTTGACGTGGTTCTGTTTCCGGGTCATAAGCGTAGATCCAAGTCTCATCTCCAATTATGATGCCTTTCATTTTGTCTTGATAGTCGGAAAGCATTGTTTCACTGTTTTTCGAAAAAATTGAGTGATTTTGGAACAAATCGCGCTTTCACTTTTCTTAGGCCCAATTGATCTTTCAAAATGGTTTTCACTGATCCTTCCGATATTCCAAAGATGCCAGTAAGGTCTCTGACTGTTAATCGTCGATTCTCCAGCACCAATTCCTTGATTCTATTGACGTGTTGATCATCAGTTGATGTTAATGGCCGTCCTGGACGTGGTTCGTCATCAACGCGTTCTCGACCCTCTTTGAATAATTTGTACCAATCAAAAACACTTGCTGGCGACAAACAATTATCACCGAAGGCCTTTTGCAACATTCTGAACGTTTCAGCACCAGAAATTTGATTCAGTACACAAAATTTAATGGAACTTCTTTTTTAATAATTTCACTCATTGTAAAAATCGCCGAATACACTTTTTGTACTTCAGAAAGACAAGCGTATACTAAACACTAATGATTATTTTGATGTGACATTTGGCACAGATGTAACTGCCAGTCATACCAACCTAGAAAAAAAATATTTCGACGAATGTGTTTTCGCGCGAAATTTAAATTAAAAAGTCTTACTATTTTTGCCCATAGTAGTATGTATGCGACACATTTTATTTGTAAAATAAAACAGAAATGATGATTTAAGATCATTTTTAGTTCGACCTAAAACACAGTTAATACCATTATTGATGGAACACAACATCATTTAAATATTCTCCTCGGAAGCCTTGACATGAATGAATCTGTTAAATTAAACTTGTCAAAACTGTTGATCTGCAAGCTATATAATATTGCTGGTTTGTTGGCGTAAACTAGTGACTTAATAGAACCCTACAAAAAGAAATCTAGGGGTATTAAATCGCATTCCATTTCTGAAAATAATCGATTCCACAAGCTTCTCTTTCAGTAAGTGAATTGTTTGATTGACGATTGCCAATGTGGCATGAAACACGGTTTTGTTGAAACCACAAATCGTCCAATTCAAAGGCATACAATTCGGGACAAAGAAATTCTGTCAACATTGAGCATTAGATCCATTCACAGTAACGGTTGTCGGTATAGTTGAAAATTAAGTTCTTCCAACCCCACCAACAATGAATTTCATATTAGATCGACAGTTTAAGTGGACGCAGTATTCTCGCTACAAGCTGATGTTGGGAATGCCCAATACCTGAGATTGATGAGGAATTCGAAACATCACAAACGTTCTGACGTACAGGACGACTGCAATATTCCCTTTACTCCTTGCACTATTTTGTCTCACCTACAGAAGAACCTTATGAACTGAATGTTTGTTTGCCTTTTTACACAAAACGTTCCATTATTCTTCAACTTAGACGATTACAATGACGAAAAATTGGAGCAATGCACGCAATTGAATGTGAAGTATGATAAAACATCTCACTAATTTGTAAACATTGTTATAGACTTGCTGTAACAAGAACTAAGAAATCTCAATTAACAAACGCGTCACCCCTAATGAAGAACATATTATACGTACATATATGTATGTATTTACGAATTTTTGGAGAATTAGCGTCTTTAACTGTTATTTTTACACAAAGCAGTAAATTGAAATAAAATATGGGAAAGGAAAAATAAAAAATAAAAATACGAAGGAATGAACTATTATATATAGAATTCAATATTTCCATATTAACTTAAAAGAATATAAAATTAAAGAATTACTTCATATTCCTTTACTACATCGACCATATAATAATACCATTAATTATTGCTAGATCGTTTTCGAAATGTAAAAGATTCTCACGGTCATCCAATAATATGTGACCATATATATTGAATACACCTCATCTTACACATGTATACTTTGTGATAAAAACAATGTCCCCCTAGTAACAGATAAATATCAGTACTACATATTATGGCAATTTTGCTCCAAAAGAAACCAATACACTTCCATCATCAAGTAAGGTACAGGCTGTGATTGTTTAAGATTCGAATGTGATAATTTTCATAGACTTGTAAGGAATCAAACTCTTAACAAATTGTATTATGTAGTTCTGCTAGATAATTTTAAGAAAGTGATTTCTGAAAAACGACCAATAGCGCATCAAATGTTTTCTTTCATCACAATAACGCGCCCTGTCACACCAATGAAACTGTTCGCGAAAAATTAAACCAATTATGATTTTGTTATATCTTACCCACCCATTCGAAAGTTAAGTTAAGTTTGAAAAATGAAACTTTCAGCCGAATGAAGAATTTATTGCAGCAATTGACCAGTATTTTAAGGACCTTGTGGAAAATCGCTAGAAAACTGACATAATGGTATTTCAGTATCATTGATCCAAGTTCGTTGAAGAGAAATATGTTAAAAAGTAATAAAAAGAAACTTAATCCTATAATAAAATTAATATTTTTATAGATAGATAATAATTAGACCAATTTCTTTTTTTAATTTCAAAACATATTTAAATTTTTTGATATAATATACCTAGCCTATTAATTTAAAACTAACTATTTAAATGAGAATTTATTACTTCCATGCTATTAGCGCTATAATAAACTTATATATTACCTGTAACATAGATTCAAATTATTTGGATAATAAAATGGATATCCTGGAGATTTCAAGCATCCTTGCATTGTTTTTATTTCAAAACATTTGCGATTGACCGCACCTGTGCACTTAGGCATATCGTTCCAAAGTGCTTTCTTAGTTAAAGCACCCCATTGCACTATGCCCCACATTTTACATTTAAAACTATTGCCTCCATTTTGAGAATAGGGATTAAAATGAGAAATGTCAATATATGTTGAATCTTCATCGACATTCGTTCTGTTGTTGAAGCCGATTGAACTCTGGCCTGAATACAAATAATATGGTGTATTGCCTCCATTTGGGTAAGCAGAATGGCCTATCCAATTAGGTTTATAATGTGCCCATCTACGATGTCGATGCTGAGGTAACTCTGATTTCTTATAGTATTTCCTTGGACATTCGTCTTGTGTAATTTCAATAGCGAAACCACTAAAGGCTTTTAATGGTTGTCCACTTCTTTTATATCTGATCACTTTAGGACCACTTCCGTATCTTCCATCAAAAACAGATATTAATTTTAGTCCTACTCTACATCCACATATCAATACACCATCAATTTCTAAATAACCGTTTTTGCATTCATAATTAGATTGAAAGCCAGTCCAAAAGAAGAGAAAATTCAAGCGTAATCTGCATATATTTTCATTGGCTCTGTAAATGTGAAAAACACAATTCTCAGGATTGTTTTCTATTTGAGGAAAATGCGGACTAGTTATGATAAAATTTTTATCACTGTATTTATCGGCGCAACAAAAATTATCATTTACATTCTGATTATTAATTAATGGCCAGTGTAAAGGATTGTGATAGTACATGGAAGGAATTTTCTGATTTGATGTTGATGAATCGTGAGGAGATGGTATTTCATAAGACTCACAAAAATTATTCAAGATCGACCTTTTCTCACGTCTATTAAGAGTCTTAAAATAACAAGACGATTTTTTAACAAAAATTTTAAATTTTGCATTCCTTTGAAAGTTATTAGCGTAAAACTTAACTTTGAGCGATCCATCTTGACTATGATATTCTTTAGAACCACTTCGTTTACCACAAACAATTTCTCTGTCTTTGATAATCAAACCGGATTCACTGCAATTATGCACACCTTCTAGATTAAACTCCAAAAAATTTAGAATGAAGGTTGTTGGACAATTTTCTCCTTTAAATATATATTCACAACTAATATTTTCAACAAAAATATTTTGATAATTTGGATATTCTATAATAAATTCATTTTCTTCAAACACACCGCCACAATCTCGATCTGCAGTCGAACTAGTAAACCAAAAATACAAAAATAAAACTCTCGGTAAAATCCGCATACTGTTTAGTACATGTACAAAGGTAAAACTAAATAAAATCACTTTTAACCGATCGAACTGTTCATTACTATCTCAACCGCGTCACTATTTACCTTAAGTAAACAAGGGTTAAGCGGCTTCAATGTTGTGAGGAAGTTTGAAGATTGTGCACTCATGACCTAGAATAACTGCCGATTATGAAACGACTATTCATAATAAACTAACCACTTTCTTCAATAAAATTTATGAATCATTTAAGCCGATGACTATACTTGTTCCATTGTAACGCATTCGTCAAAACTAGTCAATTTACTTTTGGAAACCACAAGTATTCAGGTTAAAGAGTGAATGATATTTTGTTTACAGGATTCTGCACGTGTTTGGAAAAATGATAACATAAGTTGCATTTTTTATGCAAATGCAAAATATTTCATATTAAACACATGATCGTTTAGAAATTTGACAGTTAAGTATGATTAATATTTTTATGGTATTTCTAAGGTAAGGGCGTAATAAATAATCTTGGACACTTTTTCGCATTTGCAGGTGTAGTTTGTTTTTTGAGATATACAATATTTAATATTAAAATATAATTTCTATAACGAAATAGTAGAAATAATATCTAATTACAGTTTTCAAATGTCTGTGCTGCTGTAGAAAATATATTATATATTGCTGTATTAAACCTTTACACGTTTATTGTAATGATTATATTATTTACTTCATAGTAAATTTGAACGCTAAATAATTGTAATTTTTATTACATTACATTAAGTATTAATTTTTTACTGTGTAATATTTCAATTGTTTGGTTTTACCATTAACATTCTATATCGACAACGAAAGTTATTAATTCACAGGATTATATCATTGAACGATGACTAGTACGACAATTTTTACACAGAATAGTTTAGCTTATGCATTATGTGAAAACGAAAGATATTGCCTTTAATTGCACAAATACAAAAATATCTAATAAACTATCTAGATCTAAAATATGCAGTTAATGAAATAAATATATTATGTGGCATTACACTTGCCATTAATAAATTTAATACAATTGTCAACCAAACCGAAATGAAAACTATTACTGATCAATAAACGCACTAGTTAATAACAAATAGAAAAAGTGCAAAATAAAATGTACAGATTACACAATCATACACATGCATATATCAGTCAAAGTGGTTGAAAGTTAGAAACAAGACTAAAAAAAGCATAAAAGAGAATTTTACATAGCACAAAAAAATTACAGATTTGACTTAACATTGCGTTGAAAATATGTGACCATAATTTGTCACACAAATATCATAAATATACCTATAATAATGAAAATATATATGTGTGTATGTGTGTGTGTGTGTGTGTGTGTTGTTGCTCATATTCATGTCCATCTTGTCCCTTCGGCAATGGTAAACTATCTTACCCGAAACACATGATAGTTTTCATTTTTTTATGATATATTTATACCATAAAATAGTATCAGCGAATTGTAATTAGATAATAAGCAATCTTATTGTTACTCTTATTTTTATTATTATAATACTGCCGAGCTGAATAGGCAGCTAGTCTGAACTCCATCATGTGATTATAAATTACTATCACATATACTTTATTGTTAATGATATATTCTTCTTTTTAGGCATTGTTATTACATTTTTCCAGTCTTTTTTTAAACACAAAAGACTGGAAATGTGTAATAATGATAATGCCTTTACTATACTTGCATTACTTTAATTTATAGATTTTAAGATTTCTTTTTTACTATTGTTGCTAATACTGATTTCAAACTTTTTAATTCAGTACTTGTTTGATTTCTGTCACTGTAAGTTGTTGAGTACGTTTAGTCGTTACTAATGCAACGATGTTCAGAACCGGTGGTTATTTTGCTCGCCATTGTATTTTTATCGAGCCGTTCATTGATTTTTATCCTTCCTTTTAATAACATTAATTATCAAAATGATATTTTGTTTAAGATTGGTGGTTACTCGTTTCCTGTCAAGTCGATTTCCATCGATTTTTTTTCTTTTTAATCATAAAACGTACATTAATTTAAAGAAACCTCAATAATTATTTATAATTCAGAGAAGCTCCCAAATTACAGCATGATATTCAAAATTTATTTCGCTAGTTATGATATTTTGTAAAAATGGAAGTATTCCGAATATGTAAAACTTTTTTCTGATATTAAATAAATCCACACTTTTTAATTTAATATTGCTTTCACTTTCCACAGCAAGCCATTACTGAACGGTGTTAAGAAAATAGCTTATAAAACAAACATACACATGAGAATAATATAAGATGTATACCTGGGTTAGGAAATGATCTGTTGAAAAAGTTCTAAAGAGCATGTAATATTATATTAAGTCTTATATTAAAAAACTTAAAATAAATTTAACTTAATTGTGTAACGAAGAGAGAGTAATTCATACTTTCTATGAAATTTATATCTACTTGCAAACTTTTTGACCGCCTTATACATATCAGTAATGTATTCTAAGAAATAACCTTAAGTAAATAGTGGTATAGCGTAAGCTGACTAATTTAGTGGGTTTTACAATAAGGTATACTAAGAAGTACTATTTCTTTATTTATGTTAGTCATGAAATTCCCAATTACCTGATGAATATTTCAAGACTACAACTTAAACCGCTTAGTTCTAAGTATTTAGCTATGATAATCTGCAATGTAGATAAACTTTCATAATTGAACGACTATTCCAAAATTATAACCAATTAAGGTAGGTCTAACTAGGGATTAGAAACTAGTAATGGTCATTTACTATAAATAAAATAACAATAATTATAACAAGACTTGTAAAATATCGTAGGCTTCATCTAAATTCCTGCCTATAATAAATTACCATGGCCAGAAAAGGAGGAAGCCGAGATATAATAGACATATAAAAACTAGACAACTTACAAATAAAATTTAAGGCAATACTTCTAAAACAAAAAGGCGCAAAGCAAATCTTATTGAGAAATAAAATATACAATTCAATGTAAAACGTAGAAGAAAAAAAGTTATAACACATCAAAAGAAAGAAATTATCTGGAAAAGTACTACACGAGAATTATTATAATACCATGCAAATAAACATAAACAAAACATTATCATACTTCGGCTATAAATGGATCACGTTTCTTGAAATAGCAGTATTGGTATTAGCTTTATAGATATAATCGACACAAAAGAATTAAAGAAAATACGTAATTATTAGAGCGGCGACGAAAGTGGCAATACCATAGGCGGTACGGTAGAACGGGCAATTGGTGCGCAGTGAATGAGATCATTCACATCAAATACAATACGGTTCACGGTTAGTGTTTATAATAACTTCACACAAACATGTCGCGAAAGTCTGTGCCGTTTGATACGTCGGTTAGAAAATACATATCAGAATTTCCCGATTTAAAGTATGATAGATGTGCAGTATTGTGTTTGGTTTGTAATAAGCGACTTATAATACGGAAGAAAGACAATTGTAAAAAACATGTGAACAGTGCAATACATAAACTGAACAAAAGAAATAAAATACCTTATGCAACATTCCTTTATGATTTTGTATTTATGTTGACTGCATGTAATTTGCCGCTTCGTTTAATCAGCAAACGCCCTTTTCAAGTGTTCTGGAATAAATATCTGCCAAATTATAAATTACCTGCAAGAAGAACTTTACAGAAACATTTGCCGCGTTTAAGAGAGAGGCTTGAAAATATAGCAAGAAGAGAATTGCGTAATAAAAATGTGTGGATTACTGTAGATGAGACTACTGATTTAAAAAAAAATAGTATAATAAACGTAATCGTACGTATTTTATCAATCAACCAACACATTTTCACAGCCCTATTTGTTAGCCTGTAAACGTATACAAGCATGTACTGCGGCAAATATTCGGCAAATAATAATGAACACCTTAAAGAAATTTCACATTCATAGTACTCAAGTCTGCATGCTTGTAACAGATGGTGCTGCTACTATGTTACTACTCGGACGTTTACTAAAAGTAACTGTTCCTAAATTAATACACATAACTTGTGTACTCCATGCTCTTCATTTAGTTGCTGAAAATGTTAGAAGTAGTTATAAAAACGTTGATCATTTGATTGGATCCACCAAACAAGTGTTTCTTAAATCCCCTAAACGACTTAAAGAATTTCATAAAACTTGTCCAGATATTTCGGAACCACCGGAATCCATTCTTACACAATGGGGCACGTGGCTAAATGCAGCTTTTTATTACTATAAGAATTTTCACAAAGTTAAATCCGTTATATCAAAATTTAGGCCAAACGAATCCCAAGCAACCAGAGACAGTCAACATCAATTTGAAAATCCCCAAATTCTGGAAGATCTGCATACAATATATAACAATTACCATCCATTAGTAGAAGCAATTACAAAACTTCAAAACGAAAACGATTCGCTGCCCTTAGACGCATCACTATGCATAGTGCAAAATGTGACCGCTCATTTGCATAGTTTAACTGACGCTGCTGGTGTACGAGCTCATCAAAAATTATTAAGTGTTTAAAAAAAAATCCGGACTTGCATGTTTTACGAACTATTTATGACAAATGTGCAAATAGTGAGCCCTGGAATGATTTTGAACAACAGCTTCTTTCTGCCAAAATTACATCAATAGACGCCGAACGATCTCTTTCTCTATACAAAAACATTTTCTCGTCGCGAAGGACGTCATTTACGGAAGCAACCGTAGTGACGTATGCAATGATGCAGATGTACAGTTACTTCCACAACACATTACCAGGGTTATGAAATTACATATTACTAGGTAAGCACTAATTGTGTAAGAATAAGTCTAGACACGGCACTGCTACCGACACTTTCGCCGCAGTTTATAATTTACACTTAAACACCAACCGTGAACTGTATTGTATTTGATGTGAATGATCTCATTCACTGCGCACCAATTGCCCGTTCTACCGTACCGCCTATGGTATTGCCACTTTCGTCGCCGCTCTAGTAATTATAGAACGTTTAAAAAAATGTCATATATTTAAAGAAACAATAGAACATACAATAGGAGCATGTATACCACGTAAATTACTTGCTGGGAAACGTTACACAGAGAGATACAATATTGCAGCAAAAATTTTATGTCAGGAACTTAGATCCAAACATGAATAACTAATAAAACGGACACAGCATATTACAAATACTCTTAGTATACTTAAAAATAATGGTTACAAGCTATACATAGACAGAACAATACACATTGACAGATTATTAGTAAGTAAGAGAAAAGAAAACACATAATAAACTTACAGAAGAAGCAGTAACAATAGTACCCATTCTCTCAGTGGCAGGTATTACAAAAATTTCTCAATCATGTACCGACCCTATAAATATATAAAAGTGCACATTCACTCACAAATATGCAAAAAACAGTCATTATGAAAACAATAACAGTAGTCTCAATCAGTAATAGATCTCATGACCTAACAAATATCCGTTATTTGTTCAATAAAGTCGCAACTATGGAAACAATCTATATAGAATTTATGTAAATTGTGAAATTCATATCCGGCTCACATTGAACAAACAATATTCTGTAAGATCACAGAAAGCATAGTCGAATTGGTGCAAAAAGTTTTCCCAAACATTGCACAGAACTACAAAAATCATCAGTGGCTCAGTACGCGTGCTAAATTAGCTGCCAAAAATATTGATGTCAATACCATCAACTTCACCATTCAGAATGGAATACCCGGAGAAACGACAACATATAAGTCCATCGATAATGTGGTGAATCAAGATGAAGTTGTCAACTTTCCAACTGATTTCTTGAATTCGCTTGATTTCGCAGGCATGCCACCGCACGTTCTCATTGAAAATAGGGGTACCCATCATTCTTCTTCAAAACATAAATCCACCACGACTTTGCAACGGAACCAGACTCTCAGTCAAGGAAATGAAGTGCAAGTGTGTGGATTAAATTTTGCGAATTCATGCTTCTCACATGGGCAGCTCTATCTGGCCTGCTCACGCGTCGGAAAACCTTCTGATTTATTCGTTTACGCACCAGATGGAAAAGCAAGAAATATTGTGTATCCCACGGCACTTCAATAAATATCGAATTGAAACGAAACGCTGCAATGTCACAATTTTTTCAAAATGAACGAAATCAATAAAATGACTCAAAATGAATTGAATATTTGTTTAATGTATTTCCTTCAAATTTATTTTAGTTGGTGGCGTAGCAACGCGCGCAGTGTACAGCTAGTTCCAAATATAAAACACCTCCACATAGGCCCACAACACGTCATAAAATACAATAAAAGTAAACATCAGCCAGTTCGACAGAGCACAAACCCACACATAAAAGAATTTGGTGAAATATTATCCGGCGCTTGACTTAAAAATACTAGAAATCATCTATATCATAATAATAATATATTGCAGACTACACGATTCAATTACGAGGGTAGTTTGACAAGTAGTGAGAATGGAAAAGAAAAACGAATTTTTTAAATACAAAATAATTTTTATTTGTCAATATATTCTCCTAAAAGAGCAATACATTTATTCCAGCGGCTCTCCAATGCCCTTATGCCATCTTTAAAACACGATTCCGGAAGGCTTGCAAAATACTCATTTACGAAGATGATAAGTTCGTCATTAGACGAAAATTTTTTTCCACCTAGTGCCGTTTTCAATTTTGGAAAAACGTGGAAGTCGGAAGGGGGTAGATCCGGCGAATAGGCGCATGCGGTACTAATTGGAAATGCAACTCGTGGATTTTGGATATCGCAACTGT
Organism: Dermolepida albohirtum; assembly: GCA_031893035.1. Taxonomy (NCBI): domain Eukaryota; kingdom Metazoa; phylum Arthropoda; class Insecta; order Coleoptera; family Scarabaeidae; genus Dermolepida; species Dermolepida albohirtum. The sequence goes on from JAVIWB010003153.1 coordinate 26,627, forward strand.
GCTGGTATGCGAGGGAGCGTTGTCTTGGTGTAGCAGAATCTTTTTCTTTGCCATTCCTGGCCGTTTGGCACGAATCTCAACATTTAATTTTTGTAGAAGTTCTGCATGATATTTTCCGTTTATTGTGGTACCTTTCTGAAGGTAATCAATGAGCAAAATGCCCTTTGAATCCCAAAAAATTGATGCATCACCTTGTTTGCCGATAAAGTGGTTTTCGCTTTCTTTGGAGGTGCAGAACCACGTTCTAGCCATTGTTTCGACTGTTGTTTAGTTTCGGGTGTACTGTAGTGTATCCAAGTTTCATCGCAAGTAACAAATCGCCTACAAAAATCAACCGGATTCCGCTTATAAAGGTCCAAACACTCATTGGTAATGCGCAAACGAGTGAAATTTTGATCAGTCGTAAGCAATCACGGCACCCATCTTGCCGAAAGCTCGGAAAGGCCCAATTCTTTCGTTAAAATGTGGTGTACGCGTTCCGTTGAAATATTTACCATGTCTGCTATCTCTCTCACTTTGAGTCATCGATCTTGCGTAATAATATTATGGATTTTTATAATCATTTCCTTAGAAGTCACGATTTTGGGTGCTCCAGAGCGCGCTTCATCATCACAGCTTGTTCTACCACGTTTAAATTCATTTACCCATCTACTTATTGTGGCGGATGATGGAGCAGATTCGCCTAATGTTTCCCGTAACTCATCTTTTATTTCGGTAGCTTTCATACCCTTAATTACGAAGTATTTAATCACCGCACGATAATCTGCTTTTTCCATTTTAACAAAACGACGTGTTGCTTCTTTTTGAATCAGCAAAAATAAACTAATCAACCGATTTATCTAAATATCGGAATGTAAACATATAAATAGGCAACCCTAGTTACAGTGCATTTGTTTTACCAATTAGAGCGCCACCTATATATCATTCTCACTACTTGTCAAACTATCCTCGTATAGAACACATCACAACATATGTAAAGTTTTATCCTACTAGTAACTAAGAAAAAACTAGAAAAGGGCAGGCATATTGCAAAATATATGCCAAAATTAAGTAATGAAAGTCGAGCGCATATTAATCCAAGACTTTGATAAAGAATTTATATACATTCTGATTATTTATAATTGGGATTTAATCCTTAAATTAGTGTTTGGTCTAGAACAGAACTTAATAATTAATATGGTCGTCGAGGTACAATGAATTCATTTTTAGTTTAGAGAGTTGGATATAATATACTATTGAGTACACTGTACACATACGTATTTCTCATCTCTTTGCGAAATAGTTCTTGACTATCAATCTGATACAATTCAAGCAATTTCCTATTGTTGAAAGTACGCGCTGTTTGAATAGATGTATGTATATAATTATTATTTACTAGAGGCCAAAAAAAAACATGTTGCATATTCTAACTTAGAACGGAAAAATAAAAAATATAACGCTAGACTAAAATCAATGAATAAGAAATTTCCAGAAATTCTGATTATGAAACTTATCATACGCAAAATCGAACTAGATATAGTACTAATGTACTCAACGAATATAAGTTGAGAATCAAATATTACTTCTAAATCTTTTGTAGTCTCAAAGCGTTTCAGAATTGATCCACGATCATGGTAGTCATACATTATGCTATTAAACTTTGCGGTAGAATCTTACAATTCGACACCTAGAAACATTCACATGTAATTTATTGTTAGCACACCAAGCCCTAAACAATGTTGAAATTGATTTTGAAGTGATGAGCAGCCATCGATTGTGTCAATTACAGCGTTCAATTTTAAGTCATTTGCAAAAAATAATGTAAAACAATCACTTCCGTAAACTAAATCATTTATTAATTATAGGAACAGAACCTAAATTTTGTTGACGATGGCGAAAAATATTTCGACTCGTGATCTTTTCTCATGTTTTCTAAATGTAAGGTGCGAAAGAAAAACCAACAGTGGAAGAAATTCATATAATCAGTGGAGGATTAATTTTCGAACAGAAATTATCTGTTACTTTTTTTAAATAGACTTGCGCTCATTGATTTGAATATATGCACAATTTCACGTTTACAAAATTGTAATTTATAGATAAACGAACAATAAAGTCTATGTATAAAATAGTATAATAACTGCATTAACGTTGTTTTAATTGTTTCTTATACTCATCATGCGATATTATTAAACTGTAATTAGATAGTCATATAAAATATTAAAATAATCTGCACCTACTAAGTATCAATACCAATGTCACCATGGGAATGGATAGGAAGCTATAATAACAACGAAAGGACAAATGTATCAAGTAGTATGCTGAAAAGCATTTAAAAATTGAAAGTTTTTAATTTGAAAACTGGCCATATAGTATAAGAACAAGGTAGAAGAATCTATTGATGAAAGAACTGCAGATAATATGAGAAGTTATAGGAAAGAAAATTGGGGAAGATCGCCATACGAACCGAAAAAGTTTTCTAGAGTTTCAAAAGCTCAAAAGTGAGAATCAGAGACAAAAGCAATAAATATGAACGCTGAAGAAGGACATGAAGTGCATACTCGAAGACCATCTACATCCATCTGCCATCTGAAAATAATAATTTTAATTCAGAGACTTTGTAAGAAATTCGCAAATTTTTTCTACAAACCCTAAAATGTTTTTCAATTCGGCTATCATGGGAGAATTACAATTTAATCGTAACTATTTCCTGTTTCTGTGTTTATTATTGTCTTTTTAATGTAAAATGAGTTACGGGTTCATTTTACCTTGGGGTTCATTTCGCCGTGTAACAATTCACTATTTTGATCGTATTTTGGGCACATTACCTTATATTGCGGTGTTAACATTATTGTGAATATTAAAGTTAGATAACTTTCATATCTTAAGCCGATTTCATTTTCATTTTCTATTTTACGAGTTGCATTTTATTCAAACTTTTTTCATTACGGCCCTGTATTAAAACATTTTCTTATTTTAGGAGATAATTTCCTATAAGCCACTAAGTTTAATTTGTAATTATTATTTTTGGATCAGGATATTATTTTGGTTATTTATTTATCATTTACGTTGAGTTTAATATATTGTAACGTACTGTATAATTTTTTCCTCGTTTTAAAACAGCTGATTTGTGCGTATCATCGTCAGACTTATTTACTTCAGAGCTGAGTTCAATTAGTAATAATTTTGTATACAACTATTTTAAATTTATTCTCAATTACAAACCCTTTGATCCCATGTCAAAAATCATTTTTCTATAATATTAATATTAATTATCTCTTCGTGATCATACTAGCGCCATTTAGTTTCTTCGTTACATCTTAATTATTGTTCTATGAAGGACTATATATCTATATATTTTCTTTTAGTATAGTATTTAAATAATTTTCAATCTTTAGACTGTTTAGTATTTGGTTTCCTGGCTATTTTTACACATTTTTCTAATTCTTTTCTATTGGGCCGTAATGTGTTACTACCGTTTTCTTTCTCTACCTTCTACATCAAAGGATAACGTTTAAAGTGCAACTAAAAGAACTTCTTCTGTTTCCTGCGTTCTGTCTTGCGAGGAAGCTCGTCGAGTAAAGTCATTTCGAAATGAATTAGTTTCTAATTATATAAATAGCGCTTATCACGAAGACGTAGATGTCTTCCAACATTTGGTAGGATTAATAATGGCTAATTTTGAGGTATCAAATTTTATTATAATATATACTATATATAAAGCTACAGTACGATACTTTCACACTACACGTGGATTATGTCGTATATTTTGGAAAATCAAGTTTATTATTATCTTGAAGAAGATCGAAATACTTTCTCAACTCTCTCTCTCTCTCCATATTACAAAAATAATCCTTATTTGTGTTTTTGTCCTTTTAATTGAATTGTACACAAGCCCAGGGAAAGGAGATGCAAGTAAAGCCTCCTCATTACTTCAGGTAGGATTAGAACATTTAACTCAGTGAACCACTTAAGATTCAGAGAACTGGCAACTAAAGGCCGTGCTATAATTTTAACTAACATTAATTTTCAAAATTAGTCATTCACTATGGTAGAGTTTTAATAAGTCCATAGATAACGTCAATAATTAATCATTCACCATTAACCAGACTTTTCTTATACGCCCATAGATGACGACAATCACTAACCATCTACTATTACACAGTTTTTTTATAAATCAGTGGACACAGTCAATAATTTATCAATTGCTATTATTCATTTAGCCATTGGTGTCATGTAAATATTATTTAATATTAGATGTATATATATATACATATATATAATATTAATTTTGATATATACATTGTTATCTGATAAAATATAAGAGAAATATTAATTATTTAATACTAAAAAGTGATATAACAATTTTAAATGAACGTCGTATAAGATTATTTTGTTTTAACTCCTAGTGGAAACTGCAATCTGCCTAGCTGGCAATAAGCGTTTGATATGACTGATATAAAGGACTTGTAGAGTATCACTCCCGTGAGTGATCTCCTTTAAGTAAAATTCTAAACTATGTTAAATCTACTTTCTAGTCTAAATGTACTTAGTATTATTGTCTGAGTCCTGTAGACAGGTTGTATGGCAATAGTCGTTTCAGTCGACGCACCTCATTGACATCGCGCACATTTAATTGTCTGGCCAAAACATTAGGGTGCACTAACATTCAGTCACTGTATCTCGCACTAAAACGATGTATGGTTTCCTTGACCGATTCTAGGGGGATGTCATGCTGAATCACCTCGTTGGAAACGTAATAAGGCGCATCAACGATGGCGCGTAGCACCTTGTTTTGGAACCTTTGTAAGATGTTTATATTGCTTATACTGGCGGTGCCCCACAGCTGAATTCCATAGGTCCAGATGGGTTTAAGGATAGAGTTGTACAGTAGTACCTTATTATCTATTGACAGTTTTGATCTGCGGCCAATAAGCCAGTACATATGGCTTAATTTCAGTCCCAGTTGCTTGCGTTTGATAAATATATGTTTTTTCCAAGTAAGGCGGCAGTCTAAATGCATGCCGAGATATTTGGCATCTTGGACTTGTGTTAGTTTGCAGTTGTTAATATATATAGGAGGACATGTTTCTCTACGCAATGTAAATGTTACATGCTGAGATTTAGTTTCATTAACCTTTATGCGCCATTTTTTTAGCCAGTTCTGAATCATGTTTAGGTTTTTTTGAAGATTTCTGGAGGCTGATGTTGGGTCGGTGTGGGAAGCCAGTATAGCAGTATCATCTGCATATGTAACTACTATGGTGGTTCTTGTTGTTGGTAAATCTGCTGTGAATAAGAGATAGAGTGTTGGGCCAAGGACGCTCCCTTGGGGAACGCCAGAGTTTATAGGATGAATCTCAGTATATTCGTTTCTTTGTTTCACTAGGAAATGTCTATCTGTCAGGTAGGATTTTAACAGGAGGAAGTGAGGATAAGGTAGGAGCTTCTTTAGTTTGACTTGTAATCCTGTATGCCATACCTTGTCGAAAGCTTGAGTAATGTCAAGAAAAGCAGCTGAGCAGTATCTTCTGCCGTTTAAGTCTTTGTTTATTTGGTTGACTAGTCTATGTACTTGCTCTATTGTTCCGTGCTTGTTACGGAATCCGAACTGGTGATCTGGAATTATTTTCTTTTCGTCTATTAGTTTTTTTAATCTTTTAGCATACAACTTCTCGAAAACTTTGCTGAGCATAGGCAATAGGCTTATCGGCCTGTAGGAACACACGTGTTCAGGCTTTTTTCCAGGTTTGAGTGTCATAATGATTTGGGCCACTTTCCAGGAACTGGGGAAGTAGTTTAGACGCAGCATTGCATTAAATATGAAAGTAATGAGTTTTATACACTTGTCCGAGAGTTCTTGAAGAATCTTTCCAGATATTAGGTCAAATCCAGGTGCTTTTCTGATGTTGATTTCATTCAGTATTGTTTGTCTTACTTGATTAGCCTTAAATTTGTTATGAGGTAATTCCATTTGAAATGGTGCATTTAAAAAGTCGGTTAGTTCTTTATCTTCTTCTGTCGATAGTTCAGAATAAAATGGCTGAAAAACGTTATTGAGGTGTTTGCCGAAGATATCAGCTTTTTCTTTATCATTCCTGGCCCAATTGCTGTCGTCATTTTTAATGGGTGGGTTTGGTAGTTGGGCCCTTTTTAGTTTCTTTATGGCTTTCCAGAGCGAATAGTCTGTTGTCTCAGTTGGAGTAAGTCTTTCTAGGTATTCTTGGATCCCTTGATTATGTTCTTCATTAATTAGTTTTTTTAGTTCCTTCGTTGCTTTATTAAGCCTTCTCTTATTTCCATCCGTTCTTGCTCGTTGCCAGTTTTTTCGTAGCTGCCTTTTCTCTGCGATTTTCTCTTTAATTGTGGAAGAGACGCCGTTTTGTTTTGGAGGTGACACACAATCAGGAGACGCGTACCAGGCTGCATGTTGTATATGTTTTGTTAAGGTCAATACTGCTGTGTCTATGTCAAGCTCAGTTTTTAGAGGCAGATTTAGAGAGATCAGGCTGTCCAGTTTTTCTCCGAATTGCAATCAATTAGTCCTGTTGTTATGCAGTGTGGGTTGTTTTTCTTCATTTAAGATTTCTGCGTGAATTGTTACTATCACCGGTGAGTGGTCGGATGATAAGTCAAAACATGATTCGGCTTTACATTTTTTGATGTCAATGCCTTTCGTGACGCAGAAGTCTATGGCATCCGGGATTTTGTTTTTATATGAAGGCCAGTACGTTGGTTCGCCAGTAGATATTTGTTGTAGATTGTTTGTTTCCATGGCTTTGACTAGCTCTCTGCCTTTTGGGGTTGTCAATCTTGAGCCCCACATTGGGTGTTTGGCGTTGTAGTCTCCCCCGGAAATAAATTTATTACCGAGAGTGTTGAAGTATGCCTGGAAATGTTCTTTTTTGTTGGCGTGCTTAGGTGGGCAGTAGATAGCAGCCATTGTAATTGATTCATCTTCTTCCATAATTGTTACACTGGTGGCTTGTAAGTAATCCTTGGTGAATTTCCCTCTTTCATAATGTTTGATAGTATATATATATATATACATATGTATATATAATATTAATTTTGATATATACATTGTTATCTGATAAAATATAAGAGAAATATTAATTATTTAATACTAAAAAGTGATATAACAATTTTAAATGAACGTCGTATAAGATTATTAAATATCGGAATAAAATTGTATATTAATGTGTATAATTAGTCAAGTATCACACGAAGAATTAAATTAAGTCTATGTACTTACTATTGAACACCATAATAATCTTATTTGATAATATTTTCAAAGATATACATATATTTTAAATTTCTTAAATTCAAAAAAATTCAAAAAGCTATATGTATACATTACATTTGTTTATTACTTTTACAATTAAACGTATAACATTGTTGACTGGTTTATCAAATAAATCAGGATTGTTATTCTTATTGTGGATTTCCTCTATTGCTTTTAGTAGCAACTTGTGGCCCTAAGTTTGGTAATAACACGTATTTGCTAATTCACGTGCTTCAGTATTAGCACGCAACTTTTAGGGACTACAATACTTTGGCGCTCTTTTAAGATCTTTTGGAACAGGAAACCCTCCCTAACTCTCAAAATTACTAGTTGGAGTATATTATTAATAGTAGTTATGATGTAAAACAACGACTTACAGTAGAATGAATTTATGAAAATTTGAAAATTTAGTTTAAAGATTTATGCAGTAGTTTAAGGATATTAATTTTTTATAATTTCTTTTGTAAAGAACATATATTGAGCTTTTAACCTGAAAAGTACTAAGTATGTTAAAAATGTAATATGTATTACTAAAAGTATGGCAGTTAAGTTGTGATAAATATTCTAAAATAAATTAAAATACTAATTTAAATACATATTTCCAAATTTCATAACTACTCTGAGCGTTATTCGACATACTTATCTATTCGAATAATATTTGTAATATTAAACATAGACATAATACTACTGATTTCTAAATGTAGTATTAATGTATTGTACTTGCTTTTACACACACATCCTATGACATAAACAGAAATTTTGTTATCTGCTGGAAAGATAAACGGTTTATTAATGGATCTAAAAAAATAAATCCTAAAAGAAAGTTCATTCATCAATGCCCATAAAAATCGCTCAGTATACATTCTAATCATAGACTGGATGTAAATATTTAAATTTTTCGTACAGTAGTGAACTGCGTCTTTTATTATCTTACTTCCTGTCATTTACAATAGTAACTATAAATTTGTATGTAAAGATTAGATCAGTTAAGTGAGATTAATAAAACTATCAAATTTGTACTTCTTGCCTTGAAGTACGTATCCAGCTAATCTGTATGATTTTCCAATATTATTATATCGGTTCGTATTTAAGTCTTCAATTTTATAGTATACTCTGGATTACTATACACTGTCCTACTTTTTAGTTAAGCTCTTCTCAATGCTTCACATTGATTTAATCGCCGAAAATGCATTACTAATAACTCTAGTCATAATAGCCTTTTCTTGTCAATTAATACTTGTACCTGTACCTTATGCGTTTTGGCAACTTGATTCTGAAATTAGGTTCAAAATTTTTCCATCACGTCAAGATTTTGCGACATTTGTCCAGATTTTAATATATTTAAAATTATATTTTACTTTGGCAACTTAGAAGCAAAGTATTACAAGAAACAATAGACAAATTTGAACATGTTTCAGCATATTGGTACATCATATACTACCACATATTCATGCCTCTATTTCAAATTCTGAAAAAGATTATGAAGAAACTCTTCATAATCTTCAGGCAACTTATTTAAAGTTACTATGCGTTATACTGCAATTTAGGTTTTAAAATATATTTTTTGTATTCGCATTTGAATTTCTTTCCCCAAATCTAAACGGTGGAAGTTGTGAACATAATGAAACGGTGAAGTATTTGGTGAAATAATTGCAGATTATTGTCGGAAAGTTCTGAAACTTACAAATATTGGTTTTTCTCGAAGTTAATTGCTCTTAATTGTTGGCAAGCAATAACTTACAAATCTTTCTTCTTAAAGCGAAGCATAATCCAGAGTATACTACAGATTAATTCCAAATTGGTTCCAGAAAAAGCGACACTGGTTTATGTTTCTCAGAGGTAATTCAAATGATAAGAGAGAGTCCCTAATATCCGTCGGTGACAATCATAAAGATTATACTACCAAAAATAGAACAAATATCTTTCGCGTCATAATTCTTGCAATAGTACTTTTTTACTTAATCGTAAACTTATTCTGCTCTTCGATTTATGAGTATGACAGCGAGTTAAGACTTGGTCTTATTCATCTCTGGGTGATTGCTACTAGACTTTTCCAGTTTTTTGGTCTGGTTTTTCAGTATTATTTCAATTCATCCATACTTCTTGTGTCCACATTTTTCTTGGCTGTCTTCTAGTTATGCGTCCCATTGGTTTTAGATTATATATATATAGTTAACTTTCTTGAATTCTGGTGTTAACTACATTGCTGCGCATGTTTTCCCTGAATGTGACATTTTCTATACAGTTTTTTTAGTTTTTGTTTTCTATTTTTCGTTTTAATGGTGGAACTACTACTTTCTTAAATATTGCTGTTTTGACACATTTTAGTGCTTTTCTTTTTCCTAGAAACTTTGCATTTTGTCGTGTTAGATAGTCTGCGCTTAGTAGACTAATAAATAAAAGCCCGCATTCTCTTCTAAAACGATTCTTTTATACGAATTCCAAGGTGCTGAAACTAGCTCATGAAATAAGCTTCCCTTTTAATTGGCTCTAATAGGACGTGACAATATTGTTACCCTGAAAGTCCTAAGACAATATTTAAGCAAAATATGGATCATTAAAATACGTTAGGTATTTACTAACCAAGAAAGAACAGGGGTCCCTTTTATAGCCAAAAAAAGAAAAATTTAACTTCAAATATGTACTTGTTCAAATATTTTTGAAATACATAATATTAAAAGGAGAGCGTCTATATTACAGATGGAATCTCTGAATTCTCATATGTTTAGTTGATTTACGCTAGTGATACAATTAAAATATTTATGGTACATGTGCCACTTAACAATGAGCAACTTACTAACACCAAAGAAAACTAATGTTCAGTTTACTACTGAAATATTAAATAATTGACTTTATGATGGAAAATTAACTGTGGTCTATGAAAAGTAGAAAGATTATATGAACGAAAAGAAACTATTGTAATTATCTGTCGGTTTACTGTTTAATTATCAGCTGACAAAAATAAACAACTGTGTTTAAGCGTTCAACGAACCCTTGATTAAGTTAGAGTTAACAAGTACCTAAAGGTAACATTTAACTAATGATTCATGACTTAATAACTAAAGAGGCTCCTAATAATTTAAACTGAAGCTAACAAATTTATGAAGGTAATGTGAGTGGTTCGAAAAGAATATACGTATTTTGAATGCATATATTTATTAAACTTTAAGACATACGAATATGAAACTTTACACACATACGAATCTCTCAAATTCAGATTACATATGTTCAATATGCCCTCCAACAACGACACGAACAATATCACATCGATACTCAAATTCCACCCATATTCGGGCAAGCATGTTCTTCGTCACTGATGTTATGGCAGTACGGATCCGGTTCTTCAACTCTTCCAGGTTCTGTGGGTGTGGTGGTACATAAACGTTGTCTTTAATGAAATCCTACAGGAAGAAGTCACAGAGTGTCAAATCCGGTGACTGTGGAGCCCAGCTGAGACATGCTAAATCACCAGCTCCTTGACGACCAATCCAACGGTTTGGTAGAGTTTCATTCAGATATTCACGCATTTGGCGTCTCCAGTGACGGGATGCCCCTTATTTTTGAAAAATGAAGTTGTCTTCGTGCAGTCTCGGAAACAACCAGTTTTGTAATACAGCGAAGTACTGCTGATCGTTAACCGTGTTTCCATCAAAGAAGAATGGGTCGTAAACAGATGATCGGGATATCGCACAAAACACATTGGGACTCTATCCTTTACATACACATCCTGTATCTACAAACTGTCGACACCATCTGCGAATGTTCCGCACATTCGGAGGATCAATTTGGTAGCTCAACCTGAAACGTCTTTACACTGTAATCACGGAATTGCACTTCGCAAACTTGAGAACACAAAATGATTTCTGCTGCGGAGTAGCCATTTTAATCATATGACGGTTACCAAGAAAAACAGAAGACAACTGACATCTAGCGGCTATTAAATAAACTAGACTATGTATTCGTTTCTACAATAGCCGAGTCGAGGCGCAGCGATCAATAGTTTGGACAAAATAATACTTTGTAATACGTATATTCTTTTTGAAATACGCTGTATTTTAACTTGAGCAAATAAGTTAGTGTTACGTACGGTATATCAACAAACCCTTTAATTGAATTATGGTTGTAGATGTGCCAATTTTAGTAATAAATGTTGTCTGACGAGTCAATAACTAGTTAAACCAATTAATTCTTCGCAATGTATCAGGTTGTTACAAATGTAATGTCCGTTTTTTCCTTCAATCTGAACTGAATCGCACTTGTGTGAAGACGTGTATGTTTTTGGTGAAAATTATTATTGTATTTGTAGAAAAGGGTATTTTTTTTAAGTGCGTACCTGTTCCATTTCTTGGAAAGATTAATACACCTGTCCTTGTCTCGCCTATGGAAATGCTGTCGGCAAGAGATATTCGGGCAATTTACCTCTTTCAATTTAAAAAGCGATTAAATGCAGCTGCAGCAACGCGAGAAATTAATCAGGCGTTCGGTGAAACCACGTGTAATGAACGCACATTACGGCGATGGTTTAAAAAATTCAGCGAGGGAAATTTTGATTTGGAAAGTGAGCCTCGCGGATATGAGCGTAGCACCGTTAATGACGACGAGCTGCGTGTAGAAGTTGAAAGTAATTCGTCGACAACAGTGCGTAGCCTTGCAAAAACATTTCAAGTGTCCATTGCCGCCATTAATCGTCACCTTTCTTCGATTGGCAAAGTGAAGAAACTGGATCGATGGGTGCCGCACCAACTAACGGAAGCCAATAAGCTTCATCGATTAGAGGTGGCTACCTCTATGGCTAATCGACGGAAAGTTGAACGGTTTCTTCATCGAGTGGTAACGCGTGACGAAAAGTGGATACTTTATGATAACTGGAGACGGTCAGGACAATGGTTAGATTGAGGTGAAACACCAAGACAGCATGCACGAGCATCACTTCACCCGCGAAAGATTATGGTGACTGTATGGTGTACCAGTAAGGGTATTATTCACTATTCATTTTTGCAACCTGGTGAAACCATCACGGCAGCGTCCTATTGTGCCGAACTGGAAACTATGCATGAAAAATTGAGCCGCTTACAGCCCTCACTAGTCAATAGACATAGACCCATACTTCTTCATGATAATGCAAGACCCCATATTGCACGACAGACAATCCAAAAACTTTCCGAATTTGGTTACGAAATTCTCCCTCACCCACCTTATTCACCTGACCTTTCGCCAACTGATTTTCATTTTTTCCGAAGTTTAGACAATCACTTAAAAAATAGGGACTTCCCTGACCGGGAGTCTGTAATAGCAGTGTTTGAGCAATATGTGAGCCGTCAAAACCTAGATTTCTTTTCAAAGGGAATTTTTCAGCTTCCAGGCCGTTGGCAACAAACTATTGATGCATTTTGCAGAATAAATATTGGGTCTGGGAAAAAGTTCGTGGCGTTTTTTCAGTAAAATTCAACTGGTCCCCGCATGGCGCGTGGACGAATTCATTTAAACCGAATATGCTCCATTATTATCGACAATGTTTCGCCATTTTTTTGGTAGATCCATGATCCCATCGGTGAAAAACTTCTGTGGTTTCTGGTCGAAAAACTGAATCAAGTAGTTTTCACAGGCTTCTTTTCAAACCAACTTAATTCCATTCAGAGAGTTCTGCAGAGATCGAAACAGATGATAGTCAGAGGGTGCTATATCCGGACTGTAAGGTGGGTGCATCAAAACTTCCCAACCAAACTCTCTCAATTTTTGACGGGTCATCAAAGAAGTGTGTGGTCGGGCGTTGTCATGATGGAAGACAACACCTTTCCTATTAATCAATTCGGGCCGTTTTCTTTCAATCGCCTGGCGTAATCTCTCAGTTGTTTTTCTGACCAGTTGGAAGTAGCTCGTAGTGGACGATTCCCCTCCAGTCCCACCATACACACAGCATCACTTTTTTTGGCGTCAATGTTGGCTTAGCGAACGCTTGTAAAAACGATCTTTTACGCTTCCGATTATCGTACGTAATCCATTTTTCATCTCCGGTTATTAAACGTTTCAGAAACGGCTCGATTTCATTCCGTTTCAGCAGCGCATCGCAGATGTTAATTCGGTCAATCATGTTTTTCACGCTCAACTCATAGGAACCCAGTGTTTGTAACCAGCTTTGTGTAAATGGTTCAAAACAGTTTTGTGGTCAATGCCTAGCTCCATGCCAATATCGACACTGCAAAACTTTTTCAAGAATTTCATCAGATTTTTCAGTGATTGGACGACCGGAGCGTGACTCATCTTTCACATTGAAATTTCAAAGGCGAACCATTTCCGCGCAACAGATTTCGATTTTCACCGTACACAGCACAAATTTTATCACAAGCCTGCGCAGCGTTCTTCCCCTTATCATAATAATATTGCAGAATATAGCGAAACAATTCTTCTCCATTTTCAAGTGCGAATAACTTTCCAACCACTGCACCGATTACAATGTTTCTACGCTCAAACTAACGTTCGGAAGGTCATCTAAAAAACGAGCCGTCGGTGGTGTCGCTGTGACTTGTTGTTCTTTAGTTATCGGCAACCAATAAATTTTTATATTTTTTTAAATTTAGACTTTTTTTTATTCCTTACAAAATCGGACATTTCATATGTAACAACCTGATATAATATGAATAAATAATTGTATAAATTCCTTTAGTTAAAGCAAGTCGTCATTAAATTTAAACTAGCGTTTATATGTCAGAAATTAGGATCCGAATGCTTTTAAATGCTCCCGTAATTATACTGAACGGTAGCATATAAACTAAACAGTTAATTCCACAGTTTTATGAATTAAATATAAATAACAATTAACTATTTAAATACTAATAATTACGAACGTCTCTGGTCCCTGGCTTTTTTCAATTCCTCGGTGTCCCAGGTCGCAAGCAAGATGCCCAAATGACTTCGTTATACCTTATGACTGCTGATTAAGTTCCGTCCTCTTAATCGGATGAACACGGGATTTTCATACACGCACTAACTCAGTACGTTCGAAAATTAACAAGCTACCAGGTAGGGAAGGAAATAACTTTAACATTAACGTAGAAAAAAAACAAAGAGAAAAATTAGACCACTATGTAATCTATAGTTTACAAATTACATTCGTGTCGATTGGTTTTGTGGCTTAATTAATGAGAATAAGATTGTCCCTTTAGTAAGACGCCAATGTTAATCCAACTTGAACCTTTAACCACGCGTCGAGGTTTATCGATCTAGCTGACTCAGTCCAATTACAAGTCGATAAATTAATCGATCGGCATAGTATTTTCTAACGAAATCGTTGCCAGTATGTAGTAATTTACTCCAACATGTGCACGATCAATATACATAGCGGAATTTTTAATGACATGGGCGATGGAAGGCTTCTCAGCGGCGGACATTATTAATCAGCAGAGAGAGCGAAGATTGTTTTTTGAAGGCACCACCTGTGACGTGTCCCGGAAAAAAGAAAATGCAGAAAGGAGCAAAATATAGACTCATTATTATCACAATTAATTACAAAGCACTGGGAATAACTTCAAAAACTATTATGACAATAATTATACAAATCTATTAATTAAAATAAAAATTAAAGCATTGGAGAGACCTATAACCCACTGATAATATTGATTACAACTGATACGAGAGGACGATAAGAGTAACAAAGAAACGACAGTTGTTCGTATAATTATTCTCAAAACTTTGCAATTCTACAATGTACAGCGCTGACCACAAAATATGAACCCGAGTTAAAATTGTGTATGTAACAAGTCTTCCAGTTTACGTAATTTTGTAGTTTATGCCATTGTCTGTATCTTCCTGTGCATTTATTATTGTTCCAAGATACTTAAAGTTTTCCACTTATTCTGAAGTTGTTTTGTCTAGGATGATTTTGTTATATCTTCTGTTTACTGATCATCGTTATTCTTGTTTTATCTTCGTTAATATTTACATTTACTTATCCTAATCCATGAGCAAAGTACACAAAGTACCTATAATGTAGCATGGCGCAATCCCAACCTAATATTTATTCTTATCCAAATAAAGTTGACCCACAACAGCAATACCAATACCTATAATGCATACCAACAATCCCAACAATCCTTTCCACCACAAACACAATCTACTCAGTACCCACTAAATCCTTATCATGTACAGATGACAAATATGTATCCAGTACAACAACAACAACAACAACCCACGACCCTTCTGGCCTGTAATGAGACGGAAAACGAATGGCACGTAGTTAACCGTAGCAATAGAAAAAGATATAGAAGTCCTGAAGATACTTCGAATAAACGAATGCAAGTGCAAAAAGGTCAATATTGGCTGGATGACTCTGTACAGAGCAGCAATAGATACGAACCTCTAGACATAGAAATTGATTGAGCGGGCAAGCACCTCACAAGAAGTAACTACTCCGAAAGTCCCTAAACCACCACCTATCTATGTGTCTGACGTCAAAAATATTAATCCATTAATAAGGCTACTGTATGAAATTGCAAAAGACAACTATACACTAAAAGCATTAGGCAGCGATGAAATTAAAGTCCAAAGTAATACAAGTGAAACCTATACAAATATTATTAATAACCTTAAGGACAAAAATACAAAATTCCACACATACAAGCCAAAGCAAGAGAGAACATTCAGAGTTGTAATGAAAAATATCCATTATTCAACAGACACAGAAGAAATCAAACAAAATTTTAATTTACTTGGTCACGAAGTCGTTAATATATGGAACATAAAACAACGGTCAACCAAAATACCACTACCTATGTTTATCATCGAAATTAAACAAAAAGATAACAACAAAGAGATTTACAAAATTAAGCGCTTCATGAACACGAGCATAATTGTCGAACCTCCCCATCTAAAAAGAGTAATCCCACAATGTGCCAAATGCCAAAGATTTGGTCATACCAAAAATTACTGTAAGCAAATGGACCGCTGTATTAAATGTACAGGATCTCACTCCACTAAAGAATGCCCAACAAAAAGTAAAGATGACCAAGTTAAATGTGTAAACTGTGGCGGGAATCATCCAGCTAATTATCGAGGATGTATAGTGCACAAGCAACTACAAGAAAAGCTTTTTCCACAACTAAGGCGCGAGGTTAGCATGCATATGCGTACACCATCCCAAACATATCGAGTCCCTGGGGTTTCCTATGCAGAGCAAGTCAGACAAAACAATCAACCTATACAAAACTTGAACACCAATACAATTCCAGAACCACAAGCCCCATCTCCAAATCAACAGGCAAATGATATGGAGGAATTGAAATCCATGATGAAAAACTTAATCACACAAATGGGGACTATGATGAACCTCTTAACCACACTAATTAGCAAAATGAAATAATGCCTCAAATCTTAAAAATAGCTGTTTGGAATGCCAATGGCCTTAGCCAACATGCTCAAGAAATCAAACTATTCCTTGATAATAATCAAATTGATATACTTCTTATATCTGAAACCCACTTCACCAACAAAAGCTACATCAAATTTCCCAACTACTCCATTTACAACACGAATCACCCTAACGGAACTGCACGTGGTGGGACAGCCGTTATAATAAGATCTAACATAGAACACTATGAACTACCTAAATACGAAAAAAATGAATTACAAGCTACTACTATCCAAATCCAAGACCAAGTAGCAAATATGAAGATTTCCGCTGTTTATAGACCTCCAAACTACATAGTATAAAAAGAACACTACTCACACTTCTTCAAAAGTTTAGGGAACAGATTTATTGCGGCCGGAGATTTTAATGCAAAGCATCAAGATTGGGGCTCCCGCGTCACGAGAACTGATGGGCGTGAATTACTAGCAGCGATACAGGCTAATAATCTAAATTACTTATCTACCGGGGAACCGACCTATTGGCCCACGGATCGTCGGAAAACCCCTGACCTAATCGATTTCTGCATTACAAAAGGCTTAAATATAGGACAGTTTACAATCAAATCATATCTAGAACTAGCCGCTGACCACTCATCTCTTCTAATAACATTCTGCACAAAAATAGTGCACACTAAAATGCGACCAATTCTCTGCACCAAGAGGACAGACTGGGATTATTTTCGCAGTAGGCTAACTGAGCAAATCAATTTAAAAACACCATTAAAAACCAAATACGACATAGAAAAAGCAACTATAGAATTAACCAGCACAATTCAACAAGCGGCATGGGAAGCCACACCCACCAAGAAAAACCCTAACACTAACAACTGTCCTTTAATATTAAAAGGAAAAATAGCAGAAAAGAGACGCCTAAGAAAACGCTGGCAGACCACTCGATCAGAGGCGGACAAACGAGCACTGAACCGGACCTCGAAACAGCTAACGAAACTTCTATTGCAATATAAAAACCAAGGTATCGAAGATTATCTAGCTAATCTTACAGCTACTGAAATAACTGATTATTCACTCTGGAAAGCGGTTAAAAAAATTAAAAGACCTATAGTGCACAGATCACCTATTATCAAATCTGATGGGCAATGGGCTCGTAGTGGTAAAGAAAAAGCAGAAACCTTTGCTGAAGACTTAATTAATGTATTCAAACCCTTCCCCTCCCAATGTCCTGAAAAGGATCCTAAAATAATTGACTTTCTCGAATCTCCTTATCAAATGAGTCTTCCCATGAAGCCTTTCAAGGTTACAGAAGTTAAAGAAATAATCAGTAAAAAAACCAAACCTAAAAAGGCACCAGGATTCGACCTTATCACTGGAGAGATTCTTCAGCAATTACCCGGAATTGCGATTAAGGCGATCACTCAAATATACAATGCTGTACTTACTAGTAGGTACTTTCCAAGCTCTTGGAAAGTCGCTGAAATAACAATGATACAGAAGCCTGGAAAAACACCTACTGATCCTGCATCCTATAGACCGATTAGCCTCCTCCCAACCCTGTCCAAAGTCCTGGAGAAATTAATATTGAGAAGACTCCAGCCAATTCTAGATGAAAAAGAGTTAATTCCGAAGCATCAGTTCGGATTTCGACACCAACACGCAACCATAGAGCAAATCCACCGATTGGTAGATCAAATCCATAGTGACTTTGAGGAGCGTAGATACTGCTCTGCTGTGTTCCTAGACGTCTCCCAGGCCTTTGACAAGGTCCGGCACTTGGGACTATTATATAAACTAAAAAAGCTACTGCCATACCAATTCTTTGAGATATTAAAATCTTACCTGTCGGATCGGTATTTTTTTGTGAACTACCAAGGTGAATGCACAGATCTCCAACTTGTTGCATCTGGGGTTCCCCAAGGCAGTGTGTTGGATCCCATACTATATTTGCTGTTCACTGCTGACTTGCCAACTACGAAATGTACTACAACCGCCACCTTCGCAGATGACACAGCTCTCCTGGCCTCACATATAAATCCCACTATTGCATCACGCAACTTGCAAGCCTCACTGAATAAAGTGCAAGAATGGCTCAAAGTATGGAGAATTAAGGTAAATGAGAGCAAATCTCAACATGTCACATTCACCATGAACCGAGACAACTGTCCGACGGTTATCCTCAATGGACAACAATTAAGACACAGTGACTCTGCAAAATATCTAGGGCTCCATCTAGACCGGCGATTAACCTGGAAAACCCATATTTTCAATAAACGAAAACAGCTTGGACTGAAGTACAGGAAAATTTACTGGATGATCGGAAGGAGGTCGGCATTAACTCTCGAAAACAAATTATTATTATACAAAGTCACACTAAAGCCCATCTGGACGTACGGACTTACACTGTGGGGAACCGCGTCTATTTCCAACATAGCTATTAACGAGAGATTCCAGAACAAGGTGCTTCGTGCTTTGGTTAGTGCCCCATGGTATGTGCCAAATAAAGTGATCTCAACTGACTTGCGTATACCCACAATAAAGGAAGAAATTGAACGATCTGTCCAAACATATAAAAACCGGCTGTCAGCACACCCTAACCAATTGGTGAATAACTTAATGGACTAACCTGACAAACCGAAGCGATTAAAACGGTTTACGCCCAGTGAGCTTCTTTCGCGCTTTGATACCTAGACTATGTATAAAATAAATCAATCACTAGAAAATAGTGTAATTTTATTGAGTTGCTTATTGTACATGACATTTTTAACCGACATTTGAATATAAACATTTGTATGTGTAAATATATTTTTCTTTTGGAATACTTATTTTTCATTATAAATGAACAGATTGTATATATAAAGGGGATAATAAAAAAAAAAATGAGCAAATTTTTATTTTATTACAGATCCATATCTCTTATTGTTATATCATCTTCACAATAATTTTATAGCGTTCATGTTTAGGCATTGCATGTTGTCCTGTTTAATTCTCAAATTCGCTTTCTTTGTTACTGTTTCCAGCATTATATTAAATAAAAGTGGATTTATAACGCAGTGTTTCATCAGCCGGGATTTGTAACGCAGGATTTGGAAATTTCATTTCTTGTTCTTACAATTTAATATTTGTTTCGGTCAGATTACTAACACAGTCAATTATATTTTTATCTATTCCTCTATTCTGGAAAGACTACCAAACGTCTAGTCTATTCTTTTCCTTTTCACTTCTAAATCCACTTTGAGTGTACTCTACTGTCGGATTCAAACTGACTTTAAATCTAATTCTTATATACTAAATTATCTCCCAACTCAATGATTCGGAGTCCCGACAGACTAGTTTTCCCGAATATTGGGGCTCTTTTTATACCGCTACCAAATTTATTACCTTGAGTTGTTCGTGTCGTGTTGAGTAACTACTTTGCCGTATCAATATTTTCTATTTACATTTTGTAAATAGCCCTATGGAATTATTTTTCTGCGAAATTTATATTTGAATTATTACCTCTTTTCGTTTTTCCCATCTTTCAATAGTAGATAATAGGAATTTAGGGCGAATACTAGATAACTTTTTTTTATTTTTATATTTAAGTTTTAATTGTCCTACACCTCACTTAATTTATTAACAAGTTATAAATTATATCAACATAAGAATTTTCGTCTGTCTGTACAGAAATCAAAAGCAAACAATATCTTTGAAACACAAAACGGTATATAAAAACCTAATTTTATCAAAAAATACAGTGAAAAAGGTAATACGCAGTATAGATAATAAATTATCCAGTGACCATTACCGTCTATGATATCAAACCAAACCAAATTTTTCGAATTGTGACAACATATGTTTGAGTTGGTAGTAGCCGTCCAGTGGGAGCAACAAATTTACATTGAATCTGAGCGAGATTCTACGAACGAAATCAGCGAGAACAACTGGCAATAAAATTAAAACTTTCAATCTGCTCAAGAGCATTCCATATTTATTATGCCATTTGTTTAAAAACAATCATCTTCTTTTAATATCTGTGCAAATTGTACATAAAAATATCTGCATGATAATATTTCTCGCTTACTTACTTCCGAATACTATACAAATTAATTCTAAGCGAAAAATGTCTTTCTCCAATTAATACACTATGTATATACTTCAAATAAGTCGACATAATTTCTAAACGCATACTTATTGATAATCTAAACGTTTACAGAAGTTCTTTTTATCACTGTTATCGAACTGTTTATGAAACACTTCAGACTTTTCCATATAAGTTAAATATTGTGACCTAAATATCAGTTTAATTGACACGTGAAATTTCTCGCTTGTTCCTTTGACCATAATCTTGACAATACAATTTTTATTATACATACGTTTGTGCATCTCTGATAATTGTGTAATGAATTGAAAAAACATGTGTAAATTGTTTGCAGTTTACAAAACGACTACACTTGAACAAATTTAAAGCGATAAATCATTGTGATTTTGTATGTATTCGTATGTTTACCATATATGTTTATGTATTGATTATATTTTAAATAAGCGTACATATTAACTTTATTAGATGGAATAACTAGATGAGTAGAGATATATTCCTATATGTATATATATATATATATATATATATATATATATATATATACAGGACCGTGCAAGCGAATTAGAGCAAGCATATAAATTTCAATTTTTATAATGAATTAAACAGAATTACTGCTCAGATAAACATCTGTTTATATATATAACTTTTTATGGTTTTTTGCGCCAGCGTTGATTGAGAAATTATTTCATTTATTTACGTTTCGGCAATATGTCTATATTACCTTCTTCAGAATTTTATTTATCCAATATTATATCTACAAACTCTTGCTAAATATAAAATATACAATTAAATTACAATTAAACTTTTCTTTTTATATTGTATTTCTAAACGAATAAATAAACGTTTTATTTATATTACTCCAGACGTTTTCAATTGTGTTTAAGTCGGCATAACGCTGTCCTTTCATCGGCAAATGCAGTTTGGAAAATAGGCAGAAATCACAGGGGGACAACTCCGGTAAATATGGTGAATGGTTGATGGTTAGAATGCCATTTGTAGTTAGAAAATCAGTGATAAGCGTCGAGCGATAGGATGGTTCATTATCATGTAACAAATGCAAGCTACTATTTTCACGTTATTGAGGGCGCCCTAGACGAATACGCGCCAAAAGACGCTTCATAGCACTAAGATATATACAGCATTTACTGTTTGACTAGTTGGTGTAAACTGTTTGTGCACTGTGTCTTTTGAATCATAAAAACGAATCAACATTGTCTTCACTTTTGACTTCTCCAAACGGCTTCCATTCAGAGCTTTGACGCTTGGTCTCTAGATAATACTGAAAACAACACGTCTCGTCGCCAGTTACAATAGAATACCTGAAGTTTTCGTCCTTCTTTGAATCTTTAATCAAATCTGTACAATGGTGGTGTGGTATAAACCTTGCACAAATCTTTCTCAGTCCCAAATGTTGTGCCAAAATGTGATGAATTGAATCTTTGGAAATATTTAATTCCATTCTCAGCTATCGCAATGAAGGCCCATTTATGATAAATTCACGCACAAGTTCGAAGTTACTTTTTATTATAATATAATAATATTGGGTCTGGGAAAAAGTTCGTGGCGTTTTTTCAGTAAAATTCAACTGGTCCCCGCATGGCGCGTGGACGAATTCATTTAAACCGAATATGCTCCATTATTATCGACAATGTTTCGCCATTTTTTTGGTAGATCCATGATCCCATCGGTGAAAAACTTCTGTGGTTTCTGGTCGAAAAACTGAATCAAGTAGTTTTCACAGGCTTCTTTTGAAACCAACTTAATTCCATTGAGAGAGTTCTGCAGAGATCGAAACAGATGATAGTCAGAGGGTGCTATATCCGGACTGTAAGGTGGGTGCATCAAAACTTCCCAACCAAACTCTCTCAATTTTTGACGGGTCATCAAAAAAGTGTGTGGTCGGGCGTTGTCATGATGGAAGACAACACCTTTCCTATTAATCAATTCGGGCCGTTTTCTTTCAATCGCCTGGCGTAATCTCTCTAGTTGTGCACAGTAGAGTTGAGAATCAATCGTCTGACCAGTTGGAAGTAGCTCGTAGTGGACGATTCCCCTCCAGTCCCACCATACACACAGCATCACTTTTTTTGGCGTCAATGTTGGCTTAGCGAACGCTTGTGACGGCTCACCATCCTTTATCCACGATCTTTTACGCTTCCGATTATCGTACGTAATCCATTTTTCATCTCCGGTTATTAAACGTTTCAGAAACGGCTCGATTTCATTCCGTTTCAGCAGCGCATTGCAGATGTTAATTCGATCCATCATGTTTTTCACGCTCAACTCATGAGGAACCCATACGTCAAGCTTTTTTTTGTAACCAGCTTTGTGTAAATGGTTCAAAACAGTTTTGTGGTCAATGCCTAGCTCCATGCCAATATCGACACTGCTGATATGCTTATCTTGTTGGACTTTTTCAAGAATTTCATCAGATTTTTCAGTGATTGGACGACCGGAGCGTGACTCATCTTTCACATTGAAATTTCCAGAACGAAAGCGAGCGAACCATTTCCGCGCAACAGATTTCGATAAAGTACCTTCACCGTACACAGCACAAATTTTATCACAAGCCTGCGCAGCGTTCTTCCCCTTATCATAATAATATTGCAGAATATAGCGAAATTTCTCATTATTCTTCTCCATTTTCAAGTGCGAATAACTTTCCAACCACTGCACCGATTACAATGTTTCTACGCTCAAACTAACGTTCGGAAGGTCATCTAAAAAACGAGCCGTCGGTGGTGTCGCTGTGAGTTGTTGTTCTTTAGTTATCGGCAACCAATGCCATCTATCGGGAAAAACGCCACGAACTTTTTCCCAGACCCAATATAATAATATTTATTACGTTCCATAATGTCAAAAAACATAGAATATGTCAGTATAATATAAGTATAAAATATATAACAATGAAAAAACAATCACAAGTTAAAATAGATAGTAAGTATATGTATATACATGTATATGCGTGCCGTTGACCTATGCTATATGCCAATGTCTACAATTGTTTTAAAGAAATCTTCCACACTGTAGAATTCTTGCTCTATTGGCCAAAATTTAAAAATAATTTTAAACCGGGCCAACGGCAAGCTATTGATCCGAAGCGGTATGTGGTTGTATATTTTTGCGCAATGGTGAACAACATTTTTTTGTATTTTTGAAAAATACGTTCGTGGGGGCACAAGATGCATATTACGAAGGTTTCGCGTAGCATGTGCATGGTTCGTTTCATATTTTTTAAAAAATTTATTATAGTTTATATTCACATGTAGCGCGCACTGAAGTATATAAATTGAGGGCATTGTTAGTTCTTTGGCAGATCGACACAAACCCACACAACTCTCGGTTGGTTTCATGCCATAAATTGCTCTAATACATGACTTTTGGAGGATAAATATCCTCCGTCAGTCAATGGAATTGCCCCAGAACACCACACCATACTGGAGCCTTGAATGTACATAGGCGATGTAAGAAAGCAGTCCCGCCTCCACACCGACGTTACGAGAAATAACACGTAAGCAGTAGCAGAACCGAGACAGCCCCCCAGACAGTTCGTTGATGTAAGGTCTCCAGGACAGCTCAGAGTCAACCCTAAGGCGAAGAAATGGCGCGTCAAACTTAGAGGAAAGCACTTCATCACCCATCACCACATCTGTAGGTAAACTGTTACCAAAGGTCAGCAGATGGGTTTTGGGTAGATTTAAGTGTAGGTTATTTGGCGCAAACCACTTCCCTAACACTTGTATATTTTCAGATGTGGCCATACTCAAGTCTTCATTACCAGAGTCTATGACTGTGGATGTGTCATCTGCGAAGAGAACCGTTAAAGATTCCGTAGCGTCCGGGAGATCGTTTATATATAATAAAAAAAGTAAAGCTCCCAAAATAGAACCCTGCGGAACACCCAGGGTAACTGGTTCCGGACGTGACCTCACTATGCATTCCCCCGCGTCAACCGCCTGCACACACTGCATTCTGCCACACAAATATGAACGGATCCAATCCGATGGCACGCCTCTGAATCCCATCAGCTCCAACTTTTCCAACAAGACTTCGTGATGTACACTATCGAAGGCCTTCGAAAGATCCATAAACACACAGCCCATCCGTAGTTTGTTAGATATATTATTTATAATTCTTTCCATAAGTTGGTAAATTGCTCTGGCAGTAGATCGCCCTTTGATATAACCATTTTATGTGTTGTTTAATATTTTGTGTTTTTCGATGAATTTTGTCATCCTGACCAGAACTATTCTTTCAAAAACCTTCGACACGTTCGACAATAGAGCTATTGGTCGATAATTTTCAAAACTATTCTTCGCTCCTTTCTTATGTACGGGTACCACTACGGCGTGCTTCAAATCATCTGGAAATGGACCGATCTCAAACGAGAGGTTTATCAGGTATGCTAATGGTGCAGCCAATTCTGATGCACAGAACTGTAGGAGCGACACTGAGATTTCATCCAGTCCCGTTGATGGGGTTACTTTAAAGCTTTTTATAGTGCTAATAATTTCCCTTTCATCAGTGGGATAAAAGTAGCACGTTTCCGACACCGTGTTTACGTTGGAATAGTCTGTTGCACCCAAGTAATCATTTGCTGCACACGCTGTAGCAAAGTAACAATTCAGCGCTGTTAAAATTCTTTTTTTTAGTAGCGCCAGTCAGTTCCTTGACAACATTCCATGTAGCTTTTGTCTTATTGCTAGCATTTTGGATATAGTGGGAATAAGATCTTTTTTATATGCTATTATTTCATGTTTCAGTTTTGTACAGAATTCTGTGTAAACCTGTTTTGGTAACCTCTGTTGTATTACTCCTTCATATAGTTGACGCTTGATATTACTTAGATTTTTTATATGATTGATTGTTACCAATCTTCTTGTCGAATGCTGATCCATCACCGTTATCAGTCCATGTTGAAATTCAAGTAAGCAAGACTACATTCGACGTTTGACAAAGCAGGTAACCACATGTCATTGCATAAGTTGGATCTAATAGGAGAAAGATGTGCCCGCGTGAGGATACGTTTTTGTCCTGTTGTTACGTTGTTTTTATTCTTTTTAGTGCACTGATAAAATGATATTTTTTGAGCTGAGTGATCTGATAATGCTGAGTTTACTGTGTCTGCCTCAAAACCCGTGAAATTGACAAAAATATTGTCAATCGTAGATTGAGATGTGCATGTAATTCTAGTTGGTGTTTCAATGGTGTCTATATAGTTATAGGTATTCGTAATATCAAGAAAACGAGCACTATCATCGTATTGCTTTCCTAAATCTATATTAAAGTCACCAGTTATTAAAATTTTATAATCCCGTTTTTTTTGATAAATCTTGCAAAATATCTTGCAGAGTAATAAAGAACGCGCTGATCTTACCAGGTATCGGCGGTGTAAATATTAACTACGATAATTTTTAAGTTTGGTAATTCTACGGCACTAATTTCAGTAGTTAATTCTAAACTTTTTTGTTTTAAATGTTCTAGTACACGAAATCCAATACCATTCTTAATCAAAATACATGAGCCACCATACAAATGGTCTTTCCTGGTGTAAATTGATGCCACGGTATAGCCATCGAAGTGCAATTCGTCAGTTTCTTTTAACCAATGTTCAGCTAACGTCAATACATTCACCAAAACATCCAGATTTCGCATGAAAATCATTAAGTCGTCTGCTTTATTTTTTATACTTTGTATATTTTTGGTTAATCGTATGGTAAAAACACTCTGTACAGAAATTTTGTCGGTGTGTAGTTATTTCATCTTTGTTTTTGTAATCAGTCATTTGTCCGAGTTGTCCTTTTCCTGTTTTGAATTTAGGATTTACTTTTCGTGACATCTTTTGCTCACTTGCGTTATTTATTGTGAGTCCTCTCGACCTGGTAACTGGCTTGCTTAAAGGTCCCTGTTGCTTTAGTTTTAAATTATGCTGTGTTGATGATAATGACACACTTTCCAAATTATCTCTCTGCACACCTTGACTTTCTGTTTCACGTTTTTTATCATTTATTATATTACCTCCTCCTTTTTAATTAAAAAGAAAATGAGAAAGATGAAAAATTGAGAATGTAAAAATGAATGAGTGTTTGAAGGTTTGAAGGTTACTTCAATTTAAACGATGTTACTTTATTTTTAAATAAACAAGTAATTATTATTTATTTGCACTGGTGTCAATTTATTACAGTATTTGGCTAGCTTTTAATAAATGCAAATAAACAAGGGAAAGAAAGTAATATAATTGAATGTAATGTGAGGTGAGGAGTTAATAAAATAGTTGTGTACAATGAGCATTTCCCGTGCCAAGCTGAAAGAAAGTTAGTGGAATAAAACGACAGAAATGCCTTTAAAATTTTATTCACAAGTTAAATTAATTCTTGTAGTGTGTTTAATCGAGAGCAACAAATAAAATATGATGAACGTAATAGCAAAGCTGTAATAAAATATAAGTCTAACGATATTTAGCTGGTTAATAAAATATACAAAGAGTTAGATTAAAATACTTGTACTTGCGTGTTTGCGTATATGTATATATTGGCTCAGGAAGTGTGTATTTTTCGCGAACGCGAAATTAAATACGATGTCACAAGAAGCGCGAATAAATCATCTTTGTTGGATGATGATAGAAAAGCGAAGAGGAGTTGTTCTCTTACTATGGCTTTATAAGGAACCGACCCCATAACTGAGGTCCTTTTCATGTTTTTTAGCAAACAACAAAGGAAGCAAATTAGCAGATATTAAAATTGTGATCTTAATTTCAATATAAGCATTAAGCAAATTATCTACACAGAATAGTAGACGTGTATTTGTGTAAAAGAAATACCTCGGAATTGGTATTTGAATCGCGAATTGCATTTGGAATCAATATAACTAAATTGATATCGAATTCAGTGAAAAGTTGCTTTACAGGGTTTTACCTGATTTCGGTGCTGTGTTGTATGACTAACACAAAAGGACTCTGCATCTGAATATATATACGAGGACCGGACAAATAATTATCTCTCTAGGCACACCTTGTATTTTAAATTAAATAAATTAATCTTAAAAACGATATAAGAAATTATTATATATAGAGAGTGTAACAATTACACTTAACACTACTTCCAACCTTTCTAACTTCTGTTCAATAGATTTGAATTTAGTGTCAATATAAGACGTAAACGCGTCTGTACCGCTTTGTTTACTTCTGCACCGGTCACACATCCACATTATATTGGTCTTAAAAGTGTCTAAAAACTTGATATCTCCAGGTTTGAAGAGACTACAAGCATGATGCAAGAAATAACCACAATTACCTTTATTTAGAAAAAACTTAAATAATTAACAATAATTATCCTAGAATCTGGTGCTCCGCCTGTGGCACTACACCGGATACTTTCTATAATCACAGATTTTTATGCATCATTATGTCCGTCGTCATTTATGTTCGAACAACCGTCTTTAAATCGTTTATACCATTCACACACACTTGTCCGTGATAAACACGCAACACCACACACTTGCTTCATCAAATTATACGTTTCAGTAAACGATTTACCGAGTTTAAAACAGAACTCAATATTTGCTCTTTGTTCAAAATTCATTTTTCGACCAATGCCAAATACACACTGTTACTTTATGTGCAATTTCTCTGCTTCTAATGATGCAAATGTCATGATACAATATTTTGACATAAAATAGGTGAAAGGTCTACCTTACAAACGCATGTTTTTTTTAAATAGATGGCGCCACGAAGAATTACTATTTTAAAAAAAGTCCCGTTTTCACTGCCACAGACTGTGTATATATAGAAATTAAATATTTAATAACACATGTCTACAAATATTAAAATCATATTTTGACTCTTTTGTTATAGTTTATCATGCCCTCTTTAATTTTAACTTCACTGTATTTCGATAATACCTATGTTCACCATCTTTTACATAGCTTGCAGAAAACTTTAATTAATCCTAAATTAATATGTAAGATAATAAAATATATTCAATTACTTCGATAATAATTTTCACCGTAAAGTCGGTTTGGTAGTAATGTTTATATCTCTTTCGGCTATTCCAATTGCACAGTAAGTAAAAATTTTCTCAATCGACAGTATATTTGTAGTAAAAAATATTATTATTAAATATTAACAAAATAGACAATTTCTTAAACTATTCGTTTCCTATGATTGCATTTCTGTACAGCTATTACATTAATGTATTGATGTAAATGTACATACAATCTTACACCCTATTGATAGATGTATGTAGGTATACTAGCCAGTGCTAGCCAGTACTAGCCAGTACATTACTCCAAATTAAAATATGATCAGATTATCTCGATGAAACTAACGAAAGATGTTGAAGGAAACCTTACAAATCTTTTTCTCATTCTCTCGCATTACTTTTTTCTCATACGTTATATTCAGAACTAAATATTAAAATAACATATTCTAGTTAATTAAATTATAAAATTTTTTTGTAATTAAATGAATATTGATTATAATAAATAATATGTTTGTGCCACCTTTGGTTCTTTATTAAACAATAAGTAAGCAATTTGTGTTTAAATTTAAATAACTCGGTATCCGGCTAAAACTGTATGTTGAAAAAAATATTTAAACTATTTTCAAATCCAGCTACAAACTTATATGACCTTTTCCCTGTTAAGGACAATATTCGTCCAGAAACTCAGGCATTTACAGACTCCATGCTCAAGATGTTTAAATGACAGTACATTGCTGGACACTAATATTTTACAAGGACGCTGCGAGTGGCCGGTTCTGCTTTCGGAGCATGATGAAAGAAGTGGGAATTACTTAATTAAAAGGTCTAATCTATTTCTGTCAGTACCCTATATCTGTAACTGTGCCTGAGGAAATAAACAGTCGCAAATAAAATATAATATAGTAGACCAAGTTACGAAGCAGAAGAATTTTGAAAGCATTTAATCCAAAACGCCATCAGCCAAGAAAAAAGTGTACATAAAATGTTCGATAAAAATGAATAGTGTTTAAAAGAAAACAAATTCTCGCAGAAACTGTTCTACAAAATAATTTTTTAAATCTGGAACAAGAGAAATTAGAGTTGGAGTAAGAAAATTCTTCTAAGAACCTTAAGACTAAAGACAAGAGCTGTGCACAATATATACAAACATATTATAGATATATAATAGAAAGTTATATATATAGAAAGTTTTGCAAAAAAAGCAAGAGTAAGAAAAATCGTATACGCTGAAAGAATGTTTAGAACGCTTTCCCTAAGTGGAAAACCATAATTGCAGGGCTAGCAAGTCGAAATTATATTTATTTTAAGAATTTGTTACTGACTTTCCTAATTAAGAGTTTATATTTTATGTCACGGGGTTCATATTTTATTCCTAATTGTATTTAATAAAAAATGACTAAGCAATATTTATATTTATTGAAATAAATTTACCATTTCCGCAGTATTGTCTATAAAAAGGAAATTTACTTTATCCATAATTTGTATGAGATGGTACCTGGAAAAACACTTAACCCCTTAATAGACTAGGATTGGGTAACAATTATCACTAATGCATATGTAATAAACGTTATGATACTAGAAAATTTGATTCTAAAGCCAGTTATCACTACAGATCTTATTTTAAGGTGTACTTTTGCTATACTTTAAAATTTCTGAGACTTAAGTTAGACAAATTGCGTATTATGTCAACGATATGTACATTATCTATTACAATATCACAGTGCAGTGAAAAGCTTTTCAAGTAATTCTGCTTCTAAAGTCTGATAAAGATCCGATGAAAGTAGAATTGCATCGTTTTATAAATCTATTGTTTACTTTGTAAAAGGTTTTGGAAAAATTATTGCTAAAGAGAATAAAATAATTGAGGCTATATTCTAAGAACGAGATATAATCCAAGTACATTAATTCTGATTTAGAAAGCAGCACGCAACAATTAAGCAGGTATGCGAATAAGTAAGATAATGATTTCTTTCCAGAATGCTTTGCAAAAGTAGGAAAAGGAAAGCATATAATACGAAGTATATAAAGAAAGTTGAGAAGCAGTTAGGTAAAAAGTTATATACCAAAAAGTATTATAACCCATATTACAAAATGAAATCTAATCCCAGAGCATTAATTCGCAATAAACAATTGAACAGATATGCGGATACAACAAAGCAGTGTTTTTTGATATATTACTGACCTATGGCAAAATATAACATCCGGAACTGCTCTATAAAATCAAGTAAACCATTACACGTGTCTTGAAATAACTTACACTTTTTAGTTCATACCAAACCAAACGTACAGACTTACAAGCTATTAAATTTGACGTCCAATAGGAAAACATCTATGAACCTTCATGAAACATATGTACATCGGACCTTCCAATGTCGAAAGATATAACAGTCACTACCAATATCGTTAACACGATATATATTGCATCATTAGTTAATCAGCTAAAATCAATTCAGGTAACATTGACGATAAGAAAGAAAACTTTTTCCCCAATGACACTTAACGACAAAGCAATACCACGATAGAATTCAGTTAGAATGCACCTAGGTCGCCAATAAAATTGTAGAACTCATAGAAAGGGTACTACCAAAACTTTACAAAACTGCGCAACTGATTATTGCATACTGCGATAAGTTCAGTGTAGATTTAAAGCTGTTTAAGTCTACACTATGTATAAAGAGTTCCTAAGAGAAAATTTCGGCTTGAGATGATTTAAAGTAAGGACGCCTAAGCCCGTCTGTTACTGAAGAGAATATTAGTGTACGTTCAAAATTAGGTAGCATCGAGTGTAAGGAGTACACTGGTGTGATCTGAACGTCATTTTAATTTTTGAACGCACGACTGGCAACTTAGCGGATTCGTTAAGATTACGATTCAAAAGATATTATATACGAATAAATTTGTATTTTAGCTTAATTTGAAGTTTTCAGTTTTTAGCTAAACTATTTTATTTACATTTAGTAACGGAGAACAACAGATGATAAGAAATTTTGATTACATTACTGAATGGCTTGCGTTTGTTGAAGAACTCGATCACAATGGACGATGAAGATAAGCAAGAGAAGGAATAAAATAAAAAAGTAGTTCCTGTTCATATATCTAATTATGTCGAAAATATAATTCTACAATTGATTTTCTTACCATTTAATAAACCAAAAAACTCCTGATTAATTTTTTTATAACAAATAAAAAACTATTTCCTAAATACACATCTAACAAGATCATCTGGTTGGATATAACTTTTTCACATAAGCAATTTTAACTTACGTTTGAAGAGTGACAACACTTTAATTTTTGAACGCAGAAAAGTATTACTCTCAGTATATCGATCCAATTTGTTGAAAGTGAAAGAATACAGACACGTCAGCATTTCAAATTTCGAATGATGTCAGAAAGAAGTCCGTGCCAGGTAAGCATGTAAATTATGGTGAGAAGGAAGAATATCTGGATATTTATGCACCGATAAGTCGTATCACGAACATGTTCGAATGAGAGGGCCTGTTCTTTTTGGGTAAGTATTAAGGTTGCAGAAACTACTGCTTTCACAGTAGCGTACAGCTCAACTACTATCAATATTAAAAATAATAAATATAATTACTTACTATTTTAATTTTTTTTGCGCTGTTGATGTAGAATGACGCAAAGTTCGCTGTAATTTGTGTCATTACTATGCTTTCTAGTGTTGACAAAGTCATACTCCTATGGCGAGGGGAAACTATATTGGTGTATTTGGAAAAGGAGCATTCTGCGTCTAATGATGTGATGTTCGCGAATTTTAAAAGGACATTCACATCATATTGGTCTTAGTTTTCTATTAAACTCTTGTCTATGCGCACTATAGTTCAAAAATCGAGATTCTTATTTGTAACCGCACACAATTTATCGGTTGCTATACTATCTATTAGATTTCCTAACGAGACTTTCAGGTAATATATTATATTTAGAGCTTCATGTAATGACGGCTTGATGTTCTCTAATTTGGAAATAGTATCTAAAAGAATTGAAAAATTTTCAGAAATTTTATGGATTTATGTATCTAAAACCGGCCGCTGACTTACTGAAATTGCTTGAGAATCTCGCAAATTTATACTGAAGTTAATATATTTAATAATGTGCAAAAATTTCTCATTATATAAAACAGCTTTGAGCCACGTTCCCCATGTCGTCAATACCGGCCGTGGTAATTGAGGAATATCCGGACAAGCCTCACGAATGCGTTTTAGAGATTTAATAAAAACTTTTTGGGTACAAACTATAAATTAGTCTACTTTTGGATAACTGTTTCTAATAAATTCAGCTACAAGATGACATGCATGGAGCAAACAGGTTACTTAAAGCAATTGAGGATAAGATTTCATTTACCGTCAGCCTAATCTTTTAACTCTGCTTTTGTTTGATCCGTGATCGTGTTTTTCGAAGTTCTTCATTGTCTACAATATTTTATGGAATATTGCACACACTTAACATGAAAATAAAGTCATAGAAATTTATAATATGGTACATCGCATTGCGCATTTAACTGATGTTATTTGCCATTAACATGTCTTTTACACACAAAAATATTGTACGGCAAAATGTTGATATTGCAAACAATACATTTAATAATAGTGCCAGTGTATTTTAATGTCTAAAATCGGTTAAGAAATCTATTAACACTCGTTGAACATAATAAGGAACGCCGTCGATTCGCCGTCATCAATCTAATCCGGCATTCATACACATACCATACGCATATGAATCTTGACTTCGGGTATATCCGACCGCTGTCGAAATATACCATCGCCGCCAATGACTGCGCACTCGTTTCTGCAAGTTTAGTAGATATCCAATACTAGAACCTGCAAGCAAATGGTACGACGTGTTTCAC
The DNA here is from genome assembly GCA_031893035.1 of Dermolepida albohirtum. Classification (NCBI taxonomy): domain Eukaryota; kingdom Metazoa; phylum Arthropoda; class Insecta; order Coleoptera; family Scarabaeidae; genus Dermolepida; species Dermolepida albohirtum. The sequence goes on from JAVIWB010003153.1 coordinate 60,166, forward strand.
AATGCCATGCAGTTTAAAAATCGAACATAACAATAACACCATCTCGAAGGATAACATACCTGTCTTTAATACTAAACTTGCCCATTGAAACATAGAAGTCTGGTTCTTTAAAAATGAACGTGTCTGTACGGTAATTTCATTAAGAAGAATTTGATAGCTGGAAATATGTTTTCAAACTTAGGTTTTAATTGCATCTTACACCTCTTCGACAGATCTCTTAATTTTATACCGCAGGTCGATGTAGTGAATAAATGTAGCGTAGTTTGTAAAGCTACTAGGATTTGTAGTAAGAACTTATAAAGACTTTACGCACGTAACTTTAATTAAATTACAGTCGCGTAGTAATTCTATTGTGTAGTTCAATCCCTATTAGACAATAAAGATATTATTATTATTTACTTTGTGCTCTCAGCAGTATCTCTCCAATTACATTAATAATAACATACTAATAATAACACTTAATAAATTAAATATGAAATATAAATAAATATAAAACACTTCTTTTCTTTAAAATGGCGCACAATATCTACTTTGTGCATCAAAACTATTTAGTAACAGTTATTCTATAGTACTCCTTATGTGATCCATTAATAAAACGACAAATATTTAATTATATAAATTTAATTTATCGACTAGTAATTAATATCTAAAATTATACTTTTATTGATTTATTGGGATTCGTAAGTAATTGCATTTCTTCGAACAATCTAGGACAGATCATAATATGTACATATACTCAAATATTAAGGCTAACAACAATTTGAAAAATATTATTAGCAGCACCCAATAACAATGCGTAATGTTTATAATTTAGAATTTACATTCTTTCTTATCAATTCGGCATATATTATACCAGACGGTTTATCAACTGGTAAATATACTTCTTTGTTGTCGCAGCTCTCTAGAACACGCGGTGCGAATTTCGACATGTCAACTTCGAAGTAGTGTTTATTCGGCATCTGCATATCAATCCGATTAATCTAAAACATATAAATAGTAACAAATATATAAGTGTTATAGAAAACTTGTTTTTTGGGGAGTAAGCAAATGTAAAGCAATGATACCTACAAGAACTTCTAGATCTTAGACATACTAACATGTGTAGATATGCATATATAAAAGCAACAGGAAGTAATGTTATTTAGGATATACAACAAACTTATGGAAGAGCAACAATCGCGCGCAACGTAACACCACATGCTAGACATCACCAAATAAATATGGTTCTTCTTGAAAATAATGTCTTCATTAAATATTAACAGTACGCGGAGAAGTTTTAAGTGTATCAAAAGTCGGACCACTGCTAAAATATATTACAATTTGCGTGAAAGAACTGATTTTAGCAAAATGAACGCCATTGTTTTCAAATTCTGGATATATTTACATGTAACATATATTGCTTCTGATATGAATAAATACATAATATACCTAGCCCTGGTACGAGTAAAATCGGTAATTAGTGAGCTCGACAAAAGCGATCAGCACTAATAAAAAAACTTGTTTTTAACTTGACCTTTTTTCAAAACTTCACTGTCGAAGCTTGAGCTCGTTTTTATCGTAAAGAAGCAAATTGTTTTTAGTTTTTTCTGAAGCATAGGAAAAGTGAAATACCGACCCGAAGCTGAGCTCGAGTTTATTACGAGGACCAATCTTCATCGTTTACAACCACAACACATTTGATAAACAATGCAGTAAACTCCCAAAAGACCTGTTCATTCCAGAAAAAAATAAAAAAGTATGATATGGTGCTAGGTGATTGTTGATTGTAAAACTGCTGGAAGTAGTAGAGGCATTTTATATAGTGTTTCAGTGGTTTGGATATTGTAGAATGAATTGAATATGAAAAAACTTTGTGTAAGATAACTGCTACATTTGTTAATTACGAACGCAAACGAGAATGAATTTTAGCCCTTAATTTAGCAAAGTTAAAACATGATGCGAAGAGAATAGTGGTAGAGAATAGTAACTGTTGATGAAACCTGAATACATCATTTTACACCCGAAATGAAGTAGTAATCGAAATAATGGATTGAAACTGACACATATTCTCTGAATATGGCAAAAACTGGGCTGGACGAATTATGGCTTCTGTCTTTTAGAACCGTAATGAAATTTTTCTTATCGATTACCTTCTAAATGGTAAGATGATAACAGGCAAATACTAGACATCACTTTGAAAGAACTACACGATGTAATACAAAGCGAAAGGTTCAACTTAAAGATAAAACAGGATAACACACGTGTTCACATTTAACTCTTTCAGGGTTGGTGGTCAGTTATCTAACCACCTATTTAAGAGTTCTCAAAACCACTGTTTATGCCGTCTGATGCCAATTTGCTAAGCAATTCCTTTTTTTAAAGTCGTCGTTGATCGTTTAATTCGAAACTTTTACTCCAGGGAATGCTGGGTAGATTAACAGATTTATTTGAAAATGTGGAAATGTGTTGTTTTTCAACGGGACTTTTCCAAATGTAATAAAAACGCTCAGAGTGTTCATTATTTAACGAATTCGGTGTTACTCTATGGTATAGTGTCCGTTTAACTATTTTATAACAAAAGTATTATAATATATTACATAATCTACGATAAATAAGGCAAGTAGCACGGTGGTTAGATTACTAACCACTGTGACTATAGTAGGTTTCATAAAATACATATTTATGTTGCATTATAAGGATACCGCGTGTACTTAATGAACATGATATAGAAGATATTTTCTTGGAAAGTATACCTTCTGATTGCGAAAGTGTGTGCAGTCTTGAATTAGATGAAGCTCCAGCTAAATCTTAAAGATGAATTTGACTCGAACGATGGCATTACCATTTCAAATTTGCCTGACACTACTGGTAGTACCACTACGAGTGCTTCATTTACTCAAATTGTTATGAAAGAACCAAAATGGAAGAAAATTTTCAGAAGGGGGGAACCGGACAAGTACACTGGGGGTAGAGGTGTACCAAACGATATAGTAGAGTTAGAGGATTCACACTTACGCCTATTGTTTAGATTTCGATATATATATACTGGCAAGGATAGTGACAAAGTACAAACTGATCTCGGTGGTAAAGTTGTTCGACAATTTTGCATGGATCTGAAATTGAAAAATCACAAAGTCTTTATTTATAATTATTTCAATAGCTATGCTTTGCAGGAGACTTGTACAAAGATAACATATTTGCTTGTGGTACCGTAAACTCGAATCGTAAATATTAACCTATACTAAAAGAAGACAATGCTCTAAACAGGGGAGAACATGATTACAGAGTCAGTGACATAAAAATCGCCTTTCTAAAGTGGAAAGACAAAAGATCAGTTATCATGCTTACGAACTACATAGATCCGAGAAAGACTGGTATTGTTACTAGCAGGGAACACAATGGAGCCAAAAGTGAAATAGCTTGTCCTGAAGCTGTGATACAATACAACAATTCTATGAACTATGTGTACAAATTCGACCAGCTAAAAAGCACTGTTGCTATAGACCGAAAATCACGTAAATGAAAAATCGAATATTTTTTCACTTTTTAGACTGTACTATTACAAACTCCTACATTGTGTACATGGAAGCAGCTTAGTAACAAAAATTTTCGAAGAAGTGTTTACTAAGGGATTCTGGCACCAACTCAGGTGAAGAACTGAATTATGCTCTAAATACTCCCATAATAGCTATGCATCTTCTTCTGCACAAATAAAGCGGCGCAAACCAACTGTACCAACAGATTACGTCTAGAAGGCAACATGCATCAGCCAGAGCGAACCACTTCTCGAAGATGCGCAAAATGCAGCACTAAGAAAAGTCCGGTGCGTACTATATGGCAATGCGGCACCTGTAAAGTCCCTCTGTGTATACGGAAATATAAAACATGTTTTCAGATTTTCATAGAAAATAAATTTGCTTATATATTATACTAAACATTTCTTAATGATTTGTTATGCCAACAGCCATGGTGGTTAGTATGCTAACCACCCTAATTTGTAAAAGCCCAAACGGTTTTTTCTTTTTTTACATGTTTTTCATAGTAAATAAACGTTAATTAACCTAAAAATGCAATTGTTTTTATTCTGAAATTATGTATAAGAAAGCGTGGCTGAAAGAGTTAAACTGATTGAATGGCAAAAATTCATGAAATATATTTTTTTAAAATGCTTTAACTCCAACTTATTCGCGAGATTTGATCTATTTAGAATTTTTTCCCAACCAAAGAACTTAGTTTGGCTACAAAATATTTCGAACGAAGATGTAATCACTGAATCTAATTCTTAATTTAAGCAGTTTGATAAAGCTTGTATTTCTGAAAGAATGAAAATGCTTGAACATGTATTGCTCCTGATAGAAATCAAAATAAATTAATTCATCACTGTAATATTTTTTACCTGTGGAACTTTGTCTAAAACCATTTTTTCGGCTAAATACAGGGTATTCTGTACTGATGGAGAAAATATTCCTGTTTCAGGATCACCGGCAAATTTATCGATTATGCAGTCCTTCACTGTTGACCACGCCGTGTCAAAGTCAACATCTCTTGCAGTGGAATATTGCCAAGTAGCACACACGATGGTGCTAAATAGTCTATCATTACAATCCGGTAACGTTCTATACCCATCTTGAACAAAATCCTTGAAAGCCGACTGTGTAGTTTTTAGAACTCGTAATTCACGTAAGCCTGCTTCGATTACTGATGGCCCTTTAAAAATATTAATAGATTTAGTATTTAAAACGATAACACGAGAAAAAGATTTGGTGATTATGTTAGTGTACTTTAAGTAGTAGCCCCTGCAGCAATTCAAGAATTGTTGATGAAGGAATTCGTACAGTATATTCGTACGAGGGCAGACTGAAAAGTCTGCGTAATGATTGAATGTCTGCCTGCAGCTTCAGACTGTTAAACGGGGACAGGACAAAATTAAATGCTGTTTTGAATTACATCTATAGGTAAATGATCATTTCTTATAAAATTTGCTATTATTGAATGTATTTGTTGCTCGACTTATGAAAACGTAACCATTACATTTCACATTAATAAAATACAAAATTTTAACTTCTTTGTAATATTTATAGTATATACAAGCAACAGATTCAAATAGAAAGAAAAAATTCCAGAATTTTTAATTTCATGTATGTATATTCTCTGAGCGAGTATACGATAAATAATTGCGTCATATAGAACATAAATAACATTTTCTTTCAAGAAAAACAAAGTTGAAGAACCCAATAAACTTTAATACGATATCTTATATATATATATATATATATATATATATATATATATATATATATATGTACATACATATGTTACAAGATGTTATCTAATGTGACACAAATATTATCTCGTGCGTGTATAACATTTGCTTTTGTTTATCGCTTATATCTAATGTGAAATTTTAATATGCTTTTCAAATTAATACTTACCATGACGTTTCTGAGAAATCATAGCAAATCTGATTGCAACTGGAGAATATATAAAGGCATGGTTATGCTCCCTTTCATGTGATTTTAATCTTTCCCACGGATATTCATCTATTTTGACTTCTACTTCTTCCACGTGCTTGTAAGTATAAAGAAAATGTGAACATATCAATAAACCAAATTCTTCGGGAGTTTTAATTCCATGTTTTTTAGCTAGAACATATATTGTGTTTTTCTGCGAATCTGTCGCAATTATATCTTTATTATTTCCTTCTAAGTAATCGATCTGACTGCATAATTTCAAGTGAATGTCGACTTCATATTCTCTGATTGTGTGTTTAGAGTCGTTTTTTTCCACATGAAGAAGTTTCACGCTGTTCTTACCGTATCCGTATTCCCCAAAATGATATTTATCACGATTTACGTAGTCAAAAGTACCCTGTGGGAACTGCTCCTCTTTATTCGAATTGGACGTTCCATTTTTTCTGAAAATAAATAAGTAAATAACACATATTTTAGAAATAAGATTTAGACTCAAGTACAAAAATAGTTAAACGAGAAATAATTCTACAGCTCAGTTACGAAGATTAAATAAAATTTGTATAACTCGTAATAATAAAGTAATAAAATTATATGAGACATTTTAAAATTATTAAAATATAAGCAAACTACATAAACAAATAGACAAAGACAAAGAACTTCTTTGTTCTGTTTCTTTGTGTTTTCAAAAATTGATATATATAAAGATATATCAATTTTTCCTTCTAAAATGAAAGAACGACAAAATAAATACATTTCATGAATAACTTAATCATTACACGTGGATGTATGACCAAAACTTTTTCCTTATTTCCTCTTGAAGAAGTTTAAAGTAACAACCAGAACAATGTTAAAAGGTGTTATAACGATGGAGCATTAAGCCTGCTATTTACTAGCCTTTAAAAACATTATACAACTACAAGATAGTTTGTGCAAGCACGACATGATAGCTTTTTTGTTTGCAGCTTAATAGTTTTCACAAATCCTGTATTTCTGAAGAAAATATAGTAAAGATTTCTTCGTTATTATCAAAATAAGTTTCATAATTGATTATTTTGAAAGTGATTCAGTGGTTACCGTCATTCAGCATTTGAAAAGTCTATCGCCTGACTTTCACTTCATGCCTCTTAGCTATCCCAGGAGTTGGTACAAAGCCCAATGTGAAACAATTTTTTAGCTTTCCTCTCTTGATGAACTACGAATCCTACAAAATTGTCCGCATCACCCATACATTGTTGCGTGTAGTCATGCTTCATTTGTTCCAACTCATAGCTCATAAGACTGAAGCACCCTTTACAACTGTTAAAATAGAACTGATCGGGTGCAACTGTTATTTAACTATTTACAATGCATTATATTTCAACACACTTGCAATAAGCAATCTTTACAATATCTCAACTTCACGTATCTCAGTCACAAATGTACTAATTATATGCAAGCTGTTTAAAGATTTATGTACCTTACAACTAACTTTCTTGTCATTATCTGTCAAATTACTAGGAATGATGATGCTCGTTTGTATTTTTATATATGGAGAGAGGTTCCATACTAGTCTTTTACTTATTTGTGGGAGGTTTTTGTCAATTTAGCCAAAAACAATGACGAATAGTAATAAATTTAAATATCAAGTAGTCTAAATTCTAACTTATATATTTATAAAAGTCTGAATTTATAAAAAACTAGGTTGTATTGACACTAAAGACCTTTTTGTTCTAATAGCAATTCGAATAGTTAAAAATTAGTGATTTAAAACTTGAACATAACAACCTTATAAATTTTTTGCTAAAGAGAGAAATTTCCCTAAATGTAATTAATGGACGAATGATTGCGATATATAACTAGAATCCATCATGATGAAGTAAAGTACTGACAGAAATAATTTTGTTGAGGATAGGAATTTAATCAAAACCTATTAGATCACACAGGAAACAATCAAGAAAATTAAAGGTTTGACGTTAAGATGCTCCAAAATCTGGTAGACCTATCGGGAGAAGAACACAGGTAGCAATGAAGAAAATTGAAGATTTTGTACTCATGATTCGCAAAATGAAAGTGTCAGTTATTGTAAGGAAAGTTTAGATATCAGAGATAACAGTTTTGAACATTTTGGTTGTGATTGAAGGTTTAGAGATGAATAAAATGTCAACGAAAGGAACTCAGGTCCATTACATTAAAAATGCATAAGCCAATTCCATGTATATATAAAATGTTTTCACCATCACAAAAGTAGAAAACGCCCTCTTCGGCGAGAGAATTGATAACAAGTTATTACAAAAACTGCAAGGGGATTCTGTTTGTTGAGTGCTTAAGGAAACGCAGAAAAATTACCGATGATAAAGATACTATTAAAAATCTTAAAGCTGCCATCCGATATTAGATTCACTCGACTTGATTATTAGATCCACTTACTTATTTCAATCAATATATTATATGTAAATTTATATCTTCTTGTTTGAAGTTGTTTTTTTTTGCATACGAAAACGTATGCTATAATACAAATAATGGAATAATTGTCTGGCATTTGTTTCCCAAATAAATATGTATGTAAGATTTTGATACTTTTGCTATATGTACGAGTTTGTCTTCAGTATACTAATTAAAGTAAATATTGAAAAAGACATTTTCCTCCAAAATAAATATTTAAGACAAATATTATTACGTTTCAATCGAAATAAATGACTACCTACGGAAATTTCATTTCCGTAGATAGTGAATTAAGTCAAATGAAAAGTATTTTAATATACGCGGTACGGTTCAAAATTAAGGGCCGATCATTAATAAATTAACAAAATAACAAACTTATTATTGGTTTCAAAACTGTACATATTTACTTTATTTTTGTACGTTACTACCGTATTATTGCAAACACTTTTTATTCCGTGAAACAAGCTTCTTCAAGCCTTCTGTATAGAATTCTGTTGCCTGCGTTTTAGTCAATTTTACACTGAGATTCCATAAAATAATCGCGCACACCTCTAGAATCAGAGACGTTGATGTTTAGGAGAAACTAAATGACATCACTGTGATTCTTGTTTCCTCTCAGCATTGACGTACAAAATTCTCGTTTCATGACAATATGGGAAAGAAATTCGTCTTCTTCGTGGTTAATCCGATAGTTTAGAACTAAGTAACTAGTCTAATGTCCTAGAAACTTCTGCAAATTTAAAAGAAAGTTTACTTATCTTAAAGCGACGATTTTCTCATCGAGATATAGATCGTCAGTCCGAATATTAAACCTACCATTGCCCATGCTTATCACGAATATTTGAACGGTCTTCCTTAAACACACGACACCACTTCACCTTCACTCATTGCGGTAGACATATGTTCCTTGAAATTAGTTAGATTTGAGCAGCATTGAGTCCTCTTATATTTAGAAAACTAATCATTGCACTCAACGTCTGACGAAAGCAGACAACAAGCAACCGATGGTAATATGGACGTTACATTTCCAACAGAGCTGTTAACGCTACTACGCCTGTGCGTAGCAATTACCAATACAATCAGTATTGGCAATGACTTTTTATATGTAATCAAGCCCTAATTTTGAACAGCGTTTTGTATAAACAAAATTTCCAAAAGGGGCGAGATTGGAAAAATACTCATGAAAATGAGTGTGATGAAACTATAAGATATAAAAATCAATAGAATTTCAATACTAATACTCCGAGAATCAACAACAAAATAACCGTATGTACGAAAATGAAACCTAAATAGTAAGAATATTAGAAAGTAAAATCGAAAATTCAATGTCAACACCATAAATAAAGTTATTTTACAAAACCATGTAAATTGATAATAAATAAGTACGCTAATGCCAGAAAATTATTACGTATAGAAACACAATAAGACAAAGAAGCTTTAGAATAGTTCACATTTTCTTTCAGAATTTTTGAAGGTTAAAAGTCTTTATTGAAGAGCATTCTCTAACACTATTTCCTGTTATTTTCCAATAACTTAATAATATTTTTTATGTGAATCACAGAGTCTAGCTATAAATTCACTTTATAGTGAAAAAGATTTTGTCTAGCACAAGACACTGGGCTATTGAAGAGTACTTTCATAAAAATATTTTCTGGTATCATCCATTAATTGGATATTTGGACAGTTTCACGATAATTATTGTCTAAATTAGGAAATAGCTCATACATATATTAGCCAGAAGATTATCCCAATACTTTCAATTTGCAAAGTATACACAAAACTTGATTTTTGAATTTTTTCATAAAATAGGCCGAAGCTTACATTATGAAGAATCACCGAATGTCAGTTTCTTTTCAATATTATCAGTTTTACTTTTTAAATATAATTTATTTAATTTAATTTTAGCCAGCTCTAATTTAAATAATATTTTGAATAATTTTATGATTGTTAGAAATACTACAGTAATTCTAGAAATTCGTTTTAGGTCTCGCTAATTATCAGATCTGTTTCATTAATATATAAAAATTATGGCAAAAGCAGTCTATAAAGAAGTAATTATATCTGTGTATGGTCCGGATGCTGATAAGTCGGCCCAAGATGCTATAGAATTTTTATAAACTGGCGCAGATTCAGTCAAACAATATGCCGCACAATGGGCCAATTATCCTTTTAGTAGATTTAAACGCAAGGATAAACTATAAACTAATGGAACCAAATAAATCTGACAAGATAATATTAAACTCGTGAAAGGAAATAATAATTGAGCTATATGCCTTCAATGAGCAAAGAAATAATAATAATTTTTTTAACAGGAATGGTAACAAATACACTATCACTGAAAACCACGATAATAGTTACAGACTTCATAATTACCAACAGACAGACACGTCCCGGAGAATTGTTTAGACGATAACATCACAATTATCCCGTTTACAGACAAAGACAACTTCCATGATAGCTGGAAAAAAATAGACCATGGTTTACATCTAAAGTTATCACAAGGGAAAAGAAACGCGTATTAAGATTGTAGAAATACCAAACAACAGAATATGAGAGAGAAACGACCATTTGAGAAACTTTATCGCTGGCATGGAACAGGACATTCATAGTGTCCAAAATAAGATCTAGAAATTACTGAGAGGAATAAAAAGCCAAACAAGAGCATGAAAGTCAAAACTATAAGTAAAGATACATGGAAAAAATAATTTAAACAACTCTATGATGATAACAGTGAGAGGCTCCTGAAATGTTCAGAATGGGAATGTAATGTAAATGAACCAAGGTTCATTTACATTGCAATAAGGTGGAATGTGATTCATTAAATTAATAATTTCAAAAACAAAAAAGGTACAAACTATAACCAAATGTTTAATGAGTTTATCAAATACGGAAGAGCGATCCTCTAACGAGAATTATTATTATTTAAAAAAATAATAAGCAAAGGAAAATCATCATCGAAATGCGCGAAAACTAAAAGTCGACATAAGAGGAACAGCAACAAAACAATAGTCCAATTAGGCGACCCGACTATTTAAATTCGAAGAATGAAATTTAATAAACCACATGTACGCTTAAAATGATATAGTAAAAATGAAGAAAAAAGAACTCAACCAATATGTGAATGTTTATAATAAACTGAATAGTACAACAAGAGAAAATGAAAAACAAGTCTGCATATACTACCCAGCTTTTTCATATGTAATGTTATTATAATCATATCTTCCGCCAATTAGTAAAAGTTGCTAACTTTAAAAAAACACTAGCAGAGAGTTTCCCTCAGGAACTCACACCTAGTCTATTAATGTGATAATTATGGTCTTCAAAGAACTTGAACTCAGACCCAAACTAAGTTGAAAGATAACGTGCAGAGTTGCCAAATGCGAACCCCTTGTAACATATTTAGCTATACTCGGTCAAGGAGCGCTCTGATCGTGCGAACTGTCATTTTCCTTGCTGCTTGTGAAAATAGTATGGAAAAAGTACAAAACAAACGCCAAAAATACAAAAAAAAGAAAAGAACACGCAAGAGGTTCTGGAAATACAAAAGAACCGTCAATGAGAAGAACTATTCAAGAGGATAAAGGTGCACCAAAGTTATCCACATAGTTATATTGGGTCTGGGAAAAAGTTCGTGGCGTTTTTCCCGATAGATGGCATTGGTTGCCGATAACTAAAGAACAACAAGTCACAGCGACACCACCGACGGCTCGTTTTTTAGATGACCTTCCGAACGTTAGTTTGAGCGTAGAAACATTGTAATCGGTGCAGTGGTTGGAAAGTTATTCGCACTTGAAAATGGAGAAGAATAATGAGAAATTTCGCTATATTCTGCAATATTATTATGATAAGGGGAAGAACGCTGCGCAGGCTTGTGATAAAATTTGTGCTGTGTACGGTGAAGGTACTTTATCGAAATCTGTTGCGCGGAAATGGTTCGCTCGCTTTCGTTCTGGAAATTTCAATGTGAAAGATGAGTCACGCTCCGGTCGTTCAATCACTGAAAAATCTGATGAAATTCTTGAAAAAGTCCAACAAGATAAGCATATCAGCAGTGTCGATATTGGCATGGAGCTAGGCATTGACCACAAAACTGTTTTGAACCATTTACACAAAGCTGGTTACAAAAAAAAGCTTGACGTATGGGTTCCTCATGAGTTGAGCGTGAAAAACATGATGGACCGAATTAACATCTGCGATGCGCTGCTGAAACGGAATGAAATCGAGCCGTTTCTGAAACGTTTAATAACCGGAGATGAAAAATGGATTACGTACGATAATCGGAAGCGTAAAAGATCGTGGATAAAGGATGGTGAGCCGTCACAAGCGTTCGCTAAGCCAACATTGACGCCAAAAAAAGTGATGCTGTGTGTATGGTGGGACTGGAGGGGAATCGTCCACTACGAGCTACTTCCAACTGGTCAGACGATTGATTCTCAACTCTACTGTGCACAACTAGAGAGATTACGCCAGGCGATTGAAAGAAAACGGCCCGAATTGATTAATAGGAAAGGTGTTGTCTTCCATCATGACAACGCCCGACCACACACTTCTTTGATGACCCGTCAAAAATTGAGAGAGTTTGGTTGGGAAGTTTTGATGCACCCACCTTACAGTCCGGATATAGCACCCTGTGACTATCATCTGTTTCGATCTCTGCAGAACTCTCTCAATGGAATTAAGTTGGTTTCAAAAGAAGCCTGTGAAAACTACTTGATTCAGTTTTTCGACCAGAAACCACAGAAGTTTTTCACCGATGGGATCATGGATCTACCAAAAAAATGGCGAAACATTGTCGATAATAATGGAGCATATTCGGTTTAAATGAATTCGTCCACGCGCCATGCGGGGACCAGTTGAATTTTACTGAAAAAACGCCACGAACTTTTTCCCAGACCCAATACATAAAACTGTGGGGCTCAACAAGGTAGAGAAAGTAAATCCGATGTCCGACGGACAGACGCGATCAGTTAAGAATCGAGAAGGCTAAACTTCTAAAAGAATTCTAATCTAAAACGACTAACAAAAGGTATTTTAAATAAGTGCATATAAAATATCGGTTTTTCTATTCGTGCAAAAATATTTCTTCAATATAAGGCGGTAGGTGAAATTGTTGAAACTACTCAGTTTATCTTCGTACCGCGTGATACTAACTTCTTTCAAGTATTTATTTCCTCGAATTTTTTTCATTGGTTCTAATAGCTGTGTAATTAACACCAGTAACAATAATTCTAGAAAACTAATGCAACTTTCATAGCTCTCTAGAGTCTTTTCTTTACATCAACGTATTGAAGTTAGCCTTGACTTACAGCTCTTTTAGCAAATTAGTCTTCCAGATTAGTTAGCTAACTGGGCCATCCTATTCATCAGACTTGTCCCCAAAAAAATTTCTTTAGAAATCTAGACGCCTTCTTGAAGGAAAGAGGCTCTATTTATGAGAAAAACGTTAAACGTGACGTTAAAACCTTTGTCAGATCCAATGGTTTAGATTTTCTTAAAAATGAAATTTGTAGTCATTGACAGAGGTGTGTTTTAGCAGATAAAAATTGTTTTGATTAATCAAAATTTGTTATCTAAACCCTAAATAATTATCAACTGTGCTCGTCAAATCCGTTATTTTGCATAATTGGTATTTAAATGCTCGTAAAAACAATAATTAGTAACTAGAATAATTAGTGTTAGAATTACCTAATATATTTGAAAATAAAATTAAAAAATAGATAAAATTTCGTATTGTATTAATATTTGGATCTGATCGTAAAATTCGAATCACAAACATTCTAAAAATTTCGAATTGAAGTCCTTTAAAAGACAATATTTTAAATTTAACAACGATTTCTTCATTGAAAAATCAGTCTAAATTGAGATTAAAATAATAATACATTACATATAGCTTATCTAATACAATTAGCGTTAATAATTGCTTTTACTCACTTTGATAAGTTGGTCCATTTGGATGTCATTTTAAATAAGATATGTTAGAAAAAAATAAGCTGAAATTTAAACTATCGAAATGTATTTTTCAAATGCTTTTATATCCATGATAAATGTTCCGGGGTCATTCCATTTGATAAGAATTATGGTGCGTATAATATAAATATATGATTCTATTTCTTGTGAAAATACAAAGGTTATTGCATAAGTAAATTTCTATTACAATAAGAAATTTAAATTCTCCAACAAATTAAATTTTGTCTGAGTTCGAATACAGAAAACATTACTAAAGAATTTACCAATATATTTTAAATGCTCATGATGAAAATTAATAGTCGCTTTTCGACTAAATCAGAGATTACTTAGATATAATAACAGCTGAATCAAATAATTTTTTTGAAATTTCCTTTTATAACACTATTAAAGGATCGAAGATTATGTGTCTATAAACCATAAATGCATTGCTTTAGTCTAATAATAATAGGAAGGTTATTGCCCAACAGGTGAGAATGTAATTATAGGACAACTAATTTTACAAAAGATACAATTAAAAGAAAATTATAAATATTTATATTAACGGAAGTACTATTCTACTGATGGAAAAAATCAAGCAAACAAAAACATTAATGGAATACAATTTCTTAAATAGCTCCTTGGTTTCGCGGCGATACCATATACCACGTAAACAGTTGGCCCTAGGTACAGACATTCGAAAAGTACAGTTAGTTCTGGATTGCGGACAATAAATATTAAAAGATATGTTTTGCAAGAGTTACCAACAAACCACGGTATTATTAATAATGCTCATCAGAAATCTCACACTTTATTGTCTTCCCGACGAGATGTTTTCTCGAGTCATATTATACCGGGACAACAGGTCAAACATTGGACAGCCTCTGTCAGGATAAACACCATCCATTTTGAAGTAAAGAAAAATTAAGAAATTTTTTGTGAATACGGTCTAACTACAAAGTGTCATATGCAATAGGTACCAGATTTGGAATGCATATTCAAGCTTACTTAGGACAACGGGAATAAAAGGATTTTAGTAAATTAATATGATTAAAATAACGGGAAAATATGTGATTTAAAAATAAATGCGGTATCAAGGAAGATGCAAAAATCCCTAAACTCTGATTTTCTCAACAAAAGATTATCATTGACATTATATACATAATTAATAGAAGAAAAAACACATGTCTGAGAGATGACGATATATTTCTCAATGTTGAGTTTATTCAGTTTAAAACAACTACGACAATTAACCAAACCGTCGAAGTTATACCAAAGGTGAAAGCAATCACCAATGATCTTAATATTGTTATAAAGTTTAATATCATCAACTTGACAAGAACTGGGCAGTTAAGAGACATTAGTAAGTCATAAATAAGTAAATTAAACAATAAAGAACGAAAGATTTGAACCTCGAGAAACACTTGAGCTAAGCACAATTTTCCGAGGAAAAACCATTATGGAAAACATTACATCTGCGACAAAATTTTAATGTCAGTATACATACATCAACCTGTCCCTGCTTTACAAAGACTCGCCAACTCCTTGAGAAAAGGAAGCTAAATTTGTAATTGTTGAACTTCTACGTATAACTCCGAGCTGGTTTGGTGAAAATAATGATCAAATGCTTTTATAAATAATGGAATAAAGAAATTTTTCATACGCTTTCGCAAAACTTGATAAACACCACAAAAATTCCTCAAATTTAAATTTGCTATTGTTTTTGAAAAAAATGTTATACAAGAAAAATTAGAAAAAATAACATAACGAACTGTGTCATAACATACACACGCCCTTTAAGGGTTCCTTGCTTCACTCGCCAGTCGAACGAGACCAGTTTGTTCGACAAGACCACTCTTGTTACACTCGTTCTTTAATACACTATTTCCGTATAATGAAAAGTATGATACTTACAAAAGTTCTGAAACAGAAGACTATAAACTCTTAAAGCTTAGATATGTGAAATAAGCAAAATGAGTGGTATAGGATGATTAAGCCTAATAAATAAATGCCTAGAAGTCAAACTTAATGGATAGCGTATACTACTAAAATTGTAAAGAACCCATGTTATAGAACAGGCTTTTGAGGCACGTTACAAAAAATTATTTTTATTATATATAAACACATTTGAAATATGCCTTTATACAATACGTATTTATAATAGAGTGCTACAGTCGTTTGCCAATGAGACGTTGCTAATTTACTCTGCGATACAAGCAGTGTGGCGAATCAACGAACCCTAGCTTGCGATTGAAAATGCATACGTCTGTCAGATGCTATTACTAATATTTTTCACTACATTTTTATTCATTCTAGTATCCAAATCATCATCACCTCATATTGACACCGATTGCATTTTTTCACTTTTAGTATTAAAGTAAATACTCAAATTAAAGGATTTTTCTTGAATTTTAAAACTTTAATGTTAATAGAAGTATAGAAAGTGAAGTATCAAGTTTAGAATGTTTAGAACGTTCTATGTTATTTCTATTTTATTAATCTTCTTCTATAAATATTGAGTTGTCAAAAAGTCCGCGCTTCTCTTTTCAAGAGATGACGCTTATTTATCAAGTGTCATCTCGCATATTGTTAGACACGTTAGAAAATGTTCAACATTTAAATACAAGTTTGTTTTGTTTACATAAAAATGTAGTATACAATTAGAAAAATGTGTATTTTCAAATACGTTTTATGATTACCGATCCGGAAATTAGAAAAAGGAATAGAAGTTCAAGACGAAACATATATTGCGTAAGACATGTGCCAAAGATTTTTTTCGTTTCGAAACCCTTAATTTCAACGGTCATATGACCATGACTAACGACAACCAAATTTAAGCTGCAAGGCTAATCACTGTTTAACAACATGAAAAATTTCACTACGTTGGCCATTCGTTAGCAAAACGATTAAGAAAGATGATGAAAAAAAACGGTTCAAACCCTTCATGAATTACATGAATAGTTGCTAAAAGTTTTGAAATAACGTGAAAGCTTAAAGCAATGTGAAGACAAAATTGCTCTTGTGTACTCAAATAATCGAGATTAATCCCTAAGATAGATGTGTATTCCATGAAATTATTGTTAACTGTTCATTGGGATCATATACGGTAATGTTTGACAAACCATTCGTGCATGATCAAGCTTGACGAATTAAAACCCTCAGTATTGCAGAAACCTACGAAATTGGTGATCAAGCAAAAATTCAGTATCAGGTGGAAAATTATGCAATGCTCATCATATTTACTGGACTCGTCGCTATTAAATTATTTAGTTTTGTCCTTAAAAATCATTCGGACAATAAAAAATTTCTTTCTATTCAATAAACAACAGCTCTAGGAAATTGCTTCAAACACAAACCAAGAAGCTTATTTGGGTGTTCCCTCACAAGCTCACGCCTACTATATGAGAACGAGAACTAGCGCTTGCAAAAACTAAAAACACGAGCTAAACAAAAAACTATGGCATGAAGTAACATGAATTGCGTGATCGTAAGGAAGTGCGACAGTTAGCGTTCTCCTGAGAGATCCAGGCACATGCCCCTGTATTTTGTCATAGCCTTTAAAGTGCTTTACCGTTTGTGGGAACCATATGGACGAAGTAGAAAGCAAAATCTAAATACGAAAAAAGTAGAAGAAAATATATGAGTGGTTCTAAAGTTGCAAGGGAAGAACCTTCCATGAGGAAACAAGCCTGAAAGTGAAATAAGAGTTATAACCATCTTAATCATTAATTGTTTTGTATGAGTATGGTATAATAACGTTACCTAAAGGTTAACAGAAAACATAAAACCAATTTTATATCTTACTTTAAGAGAATTATTTCTTCAATCAAATGTTTTATTAATTATTAGTAATAATATTCGCAGAATTGATGAAAATTACCTGTTTAATTTTTATCAATTCTGCGAATATTACTACTACACATATACTTATTTATTCTAAAAAATATATAAATGGATACTTAAAATATCATAAACAAATGGAGAAAATGTGTTTTAAACCCGAAAAAGTATGAGTGACTTAAAAGAATACAAGTAAGTACTATTGACTCTATAGCAAGTAAAAAAATGAGTTGTCCGAAGTACAACTGTCCAAGTATTTTTTTAATTGATTATTGCAAACAAAAAGAAATTGAAATAGAAAGAAATAAAAATAAGAAAATAATATAGGAATATTTAATTTAACCCTCGTATATAATCTTAAAATAAGATTTTAAGTTAATGTTTACCTTGAATGATAAGTATCCATATTATTATTAATTAGTTTTGAAACAATATGTTTACCAGAACGAAGAAAGAAAATTAGTCAATTTATGTAGAGACGATGGCATCATAATTACTGAAAACTTTCTAAAAACGAATTAGTGTAATTAGACAACTCACGGACGTTAGACAAATAGTTAACGAATAAACAAATATTACATCTAAGAATTTGTAAGAACGTCAAAACAAAGAATGATAGTGATTAAGTAAATATTCTAAAAGTTCTTGGAAAATTTAGTTTAAAAATGAGCCTAATAGATAAATATGAAGAATCACAAGAAGCTGGTACTAACGTATACTACCGACCATGAGGAATCACAAAAATATGATAATCTTTTGGTAAAACAATATATATATATATACGAATAAAAATGTAATTACAATAAAAAATAAACTCTTTATCCTGATAAAACAAAATAATATCATTAGTTCTATGAAGAAAAATGGGCACTTTTTATTTCAAGCGACTTTCGTCAAAATATCCACGCTCGCATTTAATAACTTCTTTTCAAATTTTGGGTAGTCTCAACATAAGTTTTCGAAGAATTTCAACTGGAATATTGCTCCAAGCATTTGTAAGTGTTCCCACAGCTGTTGTTGCGATTTTCGACAATGTTCTCTCACTTTTCTATCTAGCTCATCCAACAGCAACTCGATAGTGCAGGCCAAACCATATTTACAAGAAGTCCTTCTTCTTCTTTCTGTTTCACATAGTCCGTACAAAGTTTAGCACTATATTTGGGGTCATTATTTTGTTGGAAATAAAAATCTTTTCCTACCAATTTAATTCCGGATGCAATTGAGTGTTCCTTAAAATTTTCAAATACCCTTCTTTTCTTAAAATTAATAAATTCTATGCAAATCTCCAACATCTTTAAAAGAAAATCATCCCCAAACAAGAGCTTAACCTCCACCATGTTTAACGGTTGGCACAACACATTCTGGTATCGTCCTTTCGCCAATTCTGCGAACAAACACTTGGAACTTGGACTCGTCTGTCCACAGAACCCGCTTCTATAGTTATATATCCCAATGTTAATGCTCCTTGGCCCATTGTAATCGTTTTTAACACTTTTGTGATCGTAGCAATGGTTTACGAACAAATTGCCGTTTTAGTCCCGGCTTTGATAAACGGCTTTTCACGGTAGTCAACGACACTGGATTTTCACTATTTTTGTATAAAAATGCTCTTACCTCAAGTCTTTTAGAACCCGTGTAGTGATCGTTTCAGATTTTATTTCCGTAGAATTACCTAACATTATGACAGCTTCTCACTCGCTCATAATACTATCCAAATCGTGCTCTTAAAGCTGTGGATCTGTTAACCGTCTATTCCGTTTAAACAACAATTCCGACCGCAAAGTTTCTTGTCTAGTGGTCTTTAGTCCGACATGTTTTTTGGTTGCATTGCACCCGTTGTTACGTACCTTTTCCCTGCATGAGGTGTTAATTTTAATTTTTGCGCTATTGTCTATAGTGATAATTTTCTTTGTGTAATGTTATTATAGCACTACTAATTTCTGCATTGCTTTGTAATATAAAAAAGCCTTTAAAATAAATATTTTCAGGAAAAATATTAATACTGAATACAGGTTATAAAAGGATTAAAGGAAATTACAATATTTTACACTAACAAATATGATTATATAATTTACATAATGATCCGGATATTATTGGTAAACTTCCCAGAAACGCACTCACATCTGTTATTTCAATTGTCCCTACCGAAATTGACGTATAAAAACAGAGCGATTCTATAGATAGTATGTGTCTTTATGGCCGGTAGTATATGTAATAAACGTAATGATACATAGTAGGGTTCTTCTGAAATTATTAGCAGTAAATTATGTATTCGGACAGGCTATGAGTTTTTACGATGTTAAACGAAACTTAATACACATAGAAAGTCATCAAAATTTATTGGCGCTTTTTGGTAAATATGCCTTCGTTAGTCACTTGGAGATTTGTGAACTAGACATGGCAGGTCTATACTAATGATGATCAAAGACCTAGACAATTATTGATAACTGTTTATGGTGAAAATATTATTACCCTAGAAAAGCTAATTAAGACGAATTAAGGGAGATCAAGAAGGATTGATGTTGGATAATCGGCAGCAGCTTTGCAAAAATTTATATATATAGAAAAGCTGTCAAGTCTGTAGAATCCGTATTTGTTAAACGAAATACAATAACAGTCACAGGTAAACTCGTATAAGTTAATGTTAGAAAAGTTAGATGAAGGAATTTAAACAAAAAGGTATTTCAATATCATTACTGGGGATGTATCCTGGATATATAATAATGACTACGAGACAGTACAGCAATCAACTGTTTAGGTGTTTGGAAACGAGGAAAGATCAACAAAAGTTATTCCTGGTAAGCGCAAGGAAAAAAATAATTACTATTTTCTTGAAATACTGTGTTCCTTCCAATTGTTATAATTCTTGAAGATCGTAAACTTATAAATCCCGTTTGATATATAAAAATGCTCTTACCTCAAGTCTTTTAGAACCCGTGTAGTGATCGTTTCAGATTTTATTTCCGTAGAATTACCTAACATCATGACAGCTTCTCACTCGCTCATAATACTATCCAAATCGTGCTCTTAATGATTTCTAACAGTTAAAGTTGATTAAACATTTAATGCGTAGTAAAAGCTTTCTTAATGCCAATGCGGCGGTTATTTCATTTCAGCGAGAGTTCGATGACCTGCAAAAAGAAGCTTTATAGCTGTTTCCATAGAATAAACAAGTGCATTTTAGCTAAAACGAATTATTTTGAAAAACAGTAAAAATATTTTCTAGTGCTTGTAACTCAAATTTTTCAGAACAGAGAACGTAAACCAAGTACATATATGCTTCTTAGGTTTAAATATTTTGCTCAAATCGAAACTGTAATAGAGCAATGTATTATTGATATTCATAAAATAATCAACTGACTATAAACTCTAAAAAAAATTATGGAAAATATGTATCTACATACATATCTACAGTCATAGCAAACGTAAAACAGCAATATAAATATAAAATTTTGTACGATGAATGATAAATTATCTATATTATAATATGTGAACTATAAAATTATACACTTTACTACAAACTGTCAGTCAGGAAATATAAAAGAATGAGAATAAAATGATTAACAAAATTTATTTCACACAAATTAGGATTTGTCCTAGAAATTACTGCTACTTATCTTCCATTTTAAGAACAGTTGAAATTGATGGAGCCTGTGGTTGATTAACTTAATCACTAAGGTTGATTATAACCCCTTTCCACATTAACTTTTGTAATTCTGTATACGCATTTCGACAACTAAGTTATCATCATCAGCAGATAATTGCAAAGTCTCGCACCTGGTAAACCACGGCGAAAAATACCTGTACGAAAACAAATTCCGTACGCGATCTATACCGCTGAGAACCAAGATGTACATTCAGTGGTTTACTAGATGCGACACTTTGCAATTATCTGCTAATGATGACAACTTAGTTGTCGAAACGCGTATACAGAATTACAAAAGTTAATGTGGAAAGGGGTTATAATCAATCTTAGTGATTATTTTAAGAACACTTTACATACACAAGGAATATTAAATAAATAATAGTTTTATATCTACTACAAGAGCTATGGAGTGATATCGTTTTATTAGAACCATCATAGTACTAATACAAGTGCGAAACTAGAATATTTCAACCATGAAATTAGAACACTATTTTAAAAAATATGAGGTTTCCTAAACAAGTAAGAATTCCATAGAAAAAATACACTAAACTAAAGTAGTTTACCGTATTTATAAATAAGTTACAATACAAAAAAGAAATAATAATAGTTTGTTATTGTACAGCTATCTTACTACAGAATAAACATTAATAATAATCACATATGTAACAAACAAGAAAATAAAAATTATAATTCACTACTATCCAAAAACGAACAGTAAAATGACACATTATACGAAATTGCGAGGAATATAATAAATATAATACGAGGTGTGCTTTTTAAGTAAGCACCGCGTTGATATGAAAAGAACATAAGTACAATTTTGTCAACAACTTTATTAAAAAAAAAAAAGTCTGTACTTTAATCTATGTTTCAACATAATTACAACCAATATTAAAGCACTGATTATATCATACAACTAGCTTCTGAATTCTATACTCATGCCAACAACTTTGCCAACCACTGCAGCACAGTCGTTTTATGTTATCGTCATCGCCGTGGCACTGACCGCATGTATGCTTTTTCAAGTGTAGAAACAAATGATAGTCACTCTGTATTAGATGAGGGTTAGGTGGAGGGCGATTAAGTTGTTCCCAACTATACGATGCGATGAGACCTTACCTTGGGTTCGACGACCCACCTATGGAAGGGCATTGTCATGAAGCCTCTCAATAAATATGCCACGTCTCTTGTTTTAGATAGCACAACGTAGTTAAGTTAAGGTATCACAACATGTTCGAAATGCATTGTGTCACTCCGAGGCAAAGATCCACAAGCAACACTCTTGGTTTGAAGTTCACTTCTGTGTGCTTTTCTACTTTCTATCTAAATTTCTTATATACGTTTCCAAATTCCAATTTCTATTCCGCATTCTCATTTTTTTTTGCTTTACATATCCTTAACAATAACAATCAGTAGGTGTTAAGTCTGGTGAGCGATCAGAACAGTGCGTTCATTGAAAACGTCCGATCCACGATCACCTTCCATGAAAATCAGCAGGCAAATTTTATACTAATGTGCATTGTACAAACTATCACAAAATAATAGTTTAATTAACTCAAATTTTCTTCGAAAAAATAAGATCCAATAGTTTTGTCTACCAAAATTCTATACTACACATTTGTTTTCTAGTCTCTGACTTGAATTTGAATTTTCCTCTGACAAACATTTGCAATTTCTGGATGATACTATTTCACTTGTAGCAAAGCTCACTTCATACAAAAAGAAAATTTTCTGTTAGAAAAGTTAATTGTCCACAACATTTCCTTGAGCCGAAAAGTAAAATTCTAATCCAAACATAATTTTCACCCTATTTTATTTTCCTTTTAATGTCGTATTTTTCAATAAATTTATGGACATTCGTTATATACGAAATTCCTACAATTCCATAACATTTTACAAAAGTGTACAAAGATTTCATTAAAAGAATTCAGAACTACTTAAGTAAGAAATATAATTCATCACTTTGACATTTGTGGATAATACGAAAGCTGAAGGATTTGCAAAAATGAGAGTGATAGTAAGGAAGCATGTATTCTAAATTTAAAGCCTTAAATGATACAGTCCGTGAGTTTTTCTATAATTTTTATAGGTTGTAATGCTTTCGAAAACTTTTATAAGAAATTCATTTTTTCCTAAAGCGTACAATAAAAAGTTTTATTATTTTGTAGAAAGTTTTTGTATCCAAAAGTATAGCTTCCGCTGCCTGTACTAGAATTAATATGCCTGCGAACTAGATCTGCTAATATTGATGTCATTCATTGTGACCTCATAATCATTAAAAAGTTTACTATCTAAATTTCAAGCTCCTGTTTCATGAAAAGAAACAAACGAACAATGGTGTGCGTTATATGTATTTCAAATATCTCAAAAATTTGTTCATATTTTCGACCTGACAAAAAGCCTCAAACAACTGTATTCTTTCCCTCTTCATTTGTGTAATATTAAAAGAAATGTATATATATATATATACTTCACTCCGCAAAATAGTGAAGCATTAGCACTTTACATACTGCTTTCTATAGAATATTTAATTTTGTTAACGTAACTTTAACTCCGAGGATTAATACTTTAGGTAAAAGTTTCGGCGACATTCCTTTCAATTTTTTTAAGTTAATGCTAGTTTAGAGTGCTTGATGAAGATGATAATGAACTTTGAATGAATTTATATTAGTTATAATCAAAATTAATTACTACTAATTTACAAACCTAACACTAGACTTCTCCATATTAAATACTGCTTATATTTCAAACTAATGATGGGCAAAATCAAAAAACAGATTCGATTCAAGTTAGAACTCAATGCTAATCGAAAACTCGTTTTTAGAATTATTAGAATCGAGAAGTAGTAATCGAAAACAAGAATCGAAAATTACAAATCGTGATCGAGAGAAATCACTAGAGAAGCCAAATTGAAGTTCGTGTCATAGGCGTGCGCTTTATAGTATGTACATAAAAGAAATAATAAGTAGTTCTTCATCTTGATTTCCGGGCTGGAACCGCGTCACCACATATTTGGGACATTTTCAGGGCTTAACTGCTACTATTGCTAGCGTTGTTGCACTGTAACCGAAGTACGGTTAGTGAAGTCTTGTGTATAGGGTAGATGGGCTTTAGAAAAGAGGGATGAAGTATGCTGAGTATAGTGATATGGAACTCTAGGATTAAGATGTCGTTCTATGACTCAATTCCTGGAGTAGAAATTACTAATCAGATATGTTGCTCTTGGGACTAAGGAGTTGATGATGCGCTGTTTTTGGGCGAGATAATGTGAAAGGGCATTTAGATACTGATCAGTGTGTGTGTGGGTTTGCAGTAAACTGAATGTCTTAGATTATTATCCAGACGACGATTCACCAAGACGTCCAGAAAAGGAAGGAAACATTCTTGTTCAACTTTCATGGAAAAACTTATGGAATTGTCCTGTGAATTTAAGAGAACAAAGAAACTATTCAAGGAATCTAGATAATGCGGCTAAATAGCGAAAGTGTCATCTACGTACCTGAACCAACATTCCGGTTTCAGGAGTGTAAGATTTGCTATTTGAATGCCATAAAAATGTCGGTGACAACGGGAGAGAGAGAGGAAACCTATGGCTGCACCAGTTACCTATTTGTAGTAACTGCCACGGAACTGAAAATAGGTAGGAATTGAACAAGTTTTTACTAAATCGGTCAAATCATCAGACTGTTTATTCGCGAATAGGATTAGTCGAATTATTTAGATAGTGAGACATAGAAACTTTGGTAAATAAACATTAGACATCAAAACTAACTAGTAGACCTTGAGCAATTTCTGTTAGGCCATTCAGTCTTTGGGTAGAATGTTTCTGATAAAAGAATCACTCTTTCCGGTGGATGGTTTAAGAATATTGCAGAAATATTTAGATAGTTTATAAGTTCGACCGTTTATGGTACCATGAGACGCAGAGGAGTGTTTGGGAGTCCGTGCAGTTTGGGGGCTTTGGAATCGCTAGGTAGTAAGGCTCTTTGAGAATCAGTAGAAATAGAATACGTTTTATGGAAGTTATAATGTAGCATTCTAGTCGAGAAGTGAGATCTCGCGTAAAAAGTTTATAGGAAACGTACTGGAGAAGAGTCTGTATTTTATGTTTTACAGTCGTCACTATCTAGAACAACAATTACGTTGCCTTTTTCAACTTTGAGTACAACGATGACTGGGCCGAATTTTAGAGCTTTATGGGTTAGAATCTCATATCTTAGAAGATTATACAATATTATGAAACGAAACGTCGGTAACAGAACTATCAAAGACGCGGTTTCAGTCCGGAAACCAAAATAAAGAAAGTATCGACATGGACCACGGAACTCTACGAGCCAGTTCAAGAGACTATTTAGGTTTACTTTTATTTATTTCATTTTGAAAAATTTTCGATTACTAATTTGAATTCTAGGTTTGAGAGTATTCTCGATTATTATATCGATGACTAAGATTACCAACTCGTATAGATATTTCGTACTCGGTTATTCTCATCACTACTTGAGATGCGTCTCGTTTATTTCATTTAATTATTGCTTTTATCGATACTCTACTTTACTAAAGAATATAGGAGATACCTTGTAACTGATTTCATTTTCACAGAATAAAATATAGTTTGTATTCGACTTCCCAATTTCTAAACAAGGTTAACTTGTACTTGTATCGAAGACTGTATTACGATAATTATATATATATATATATATATATATATATATATATATATATAGATATAGATATATTAATTAATGTCATAAATAATTTTTTGCTATTATATTGACGCATTGATTTCGTCTACAAAAAATACATTAATTGCAACACTTTATAATAATAATTGTTCATTTATCTTCGTTTAGGATTATCACATTTGAAACCGCTCTCAAAAAACAACTAAGCAATTGTTTATGTAATAGGAATGCTTATAATATGAACAATTACTTTAATATTTTGCGAAAAAAAATGATTCCAAAAATTTTGCAATTAATGAATTTTCAATAAATCAATAAATTGCATGAAATAAACATCAATTGTTTCTTCTAATTGAAAGAACTACTTTACAGAATTTCTTTTATTATATATTTCTGTATCTAAAGATATTTCATCATACAACTAAAGCTATATACATATATGCTAATGCGAAAATCATTTACATTTAGTAATACTTATATATATTTATATATATGTATATATATGATGAACATTAAATTATGCGGCGATATCCAGAGCCATGAGTAAGCAATATTCAGAAATCGTAGAGCAATTTTTTTTTTGGAACGTTTCATTTCATGCATAGCTATGATCTTTTTACAAAGATTTAGTGCTTTTGCTTGTCATTTCACGAATAACATATAATTTTATTAGTTCTCGCTGTTTTTCAAGAGATGGCTTCAGTAGTAAGTGCTGGTCGATTGTGACATAACCAAAACGTCATGAACCAAGTTTAGACATATGGTAAACAAACCGCTTTGACATATTAGTGATTTTGTTTTTGCGTCATATACTTTTGGTTGTGTGAAAATGTCTGATTTTGTGCCAAATAATCGTTGCTCTTCTTCTTTCATTCGAAGAAAACGGCTTCTGAAGCGCATCGAGAACTCCAGAAAGTTTACGGAGATGCTGCTCTAAGTGAAACAACGTGCCGTGATTGGTTCCATCGCTTCAAAGACGGTGATTTCGATGTTGACGACCGTTCGCGTGAACGAAGACCGAAAACTTTCGAAGACGCTGAATTGGAGCCATTGCTCTATGAGGATCCGTGCCAAGCGCAAAAAGAGCTTGCTTCAGCATTAGCAGTTACCCGCCAAGTCATTTCCCAGCGATTGCATGCGTTGGGAATGATTCAAAAACAAGGAACGTGGGTTCCTTATGATTTGAAGCCAAGAGACGTTGAGCGTCGTTTTCTCGCCTGTCAACAACTGTTCCAGCGGCAAAAAAGGAAGGGTTTTCTTCATCGTATCGTTTCTGGTGATGAAAAATGAATTCATTACAGCAACCCAAAGAGAACAAAATCATGGGGACTGCCCGGTCATGCTTCTACGTCGTCGGTTCGGCCGAATATTCGCGCTGCGAAGATTTTGCTGTGTATTTGGTGGGAACAGGGCGATGTTATTTATTATGAGCTGTTGAAACCGAACTAAACCATCACTGGAGAACGGTATCGAACTCAATTGATGCGATTGAGCCGAGCACTGCGCGAAAAGCGGCCACAATACGAGTAGAGGCACACGAAAAAGTGATTCTACAGCATGACAACGCTCGGCCTCACGTTGCCAAACCCGTTAACACCTACTTAGAAACGCTCAAAAGGGTGGTCCTGCCCCACCCGCCATATTCCTCGATATCTGGCTAATCAGCAGTTCCGCTCATATGAAGACTAGCGATGGGCAATATTTTGAATGATTCATTTGTAAACATTTTTTCACAATAAAGTTGCATTTTCATCAAAAAAACAGCGAGAACTTAGTTGCGCACCTAGTATATCAACAAAGTTTCTTCACTATAACATATTCACCAAACTAATGCACTAAAATAAATGAGTACAAACCAAATAGGTAATGTATTCATAAAACCCAGACCATAATTCGAACAATATCTATTCAAAACAGTATGGAGATTATGGACGCCTGCTGCTTATGATCCGAATCGTTCTATTTCCAAGAAACTATTTTCTTCTAAAATAATGAGAAAATACTATTTACGTCTAAAATAATAGATTTTTTTAAGTAAAATTGTTGTATAACTACATAATATTTATATCTACTTCTTTTCATAATAAATTCATACGTTCTTTACTTTTCCCAAAATTTTAGAGCAACCATAAGGTGTTTTATTCAAACAAGATATTTTTATGATGACTGCACCTCCGGTTAAGCTGGAAAACGCTTCAAAGTGCCCTATTTTAAATTAAATAACGCATATTGGAATCGTCAAAATATTCTAAATTTTTCCTATACCTAAATTCAACAATTAAAAAAAAATTTGATTTTACATCATCATTATTATTTGCTGTAGCTATTTTGACACCGAAAATGATGCTATTTGCAATATAAGTAGAAGATCTCTCAGCCTTTACCCTAAGGATTTTATTTTCTACAAATTTTATACAGGCTGTTTATAAAGTACTTTTGAGTAGGTACAACTTCAATGCTTTAAAGGTTTTTTTTTTTCAAATTAAAAACTAATTTTTTTTCATATTCGAAAGCAAAACATACATATTGTACAAGTATTAAAAAATTCAAATATCTCTAAAATTGTTAAATTTAGGTATAAGAAAAAGTTAAAAAAATCTTTTTAAATTATCTTTTGAGTTCAGATATGCAATAAAAAGTACATTCATCTATTTAAAATAATCAACTTGGTAGCAACTTCTGGTTTAACAGGAAGTGTAGATTTTATTTAAAGGGAATGAGCCCTTATACTTTCCCAAAGAAAAGAAAATAAGGCGGTACCATCAATACTTCTTACGAACACTTTCAATAAATCACCTTGTATATATGGTAAAATATTGTTTGTGGGAATGCCAGTCAAAAGACGAAATAAATGTAAATTCTTTTTATTTTATTCTATGCTTTCGATTTTTATTTTATAGGCCTTCAAAATTTTAAAAAAATTAATTAACAATGTTGTTCAGAAAGTTAAGGTGTTAAAAGAAAAGAATTACCTTCTTAATTAATTTTTTTAAAATTATCGGCAATTGAATGGATGATCGATAAAAAGGACGACTACGACGGCTTAAATTTGTAAAGAACTCAGACGAACGTGTAATCTATAGAAACAAATTCTGGTATATTGGGTCTGGGAAAAAGTTCGTGGCGTTTTTCCCGATAGATGGCATTGGTTGCCGATAACTAAAGAACAACAAGTCACAGCGACACCACCGACGGCTCGTTTTTTAGATGACCTTCCGAACGTTAGTTTGAGCGTAGAAACATTGTAATCGGTGCAGTGGTTGGAAAGTTATTCGCACTTGAAAATGGAGAAGAATAATGAGAAATTTCGCTATATTCTGCAATATTATTATGATAAGGGGAAGAACGCTGCGCAGGCTTGTGATAAAATTTGTGCTATGTACGGTGAAGGTACTTTATCGAAATCTGTTGCGCGGAAATGGTTCGCTCGCTTTCGTTCTGGAAATTTCAATGTGAAAGATGAGTCACGCTCCGGTCGTCCAATCACTGAAAAATCTGATGAAATTCTTGAAAAAGTCCTACAAGATAAGCATATCAGCAGTGTCGATATTGGCATGGAGCTAGGCATTGACCACAAAACTGTTTTGAACCATTTACACAAAGCTGGTTACAAAAAAAAGCTTGACGTATGGGTTCCTCATGAGTTGAGCGTGAAAAACATGATGGACCGAATTAACATCTGCGATGCGATGCTGAAACGGAATGAAATCGAGCCGTTTCTGAAACGTTTAATAACCGGAGATGAAAAATGGATTACGTACAATAATCGGAAGCGTAAAAGATCGTGGATAAAGGATGGTGAGCCGTCACAAGCGTTCGCTAAGCCAACATTGACGCCAAAAAAAGTGATGCTGTGTGTATGGTGGGACTGGAGGGGAATCGTCCACTACGAGCTACTTCCAACTGGTCAGACGATTGATTCTCAACTCTACTGTGCACAACTAGAGAGATTACGCCAGGCGATTGAAAGAAACGGCCCGAATTGATTAATAGGAAAGGTGTTGTCTTCCATCATGACAACGCCCGACCACACACTTCTTTGATGACCCGTCAAAAATTGAGAGAGTTTGGTTGGGAAGTTTTGATGCACCCACCTTACAGTCCGGATATAGCACCCTCTGACTATCATCTGTTTCGATCTCTGCAGAACTCTCTCAATGGAATTAAGTTGGTTTCAAAAGAAGCCTGTGAAAACTACTTGATTCAGTTTTTCGACCAGAAACCACAGAAGTTTTTCACCGATGGGATCATGGATCTACCAAAAAAATGGCGAAACATTGTCGATAATAATGGAGCATATTCGGTTTAAATGAATTCGTCCACGCGCCATGCGGGGACCAGTTGAATTTTACTGAAAAAACGCCACGAACTTTTTCCCAGACCCAATATTTGTTCATGGTTACACCAAAAATAAACTTCCTGAAATAACGTAATATTTTCTAATGAAAGCAAATTCATTATCCATAAGTCCGTTAATTGCGAAAAAGTTTGAAGAAAAGAAAATGAAAAAGAAGTATAATTAATGAAGTATGACTGGAACTATAAAACACGGCGGAATGTCTTTTATAGTATGGGATACACGACGGCATCAGATGTAAGAAATTTAGTTACTATTAGTTTTATAATAAATTAACAAAGCTTTACTTGATGAAAATTGATAGTAGTAAATAGATATGTAGAATGTTACAATTTTCACTAATTTTATTTTTAGTTCTTTCCCCATGCAGTAGCTTTTGTCTACTTTAAACGTCTGAGGAAGCCATTGTATGGAAAAACAATCTTCATTTACATTAATTAAAAAGTTGACGCAAATTGGAGTAATGTGTGTATTCAATAAATGACCTCAAGCATACCTCGCATATCGTCAAAAAACAACTGCAAACACCATCAAAATCATTAGATATGTAAGATAAGACCAAAAATGATGAGATCAAGTTCTCAAGCAATGTAGATAGTCTAAAATTAGTGAATTCGATGTCTTTGTCTAAGCTGCTACAAAAGTCAAAAGATATGTCACAAAAGAAGAAGCGTTGTTTTCTTTTATAATGTGTTTTCCTTGAAATAAATGAATATTGATTTCTATGGAGAATGAAGTTCTCTACATGGTGTATACTTACTTCACTTAATAACTAACGGGAAATATACTTATATGTGTATGTTAGACAGAATTATTCGCGGGGGTAATATATCGTGATATGTTCTCGATTAATCCGTGTCATAGCTGGTGGTTGATCCTGAGAAGAACTTCTTCTCGACCGATATTTTAATAAAATCCCATTCGTCGTTTTCGAGCTGCAATGATGAGACAAACAAGAGGTTCTTTTCAGGACCAACCACCACCTACAACGCCGGTCAACCGAGACTATGTACATACATATATGTATGTATGTACATATCTATTTCATAAGAATTTGTAAATCTGATCTTGAATTTCTAAATTCTTAATTTAACTTGTAACATATGATGATATTATGTATGTACTTGTATGTATTACGTTTTGTATAAACAGCGTACATTGTTTCACTACTATTCGCAATAAGTTTCGACATTGCGTCAAAGAAACATTTCTTAATCTTGCTTAAAATTAAACAAAAATATTTTCGATAATAATGAGATCATCGGCATCATTCAATTTTTACTAATGCGAACATTGGGTCACTATACTTTGTATTCTCTTTGCATTTTGCATAACCAATTAGGCGACCTACATGTATGTACAATGAAGAATATCAACTTTACATAGTTATATACAAACACCAAATATATACTCAAGCTTGCTCATTGAAATTCGGATCGTTAAATATAAGTTTTTGTTAAATTCTGTAAGAAAAGCAGTTCAAAGACAGATGCACATTCACATTCCGCCTATCTTGGAAATCAATTTACGATAAGTGGTCGAAAGAAGAAATTATATTTCGTCTACATAATTCTCTGATAATGACACATTTCCTTGCTATATACATGTTAATCAAATTTACTTTTTAGCTTTTATTATAATATTATATATATATAACATATTACAGGGACCACTGAAAAAATTATCAATGCAATAGAATCAGTAAAACAATGTTAATATTTAAACTAAAATATACTTCCAACAAAAAGCAAATTTGAATATAATAATAAGTATTTAACAGTTGTACACAATGTATACACCCATTTTTATTTAAATTTGCTTTAAATAAAATATAGGTGTTTTTACTTGCTTTCTAACTTGATAGCATTGTAAAGGATAAATCATACTTGAAAATATTAGCTTTTGCTGTTGTAGGTACTCTTAGAGTTTTAAAATGCAGTTAAAGACAAAAAGGTTATAATTTAAACTTTTAATAAAGATATATTGATAAATTTCTTAACACTGGCACTGAATCGTTTTCCTTTAAATCTTTTATTATATGTACAGATGTTTTAAAAACAGAATTTTTAAATAGGTGAATACAAAATAGTCTAAAGGAGTGAGGTCGCAGGAACGAGAAGCAAAATAGTTTTCACTTACCAACAAAAATTCTTCTAAATATTTTAATTTAATGTGCCCAACATGGAACTTAGTTGTTTTGAATTTCGTCAACGTGAAATTGGTCTAGAAATTATTTCAGATCAATTCCAGAATTCGATATGTAATCTGGTTTTGTCGGCTGTTCTACGCACCTGGTAGATATTATCAAAACGATTATACAAAATAAAAATACAGAACTAAATAAATTCCCCTGTTTTTGAATATGAATCTATTCACTATTTACACTACGTTATCTCATCCCAGAATAGCATTACAATAAACTTCTCTTCATCGAGACTAAATGGTATTCTACATTGTTTGAAAAAGTGATAAAAATTCTATGAGACTGATTTCATACTAATAAGTAAACGACATAGTTTAATTACCATATTCTGACAATCTTACCAATAATTGTTATACTTTGCCATGGAAACATGTAATATATTAATGATTTCTTAAAAAATTACTAGTGATTCTTATGAACAACTAAATAAACCCGCTCATAATATTGTTAGCATAAAGTTAATTATACTCGTAAAAGCTGAACGCATTGGATAGAATCTTTTTAAATTCTATTCTGTAAAATACATAAATATATTGAATTACTAACTTCTATTCATCTCCGCATTAAAAATTTTTTTTGAGGAAGCACACAAGTTGCAAATTAATATTTTTAAACCCAAAAATATACAAAAATAATTAATCAATAGTAATGTTCACAACAAAGGAAATGATCGGTAATTTTATAATAAATGTGCATAAAGAACAAACGATATATTTTTTTAATTCACCATTTACTGTGGAAGGGAAAAAAATTTAATATGTAGATGAATAGAAGTTACGGAAAATTAAAATCTTGTTCCGACATATGTATACACTTAACAAATAGTAATTCAATATATTTATATATGTATTTTACAGACTTGAATTTAAAAAGATTCTATCCAATGCGTTAGCTTTTACAAGTACATATAGTTAACTTTAAGCTAACAATATTATGCGAGGGGGGGGTTATTTAGATGTATATGAGAATCGCTAGTATTTTTAAAGAAAATCATTAATATATTACAGTTTCCATGTTAAAGAAAAACAATTACTGCCAACATTGTCAATATAGACGTTAGATAGCGATAAACTTTTCGACGTGTCGCTATTTTAATTAATGAATATGAAGAAGAAACATTTATCATATTTAAATCCTTATATTATATGTTATAAAGTAGGAATCGGCGTCTGAGAAATCAATAATGTACATATACGAAAATACAAAGAACTTTGAAATTTAATTTAGCTATCGATAAAAAGATGGCGCAATTGCGTAATTTTTGTTTAGTTTATGATAAAGAAAACTTATTACACTACATATTTTGCATAATATGATGAAACTAACAATTTAATTTTTTATGTATAGGAAGAAAAGAAGTTTAAAGTTTTTTATTTTTTAGTAACAAACTACCTGTTGCCCATGTTATTGTTTTTCAATATCAGTCAGAAATTTTATTAATAAAATTTAAGGTTCATAGGGTTTATTTAAAACTCAAAGGCAACTTTAAATAATACATCTAAAAAACATTACATTGAAAAAGAAGTTCGAAATCTCCACAATTACGACAAATTTTAGACTATATTATTAAAATATGCTTAACTCAGAATTTGTTTTTATCCTCATTTTTGCACAGTCCTGAAATTAAATCTCTTTTTTTATTTTAAGTTATTAATCTAGTGCACTAATAAAAAAAATCACTCACAGAACAAATTAAAGAAGGTACACTTGGCAAATCTTTTATCGTTACCACTGTAAAGTACCGGGTTTGTAATGTGCTTACAACATTTCGAAAACGTTTGAAATTTTCATTCTAGTTATAGTTGTTATTGTTCCCATGTTTATGAATAAGTGATATATATTTTACTTATATATATATATATATATATATATATATATATATATATATATATATATATATATATATATATATGTGTACAGCGTGTTTCACAAACAATATACGTATTACAAAGTATTATTTTGTCCAAACTATCGATCGCTGCGCGTCAGCTCGGCTATTGGAGAAACGAATACATAGTCTAGTTTATTTAATAGATGTCAGATGTCTTCTGTTTTTCTTGGCAACCGTCATATGTTTAAAATGGCTACTCCGCAGCAGAAATTATTTTGTGTTCTCGAGTTTGCGAAGTACAATTCCGTGATTACAGTGCAAAGACGTTTCAGGTTGAGCTATCAAATTGATCCTCTGAATGGGTGGAACATTCGCATATGGTATAGACAGTTTGTAGAAACAGGATGTGTATGTAAAGGAAAGAGTCCCGGCCGCCTTAGTGTTTCTGAAGAAAATGTTGCACGAATTCAAACTGCTTTCCAACGTAATCCTTCAAAATCAACTCGTCGTGCCAGTCGGGAGTTACAACTGCCTACGACAACAATTTGGCGTGTTTTGAGACGTCGGTTGGTTATAAAGCCGTACAAGTT
This sequence comes from Dermolepida albohirtum, assembly GCA_031893035.1. Classification (NCBI taxonomy): domain Eukaryota; kingdom Metazoa; phylum Arthropoda; class Insecta; order Coleoptera; family Scarabaeidae; genus Dermolepida; species Dermolepida albohirtum. The sequence goes on from JAVIWB010003153.1 coordinate 95,129, forward strand.
ACAGTTGCTAAAAGCTCTGCGTTCTGATGACAAACGAAAACGTGTAGCATTTTGTAACGAGATTCTTGATGCTATTTACATTGATAACACTTTCGCACAACGCATCGTGTTCAATGATGAAGTGACTTTCCATGTTAGTAGTCTGGTAAACAAACACAATGTTCGAATTTGGGGTCTACAGTACCCACATGCAGCCATTGAACATGTACGAGATTCGCCTAAAATCAATGTGTTTTGTGCGATATCCCGATCATCTGTTTACGGCCCATTCTTCTTTGATAAAAATACGGTTAACGGTCAGCAGTATCTCACTATGTTACAAAACTAGTTGTTTCCGAGGCTGCACAAAGACAACTTCATTTTTCAACAAGATGGGGTACCTCCTCGCTGGAGTCGCCAAGTGCGTGAATATCTGAATGAAACTCTACCGAACCGTTGGATTGGTCGTCAAGGGCTGGCGACTTAGCATGTCTCAGTTGGACTCCACGGTCACCGGATTCCACACCCTGTGACTTCTTCCTGTGGGGTTTCGTTAAAGACAACGTTTATGTACCACCACTCCCACAGAACCTGGAAGAGTTGAAGAAGCGGATCCGTACTGCCATAACATCAGTGACGAAGGACATGCTTGCCCGAGTATGGGAGGAATTTGAGTATCGATGTGATTGTTCGTGTCGCTGATGGAGGAGATATTGAACATTTGTAATCTAAACTTGAGAGATTCGTAAATATGTGTGTAAAGTTTCATATTCGTATGTCTTAAAGTTTAATAAATATATGCATTCGAAATACGTATATTCTTTTTGAAACACCCGGTATATTCGCATATTTAAACAAATTATAAATCTTTTAAGAAAATGATTTCTAACTTATATTCTAATATTTATACTATCTAGTTTTAAATATATTACCAATATTTTTTGTAATTTTTAATTTGTCATTAGTAATCATGTAATGGAATTAAATGTAATAAAAAACAAAAAAGTATAAACGTAACTTACGGCTATTTATAATTGCCTTAAAACTAATAAGCAAAAATGATTTAATTAAGTATAAAGAATGTTTAGCTATAACAGCATGCTGTAATGTATGGGATAATCTCACCCTTACAAATAATATTGAGTTTCGGATTTGTTCACAGCGAGGCAGTTTCTTAGATAAACAAAAAAGCTTTTTAAGAAAATAATTTCTAATTTATGTCGGGATACCTATATTATACATTTTTAAACATTTTACCAATATTTTTCCTATTTTTATAGAGTTCAGAAATCGTTGTTAGTAATCATAAAATGGAAATCAATATATTAATAAAAAAATTTAAATATAGTATGATATACAATGACCCTAGAACTAATAAGTAAAAATGATTTATATGAATAAGTATTATTAGTCTCAAACTAAATGTCAATAGGAAGAAATGTAGCAGTGCCACTATTGCATTTTGGGTTGCCGAAACTCCCATACCTGACAATATAAAATTAAGAATGCAACACTTATTAATTTAAATACTTTAAAACAAAAATCACTAGATATTATGGAATACATTCTTTTTAATTAATATAGACGACTCTTTTTAATCAATTTTCTTTAAGCCTCTGATATCCAAATATAAATTATACTAACCATAGTTCTATATTATAAGATTGACAAACACCAAATAAGCAAATTACATTAAAGAACATTTTTTTTACATACTAAATGAAATTAAGTCTATTATATAAAATATGTACAAATGCTAAAATTACTAATGTCAAATAAACATTAAAATCTTAAAATTCTATTAAACAACAGTCTTATATACAACAGAAACTATAGAAATATATACATTGTTACTAAACCAGTAAATGTGTTTTTTAAATATTAACTACTACTAATATATGAAAATTAAATATTCGTACATTATGTCTATTTCTTTACTTATATCCATATATTGCTATTGTAACATCCAAACATTTTCATCACATTACGTTCCTTTTAAGTCCCATGCAAATACAATATCCCTTTCATATTAATTAGACTAGCTCATAAAAAAATTTTTCTTCCATTCCATATCGACAAGCATGTGATACCTTCTCTTGACATACTATTGTTATATTTTTAATTTGACTTTACATGTATTTATTTTTTAGATCTTTTTATTTACCATATCGTTATGGTTGTATCAACTTTTATGGGTAATAACATAACATTATACATATGCAACATGTGTATATTTATAAATATATAAAAAAACTTCCAACTTAAAATCATCTTATGTACGAGGTTTGTTCAAAAGAAAAGGTGTATTTTGAATTTTTTTGAAAAGTATTTATTTATTCATTCTGTTTCCTTCAAAGTAATCCCCCTTAGATATAATGCACTTATGCCAGCGCTTCTTCCAATCCTCGAAGCATTTCTGAAATGCGATTTTCGGTATGGCTATCAGCTCGTTCTTCGATTCTGACATTATCTCATCAATTGTGGCAAAACGCTTTCCTTTCATTGGTCTCTTCAGTTTTGGGAATAGGAAAAAGTCGCAGGGAGCCAAATCTGGTGAATAAGGTGGTCGAGGCATGATTAGGGTGTTGTTTTTGGCCAAAAAATCACGAACAAGCATTGATGTGTGAGCTGGTGCATTATCGTGATGCAGAATCCATGATTTTTTTTCCACAATTCCGATCGTTTTAGCCGTATTGCTTCACGCAAACGTTGCATAACTTCCTTGTATTATTCCTTATTAACCGTACGACCTGTTGGCAAGAACTCATGATGCACCACGCCATTATAATCGAAGAAAATAGTGCATTTTCTCGGCCTTCTGTAAAGCGCTTGTATCACTTATAAACACTTTTTTGAGACAAAGTGGACTCGTCGAATGCCACAGTCAACATTTCAAGTGCCTTGGAGCACTTTATTCCATTTTTAACGCAAAATTTAATACATATTTTTTGATCCACTTTTTTCAAAAGTCAAAAATCGAAGAACACACACAAACGTGACTATGCTTTTCAGTTGTCAACAACAAACTACTAATCCAAATTGGCGAATAATGCCAACATATGTGACAACACATGTGTATCAACATAACATATATATATACATATATATATATATATATATATATATATATATATATATATATATATATATATGTATATATATCTAATAGTAAGGAAATCTATCAGAACTCAAAGTGAGTACTTAGATTTATAAGTAATTTTAAAACGACAAAATTAATTTTGAAACGTAGTCGTCTATATATAACTAATGCTTACTAATACACACATGGTATATTACTTAAGTATTTATTCTAAGTAGACTATTTTCAATTGATTCTTCTCATACTCATGTTTAGAACATAACTAATATATATATATATATATATATATATATATATATATATATATATATGTATATATATATATATATATTATATGATATTAAAGCTCGCTCATAACAGACTCGAAAATAACGTACTTTCGGATATATATATATATATATATATATATATATATATGTTCAACTTTTGTTACGTAGCACAAATTGGATAAGATTGGAAAAATGCAGCATTACATGTGTTTCCATATTTATCTCGGTGAACGACGTTTACCGTGATGAAAAATGCTCATATATGTAACTACTTTGAGAAACATCCTTCTGCATCTTTGGTCATCTATGGTAAAATAATCATTGAAATTAGTTGACAGGTCTGTAAATTTGCCGAGGCCTTGTTAAATCGAAATCCTTTTTTAAAACACTATCGAACTTTTCTATTACGCGATCGTTTTGTGTGTCAACTATATTGTGCAGCAATGCATTTACTTTGTTTCTATTTCTACTGGCTCCACTGACGACCACCCAATACTTTTAAATTTTTCTATTGCGTCAAGTAATCCTTTATTATTCTCGTAAATAGTTTTTAAATCTATTTCAATAGAAATATCTTGAAATCTTATCTGGCTTTGCTCAACAGCTGCAACTTCGTCAGGATTGGACTGTAGAGTCACAGATTGAATAATTTGTTGGAACTACTAGGAATAATAAAAAGCTACCTATAACCATGTTCCCCAACGTGTAAGAATTGGTTTTGCGGTTTAGGATTACCAGAGAACAGAAGCACTTTTAATAATTACTATTAATGCATTCACCTCTAGAAAACATTCTTAAATAGTTTGTACCACGAGATGAAAACCTGAACATTACACATCACAAGTAACAGTCTTTTTACAATTTTTTTTAGGAGCGCTATCTGCGGAACAGATTATGGCAATACCATCGCTCATAAACATCACAGCTGAATAGATAAAATTTTTATAGTATATCCAGCATTATCCTCTTGATTGCTTCGCCAATACACTTTTCTAATCTTTTGGTAACTAATATGATTGGAAATGTTGATTTAAAAGACTCTATTTCAGCTTTGATCCCATTTTGGATATCTTCGCATACAGATGTTAGATAGTTGTGCAACACTGTCAGAGATGGTAACTTCCAGTTTTAATTTTTTTTATTCCAAAAGTGTCGAAACGATTTTTTATGTAGTAGACGAAGTGACAATCGACTAAACATGTCAGTAATTGAATAGTAAATCAAACACAAATTGATCTCTCGGTGCAATGTCAGTTTTTTTTATTAGTGTTTTTACTATTATATATGGTTTCTATAATCACTTTTATTCCAGCATATGAACAGCAAACTTTGCACATAATTACACAACATAATTATTTATTTACACAGTACAGAAGAACACAACGGCAAGATAATCAAGTGCCTCATATTAAGAGCCGATAGGCAAATAATCATGCATTGGTGGTCACTGTAAATTTTCAAAAAGTACCTATTACGAACTCGGCGTGCTTACAAATATAGCGGTTCAAATGATTAGTATATTACTTTCTCTTTTAGGACGCATTCTACCCTGTTTCAAACAAAAATTTATACAAAAGATAATTGTTGAAGAAGAGCAGAATAGAATAAGACCGGTAAAATTCTAATTCTAGCTTGAGAGAACATTATTGATGAAAAGCAGTAATATCACAGAAGAGTGGGTGCCGTGTATAAGGAAGTAGTAAGAAATGAAAAACTTGCTTACTTGCTGATCGACGGCTAAAAATGACTTTTCAATTGATGCTACAAAAATTGTACGCACAACAAGAATTCATAAACAGATATTAGAGTGGGGCACACTATCTTACATCGTCGAAAGCCGTCTTAATTTTGGGACCACAACTCTGAAAAAAGATATACTACTGTGAGCAAAAATGGTAAGACTTTTTAATTTAAATTTCGCGCGAAAACCCATTCGTCGAAATATTTTTTTTCTAGGTTGATATGACTGTCAGTGACATCTGTGCCAAATGTCACATCAAAATAATCATTAGTGTTTAGTATACGCTTGGCTTTATGAAGTACAAAAGTGCATTCGGCGATTTTTACAATGAGTGAAATTATTCAACAAAGAAGTTCCATTAAATTTTGTGTACGGAATCAAATTTCTAGTGCCGAAACGTTCAGAATGTTGCAAAAGGCCTTCGGTGATAATTGTTTGTCGCGAGCAAGTGTTTTTGATTGGTACAAATTATTCAAAGAGGGTCGAGAACGCATTGATGACGAACCACGTCCAGGACGGCCATCAACATCAACTGATGATCAACACATCAATAAAATCAAGGAATTGGTGCTTGAGAATCGACGATTAACAGTCAGAGACCTTACTGGCATCGTTGGAATATCGGAACAATCAGTAAAAACCATTTTGAAAGATCATTTGGGCCTAAGAAAAGTGAAAGCACGATTTGTTCCAAAATCACTAAATTTTTTCGAAAAACAGCGTCGCGTTGACGTCTGTGAAACAATGCTTTCCGACTATCAAGACAAAATGAAAGGCATCATAACTGGAGATGAGACTTGAATCTACGCTTATGACCCGGAAACAGTCGATCAATCGGCCGAATATCGTATCAAAGGTGAGCCGAAGCCTAAAAAACCACGTCAAAGCAAGTCAAAAATCAAGGTTATGTTGACAGTTTTCTTCGATTATCGAGGTGTGGTGCACTCCGAATTCCTTCCGACCGGCCAAACTGTCAACAAAGAATACTATTTGAGTGTTATGCGTCGTTTGCGCAACGCTATTCGTAAAAAGAGGCCAGAATTATGGGCCGACAACTCTTGGTTTTTGTACCACGATAATGCACCGTCGCATACTGCATTTATTCTTCGTGAGTTTTTCGCCAAATTTTCAGCCAATATCGTGCCGCAACCACCGTATTCGCCTGATATAGCTCCGTGTGACTTCTGGCTATTCAGCAAACTCAAACGACCGGTCCGGGGAAACCGTTTTGAGTCAATTGAAGACATTAAACGTGAATCGCTACGCGCATTGAAGGCTATTCCTGAAATTGACTTTAACAACTGTTTCGAGAATTGGAAGAAACGTTGGCACAAGTGTATTGGAGTCAGGGGGGATTACTTTGAGGGGGACGAAATAGATTTGGAAGAATAAATTAAGAATTTAAAAATTATGAACAAAGTCTTACTATTTTTTTGCCCACAGTAGTACCTATCTGTTCTAGAAAGTAAAAAACTTGATTTAAGGTTTTTAAATTATTTTAACAGTAATTGAATGTGGGAGTACAGGATAATTCATGTAATGGCTGAGATATAGAGAATAAAATTCTATCACCAAATTTTACCGGTCAAACTACAATGGAATTTAAATCATTAACGTCATTACGTATTTAAAACTGTATTTCTGCATTTTAAGTCTTTTTCGATGCGATACTGATCCAATGTTCAGAGGCTTCATTATAAATGGAAAAAGCCTAATTATTGAAAAAAAATTTAAAATTTTTTGTTATGGTAGATTTAAAAATGAATTCGCAAAAACATTTTAAGTTTTATTATTCTTAATTCTATTTACACTAATATTTTTTTTGAGAAATACATACGTAATATAATGCTTAATTTTAATACAATTCCATAGGCAATGTTAATCTGAACAAATATGTTGCGTTTCTATCACAGATATGAGTTAAACGAATGTTTGTTAACTGCATATAATGTTATTTATTAAGTGCATATTTAAATGCTTCAGGAAAAAACGTAAGGCTTATGTAAATGAAATCGAAACTTTCATTTTACACCTACAGTAAAACACATATTTACGACAGTACCGCGTATGCAAGATTTAATTCCATATATCTGTATGTTCCTTTTGGATATCTTTCTTTTTATATTTAATTTAAACGTCGGAAAAAGATCTCTACCTACACCCACTGAGAGAGACCTGAATCGTGAGAAAGTTGCAATACGGATTATTCTTCCTTTAGAGGCATTATCTTTTGAAATTTTGCAATTAGTCCTCTTCCTTGTTGGGGAATTGAAGTAGAATTCTGATAATGAGAGAGTATCATTTCTTACTCCGTGGAAGGAGTCAATGGTTGCACTCTTTTTACGTCGAATTTATCAAAGAGTAAGGAAATAAAACCAATTTATTTTTATTTACCAATATTTTATTTTCTTATTTTCTTACTCTCTTATGAACTCGATAGGAAAAGTGTGCAACAATTGATTCCTCCCATAGAGTAAGGAATGACACTCCTTCCACTTAAACTTCCCAATCAGGAAGAGATCTTTCCTCGACGTTCGACGAAGGAAGAAAAAAAAATTAAATATAAAAAGGACATATAGATATATGCAATTAAAACATGCATACCCGGTACTGTCTTAAATATAGCTATTTTAGTGAAGGCGTTACCAGCACACAACAATGGATGGAATGAAGTAATAAAGCTAACATGTTTTTAAAAATTCGTTTAATTTTACAAGGGTCCAGCTACGTGTAATCTACGCTTGTATCTATTTTAATCTAGATTGAAATATTGAAATTGATTTGCTAGGCGTGTCAAAATAAAGTATTTAAATTTTTGTTACAATTTTATATATATACAATTACAATAATTCATTGTATTCATTGTGCTGCATTATTTTCTCTCTTAAATTTTCGACATACGAAAATTACAAACGATTTAAAATTATTATGTTCGTTGGAGTAAAAATAAGCACTTAATTAAAATTTCATTCTTGAGTAGTGAATTCATTTCAATGTACCTTGAGTTTCTTGTAATCTACAAACTCATATTATATCTTGTTCCAGGCTTTCCAGTATATAACGTCCAGACAAACATGCCTCTAGCAACCCCACCTCCAGTTATATAAAGTGGTCGTCGATAAATTTTTTGTATAGATTTTGCAATATGCCACCACACTAACACACTTAAATGTTTTCCTGCGTCGTTCTAATATCTTGCGTAATATATATGTTACTCTTGATGTTTTCTTTCGCGGATGTGTTATGAAAGTATATTCTTTCGGGTTCTAGACAGCATGTGCATTGTATTCTGAGAAGGACCGTTCTCTCGACGTTTCACCGAGATCGCACTCGTCATCTTCTGGAGTTGGTCTGTCGTTTACTAAAGTTAAAGATCGTTTCGTGACGATCCCGTTGAAACGTCGAAAGAACGGTCCTTCTCAGGAAACAAATCAAACGCGGTCTAGACCCCGAGAGAATATACCTTATTATAAATATATGAAGATGTTTTTTCTCAGGGATCAGGCAGTGTTCTAGTAGGTTGAGCTTTTGCTTTGGTAGTTGGTACTTGTTCTCTAATACGGACAAGGTCTGTGATCGGCACTTCTATGAATAAGGACGAAAGTGTCTATCAAATCCGTTGGCTGTAATTGTACATTTTTTTATTAACTCGAAAAGTGATCCGCACCTTTCACGTAGGATGTCATTTTACGACGCGTCTGGAGTTTTTGTACTAAGTATCGCGCTAAAACTTGTGTTGGTGATCCTATAGACCTTGCAATCGGCTGAAGCGGTATATTGGTTTTGTGTACTTTTGAAAGTATATACAATTTCGGGCATCGGGACTATTTTACTCAAGGGATGATCCGCTTCCTTATTTCTTCACTCAGCATTGTTGCCTTTATTTTGGGTTTCGTGCTTTTATCTAAGTACTTTGCCGGGTCTATAATGTCACGAAAACCAAAATGGGCGCAACAATGTTAAGTGAAGAAACAAAGGAACGGATCATCCTACGAAAGAAATCGTTCCGATGTCCAAAATTCTATGAACTTTCAAAACACAAACCGATGTACCGCTCGGCCTACTCTCGTACTTTTGGAGCCGCTTCTGGCCGACTTATAGAAGAAGAATGAAACGAATCGCCACATAATCACCTGGACCGATTGAAGAATGGACAGATATTGGAACCAATTACAAGCAATCAATCGCACGCGACATCTGTAAGGCAACGCTCCCCATAAAGCAACAACATATAAGTAGGCAAACCACTCGACAGACGTCAGACGATTTTCAGCGTCAGTAACCGACAGACCAGCTCCAGAAAATGACGAGTGAGATTTCGTTGAAACGTCGAGAGAACGTCCTTTTTAGAACGCAACTCGCACGAGGCTTAGAACTCGAGAAAATACATCGAATGTCCGCAAAAATATCAAGTGTAATATATTATTACATATACATATACATATACATATACATACATATATATATATATATATATATAATATCTTTTTTATCTTATACTTTATTTTGACTTAGAGTATATAGCGCTACGTTGCTGTAAGATTTGTTCAATATTTTATTAAGTAACCAGATAAGTGAATTTTTGGGAAGTTGGTTCTTTGATTAGGACTGAATTATAATTAATATAAAATAATTCAAAATCTATTACTAGTTCTACTTTATTTACAGATGGAACCCGGAATCCTTCTTTTTAGAGTTTTCCAAATTAATAGAATATACTTTTTGAAAGAAATTCAATTTATCCGAAGCTTTGTAAGGGATTCGACTAGCATCTGGGCAAAAATAAATTGTAGAGTTTATATCAATAATTAATAATAAATAATATTAATACTATGGCAGTTTTAATATTAAGGCAATTAATGTGATGTAACGTTCACAGCAGGCCTATATTAGACATAAATTCATAGAAAGTCACACTGGCGGTATCCACGTCTCTCTCGACATATTCATCTCCATTTGTAGATATTCATTTAACTGACATTCAGAAGCAGTAGGATGTTTTTTGTAAATATCTCGTGCTGCTTTACTGAATTTAATCATCTAAAAAAGAATATATAAAACTATCGAACACATCAACACAGTAAATGTATACAGATCAAAACATACCTCTGCAACCATGAATTTAACTGGAGACTGTGAATTTTCGGAGTAGTTTACAGATAAATTCATTGGCCAAATTCTAATCCAATTACCTTCCTGAGGAGAAGCATCTTTCCAGTCCTTTCCATTGCCCCATTTTTTATTCAAGTTGATGCGTTTTGTCTCGATCTATGCAAATACATGAATTAAAATCACTTAAAAACTTCAAAGTAAAGCTACTAATAAATAAATACCCATAATTTTTTGAATAAATTTCGATCATATTACATACAAAAAACTTTGTCAGTGAAACTTTGAACATACACATATGTCATTAAACAAACTAACGTAGTTACCAATGCTGCTCTTTCGGTGCACAGATAAGATAGCATACTAGGGACCAAAAATACAGACAAGAAAAGCCACGATTAAATGAACTAAAAAAATAATGGTTTGAACAAATAGTAAGAATGGGAATAAAAGGACTTTGGAAAGCAAAGGCAATACAAGAAGTTGAAAAAGAGAGACCTTCAAGTTTAATTTAAAGAAAAATACTGAAGACAATGGGAGAAATCTGATATATTCACTCACAAATTTGAAAAAAAAATAGAACGATTTCGAAGAAGTTTGTAGGTATAGGGTAAGTATGTTAAAGAGAAAATATGGTGATATACAAGGTGGTGAATAATGAATCGCTTTATGAGAAGTTACTATAATTTTTTTATAAGTTTTAATTATTTGATATACTACAGAATTTGCTTATAAGTTGTCAGGTAGGTACGTAGAAGAATCTTTATAAAGTGGAAAATTTCTTTTTATGACAGACACATGTGTTTCGCCTTAACGCAATAAGAATTTTACAGAAAATATGGCAGAAGTCATATTTATTGTATTTGAGCAAATAGGAATAAAGAATGATGTAACACATTGTAGTAGCCTCGAAAAGTTTGTTCAACGGAGAATATGGACCATGTATATCAAGATGTGGTGCTTAACAAGAAAGCGACCTACAAAGTTAGGCATTTTCTGACGACCGCTGCAATGAATTTTGGTTAGAGACTTGCTGCTGTATCCTTACAAAATACAGATGACAAAAAATACTGCGTAAAGATCACGATACCACTGTGTAATCCTTGAAAATTGAACTTCGAAACTATGGGAAAACTGATAAACGAAAATTATTTTTACCTAAAGTTGTTAATAAAAATCATCACTTTTGGGGTAGTGATTATAGACAAATTGCTCATGAACTACCGTTAGGTATTGTCGTGGTTACCGTGTAGTGTTGCGTTATTGCTAGAAGAAGAATTAGGCCCAAATTTTTTGAAGCCAGTGAATGAAGAATGTAAACACAAAACGATGTTACAAGATTTTCTGACTCCGCAAATGGAAGAGCTTGAACTCGAACACAATCGGTATCAACACGATGGTGTCACAGGGTATACAGCCTATGAGATAATAGTCATTTTGAGAAATCGTTTCCTTGATGCATCACCTCCAAAAATGGCAATATGGCATATCCGCGAAGATCACTTGATTTATCCGTGCTACACCTTTCATTGGGCAACGCGAAAGATTGCGTTTTTGTAAATAAGCCTGAAAGTTTGAATTGACTACGCCACTTTAGACCAAATATTTTTTTGGTATTAAATTGCAGAAACTTTATAAAACTTCTTCATATGCAATTTTTTCCATGCATATTTTATGGAACTAAATTTCATGAAAATGTTTGAAAAGATTAGAATTAAAATTTTCTGTTACAATCTCTTTAATAAAAGCTTGCATCAGAACAGCATACATATATACTTTTCATTCACCTTTGGATTTCACTTGAATCCGGACGGAATAAAACAAAATTTAATAGTTACTATTAAACACATCCTTGCACGTATATAACAGGTTTTGAAGATCCATAGACTTATAACACGTAATATCTGTTATAACACACAGGACTGTATTATAATTAATATAAAAATTATAATTACTATAAAAGAATTCCAAATTAATACTAAGGCAGCAACATAGTTGACACAACCGATTAATATCTCAAATCTTTCCCTTTAAATTTGTTCCAGGTTGTAGCGAAAATTGAATTTGCTTTCACTAGATCCATTGTATAATGGTTTACTTACTAGACCAATGACAACAACCTTCATAATTGTATTACCCATGCTGCATATCAAATTAGGGAAATCATGAAGGTGGTCATTTTGATTCATATTTTGCGATTTAATTCACTCATTACATAATAGTAATTGTAGCATATTCGAGATGTAATAATAAAGGAAATTCTATTTAACTATTTTTGGTATTTGTAGCGAGAATCCGAAAATGTTTGAAACTAGTAAACCAATAGATTATTTATGAATTATACATATATTGATATGGCGAATAAATTTCAAGGTTTTTCATTTTCTGCTAGTCAAAAACGAAACACTGTAACTTATAGATGCGTGTTAAGAATTTATCTAAAAATAGTGTTTCATATTTAAACCTTTCATAAAGATAGTTTGGCAAATACTACCCAGTCTATGCACACATAGCATGATAAACATAATTACAGTAACATAAATGCTATTGCCCTAATAAAATTAATACATCGACGGGTGATTATTGTTTTCATCTACTTTACTACTCCTATATGCATCTACTTAACGACGTTATAAATGGTGTGAACGATAACGCTTGGAGAATATTGACAAGATTCTAATTTACATAACTTACAGATTTATTTAGTGATTGCGTTATTCCTGATTTGTTCTGCGGTATATCCATTTTATGTATATTAATTTGTTGTTCTACAAAAGACAATTTTTAAAAAAAAATGAGTACATTGTCACTAACTTACTTTGTTGGGAGGATGGTGTCTTCGGTTTAGAGGATGGTGTTCTAGGTTTTTTTTTATTGGCGGACTTGCTCCTCGACAAAGCTCGAGCAGACATTTTTCTGTGCTTTTTCTTCCATCTATCTGCAGCGTGCATTACAGCTATGGAAGGCTGACTATCAAAAATATCGTTATCGTTTTCCTTTCTGGAAATGAACACGATTATATATATATTTGTTTTATATTTTAGCCAGTTTCGTCCAAGTTTAATTTCTTTTTCACTAATCTCTTATTTTTAAAGTGAAAAGAAGTACACAACTGCGAGAATTTAATGTAGTCACTAAATTCTGAGATTAAGAGTTTCATGAATTTAGGTTTAACTTGAACTTAAATATAATTATATGTGTGAAAAATATTACGAAACAATAACAGCACATCAAAAATTTTTTTTTAAAGTAATAAGTGACTTTTTAGTGCAGTAATAAGTAAAAAAGTGTCGCAGATAATAATAAATATTATTCAAGAAATTATATTTTATAGATAAATTGATATAGCATCTAGTTTGATTAATTTAAAACGGTAACTTATAAATAATCGAACAATCATAAAATATCTTTGAAATGAAAATATGTATATATTATATTACATGCTATGCATTATTACGTAAACACCTTCAAAATTTATAGACATATACTTCATTAGATGTCATATCTTTTGAGGATTTATTTTTATGTAGAACATTTTCAATATTTTTTATTTCACAATTTTTATTAATGAATGAAAGATGCTACGAAAAATATGCGTAATAATAGCAAATTTAATGGAATCACGTTGAAAAATAAAACCGTGATCTGCAAATAGAGAAAGAAAAATATTCGTAATTGTAAAAGTAATATAAAAGCAGTCGATCTGAAAGTCAAATTTGAAATTTCTATCGATTAAGATGTACCATTTTGTTTCCTAAAAATAGTGTTCAAAATGTATTTCTGGGAATAAACTGAAAGTTTCCAATATGAGACATAATATGACCGATGTAATGTAAATAATTTCTTTCTGAATTTTTCAGCCCTGTTTTGTTGCAGCTTAGATTACATTACATTATTTGAGCTGGCCATAGACCTTATTCTGTTGTGAACTTTCCGGGTTATTGTGGTTCATATATTCCGCTAAATTATATTCTCTATCTTTATTTGTTTAAATGTAGAGACTTCGAAATCGGTCTTTCTTATATATAGATTTTCCAAAGCCCGGGTCTCCACGTTAGCATCCAGAATCTGGGTCGCTGTTTCTTCCTCCTCTTGGCAGAATCTACATATGCGCTTTCCTTTTAGGAATATCACAAGGAAAAGTGTTACATGAAGATAAATTTTGCATAATGGGTGCGCAAGAATTCTTTTAATAGACAATACCCCCGATTACAGGGAATAATGAATTCGGGTTTGTGTACAGTAATGAAGTAAAGGTGTAGCGTTCCTCACAAAAAATGGTGTAATGACAGATCAAAAAAAAATTTTATTATGTGATTGGGGGAGGTTCTCGAAACTCCGACGCCGGATATACTTAATTTATTTATATGTTTGTTTTTAAGTAAAAATGTTTCATCCGACATAAGTACATGTTCAATAAAGTTGTTGTCTTCATTCAAGCGTCGTTTAACGGAAGTTTAGCCAACTAATAAATTGGTATTTTTAGTTCCATGGATTTTATGGGGGTGAAAATGTAAATCCAGGTGTAAGATTTGACGAACCAATGATGCACTGATATGCAATAGTAATGTTTGTTTAATCGTAAAATTCTTTGGACTGCGTGTTATCTTTTCGAACTCCATTAATATTTTGTGTTGTCTTAACAGTTTATGCTGATCTTGCATGTCTTAATTTAATGTTGATCTAGTTTTCGTAATTTCTTGTGCCAAGTACTATTTTTTAATAAAGTAATAGAATGTGACACTGAATATTGAATTGATAGTAGTTTTTGTACACAAGTTGCAAAATTGTCATTCCTATGTAAACAACCGATATAAAAACATGTTGTACTCCAAAACACTAAATGAGTGACCATTGACAATAGTGTCTCAAATTTTATGCCGCACTTGTAAACCGAATATTGCTAATTAGAGGATTATTTTATTATTGTTTGTATTTAACATTATTATGTTGCAGTTATTGCCATGGTATCTGTAAAACCATGGATAAAGACGAACTAATACGTATTAAAAAAAAAACGAAAATGGACAATCTTCAGCTAGAAAGATTAAAAGTATATAATATAAACAATCTGACCGCACGATGCGATCACGGTTGTACACCGCAGAAATCAAATGTTGCAGACCAACTAAGAAGCCTAGACTGACACCAAAAAAGATTAAAACACGCTTGTAATGGATAAAATGCAGAGAAATTTTACAATTAAAGATTGGAAAAAGGTAAATGAGTACAAATTTTGTCATTGCATGAAAGTATCAATTTTTATAGTAAACTTCTATTTTACAAGTCACATTCTCTTTGCAACAGGTGATTTTATTTTGTTAGACGAAGATCTAAAGAACGTGTGAATAATGAAGCTGTACAGAAAAGAAAAACACTCCGCCATCACTTATGATAACCGCAAATGGCACCAGATGTATTTTGCGGAGAGCACCACGAATCAGTGCAATATAAAAAGGTTGTTAAAACTGTATTTTTACCTTCTCTAAACTCACTAAATGAAGAAGAACGACTCTACTTATTCATACAGGATGGAGCATCATGCCATGCAACATATCGTTTTGGTCCTGGCCAGAAAACTCACCTAATAATACCAGTTCTAAAAGATATTATTCATTGGCAAGAGAACACAAAACTGCACAGATAGAATTAGTGCAATCACTAAAGCCATAACAAAATAATTATGTATCACCTTCTATAAAGCATAAATAAACATTTTGCATTAGTAATAAGTGTTTTGCTTTATTTCTGATAAATTTGAAATAATCCAAAATCAGAAGGTGGCTGTAATTCAATTGCCAAGCACTGTATATTGTACTCCTTCCCACTCTTACTTACGAAATGTGCGAATAAGTTAATTTCCAAAGACATCTGAAAAACTTTTCGGTATTAAAGCTAACGAATAAGAGCTAAAATGCAACTTCTGTTGCGGCAATTTAAACCAATGACAATAATAACAACTAACTACATGACATTATTCTTTCGTTCCTATTTTTTATCACTCTTCTGACGGTATCTTCTTTTTACATTTGTTATACAGACGAATGTTACGTAGTTAGCTCTATTCATTCTTCTACATAAAAAACACTATTATTATGATATATACGACCATTTAAAAGAGATTAAAACATAAAAGAAATGAAAACTTGCGTGTATTGTATGTTATCAATTTATATTTTATTTTATATGCAGTAATTTTATATTCATTCATTGAAAGAATTTGAATAAATGAAAGCCGAAGTGAAACCCAAATATCATATGGTATTAATAAATCGTGAGACATCAAACCTGGAATTTTCTTTTAGTTCGTCATTCCAAAGGTTATAAATTGATAAACCTGTATTATATAGTGGTAAACCTAACAAGTCAAACATGTCATGTAACATTGGCTTCTTTACAGCTCTATCTGCATCACAATCATTACCTAGTGCTGGACTAAGATTAACCTAAAAACATAAAATATATCTTTATAAATGAACAAGTACTCTGTTTTCATACTTCTAGTAACCAGGGTCTTAGTGCATTGTCAATTAGTACATCAAATCCGAAAAATTCGAAACAATTCACTGTTGGTGGAACTTGTTGGATATGACTGAGTAATGTTAAAATAACTAACGAAGATATTCTTTGCCACAGCAACCAGTCTGAAATACCAACTTGTTGAAAATACCTTCGCAACTGTCTTAATGTCCATTTACAACCTAGGTAGAAAAAAGAAATAATTATATACTCTTTAATTATTTAATTATATAATTATATATTAATTATATATTGGGTGATTGTAAAAATTATATAATCAATTATATAATTTCTATCATTCTCCAATGATATGCTAATATTTAAAAAAGCATTCTTTAATGAAGAAGATTTACTACCAAAAAACCAGTCTTAGCGATTTTTATGACTCCTTTTAAAAATACGTTGGTGTTAGATAAGGCGAGTAAGAAGCTAAATAAAATATCCCAATTTATTTCTCCAATTTTCTCTGAATTCGGTTTAATATATCAAGTTTCAGATAGTTATCACAAAACGTGATCCATTTTCTACTAGTTAAATTTAGAGTTACTTTTTATTCTAAGTTTCTCGATTTACATAATTCCATCGATTTAATATAATAACAATCACTTGCAAGTCTTAGAGATGGTTTTCAGTTCATTTAAATGTTGCCATCTTCGTTTGCCCTTGATGTTCTCTTATGAATTCATTTTAGTTTCCTACTAATTGGTCATCTAAAGAGATAATAGAACGACTGAAAAGACTTCAGCAGTTCTAATAAAAAATAGCTTTGCATATTGTTTTCATCCATCATGTAAGAAATCGATACATTCATTTTTCAAATACGTTCTAAGTTTTCTAATATGCCGCTAATGCTTCATTGACTTCTTTCAACAAACTCGCCTGAGATATCGCTCAGAGAATTAAATATTCAATACATTCAATTAGTCTAAATGGCAAGTATATTATCGCTTACGCCACCTTTTTATAATTTTTTAATTATAACTAATTAAAATTTTCTCTTCCCAATTTCTAATTTTGTAAATTCCTCATTTTATTTTGATCATTCTACATTAGAAATAACTGCTAGCGGGTCTGTATGTATGTAAAGCTTGGATAATTTGCAGCAAATTTCAAAAGGATGTCGAAGTCTAGGAAATAAAGATGGGATGTATTGTACACATGTATGACGGACGTGAATCAAAGAAAGTTTAATGGACGTAACCTGAAGGGACAAGAAAGTGGGGAAGGCCAAGAACAACGTAGTCAGATACCATGGCAGAGGTATAAAGGAATGGAACTTCTGGAAACAGAAGAGAATGGAGAGAATTCGTTCAACTGAGGATCGGAATTGCCTGTAGACATATTTAATATTAGTATATAGCTTTAGATGAACTTACCCGATCCGATTCTTTCTTTCATTTCTGTATATCCAGGACCCAACTTATTAATAGAACTATTCGTAAGATGTCTAAAGGGATTTCTAAGATCGTTTAGTGTAAATTTATCTGTTCCAAAACGTGCTAATCCCTCTCTGTATAGATAAATCGTGATTGGATGATAGGATGGTATACATACATACAATCTAAGATCGAACTTGTATCCTCCAATAAGTAATGGTTTTTCTATGTACCGTTGGACAATTGTATTTGTATCATAAGTCAATTCACTCAATTTCTGTAATATAAAAATTTATATGATGATTTATAAAATTCAATTTGATAAGTAAATTTTAAGGCTAGGGGATGGATTACATGTAAACCTAACTTTTCCTATCGGAAAGGAAAATCAGTCGCGACCATAATGAATGAGATGTCATTGGTTTACGGCGACTCTTGTCCAGGAAAAACCATGGTGTACAAGTGGTATAGTTTATTTAAACAAGGAACGGAATCCCTTGAAGACGACCCGAGGCCGGGCAGGAGCATTGAGGTGACCACGCCAGCACTTATCCAAAAAGTTGAACAAATTGTACTCGAAGACGCTCGACTAAAGAAGAAACAACTCGCAGAAATGGTTGGAGTATCCGATACAACAATTTTTAAAATCCTACATGATCATCTCGGCATGTCTAAGGTCAGCGCAAGATGGGTGCCGAGAATGCTCACGCCGCCGCAAAAACAACAGCGCGTAGAGTGTTCGCGTGCATTTTTGGACCTCTGTAATGAAGACAAGGATGGTGTATTGAGTGGAATTGTTACTGGAGACGAAACTTGGGTTCATCATTATGAACCTGAGTCCAAACAAGACTCCATGCAGTGGCATAACAAGGGCACAGCACCTCCCAAGAAATTTAAAGTGTCACAATCAGCTGGGAAACTTATGGCAACGGTATTTTGGGACTCGGAAGGAATATTGTCGATTGATTATAAAGATAAAGGTGTTTCTATAACCGGAGAATATTACGCTTCAATATTAGAGCGACTAAAAGAAGCCATTAAAGAGAAAAGACGGGGAAAATTGACAAAAGGTGTTCTGCTTTTGCACGACAACGCGCCCGTCCACAAGAGCCGCGTTGCGTTAGCTGCCCTGCAAAAGGTGGGCTTCGAAATTGTGAATCACCCACTCTACAGCCCAGACCTGGCCCCGAGTGATTATTACCTGTTTCCGAAAATGAAAAAAGAGCTGCGGAGTAAAAAATTTACTGCCGATGATGAAGTCATTTTTTATGAGGGTATAAATAAATTAATTGAAAGATGTGAAAAACGTATCCGTCTTGCAGGTGAATATGATATATTGAAAAAGAAAAATAATTTGGTTTTTTTTTATTTCCACCCCTTGTCCCCCATTCCGCGAATATAGAAACGCTCCCTCGTAACACATAATGCAAGGATTTAAATTTATTGTTTCGGTTGTGATGCGTAATATAAATAAATATAAGTAGCTTGCGTACACATTGTAGCCTTCTTGTAGGCTACTGTATGTATATGTACAGAAAGGTTTTTGTTTAATTTGTTAGCACGAAAAATATTATTTTGTGTCAATAAATAATGTATTTGTCAAAATTAAATGAATTTTATAAAAAGTAACTCAAAGTAATTAAGTGGCTTCGGAGGCTATGAATAAGAAAACAGCAATTTCGATATTATAAAGTGAATGTTCATGAATATATAGGGTTCTTCTAAACGAATGAACCGATTTTATGATGCAATGTTGTTTCTTAAGCATTGTTATAGAACAAGTCGCTGACTACTTAAAGCAGGCAGTTTCTATGTTTCGAATGACTGTCAGTCGTGCACTCTAGGTATATTGCTCCCATAGCATCACTAAGTTGTTTATTTACACTATAAATGACAGTAGACAGAAAAAGACTTTCATTATTCTTAAGAAAGAGATTAGGTTGTCATGGTGCAGTGTGTTTTCGAAGACTGTTTCACAATACATACGATGGGGGCTTCGATAGTTTCAGGGAGTGGGTGTTTGTCTAACACGAAAAATCCGGGAAGATTACAGTATCGGCGAGAATTCATGCAATGTTTGAGCGAAAATCGGCACATTCTTATAGCTAATTATGTTGACTACGATCGAGAGAGAAGCAAGTAAAAGTTGTGCTTTCAACTCTATCCATTCCCAAATACTTCGTACAACGTTATAACATTTACATATATGGATTGTATTTAAAATATAGTCAAGGCAAAAAATAAACCTACCTTAAATAAAAATATTCCTCTTCCTTGACTTTGAGCAACTGGTTTGCATATCCAAATTGGTTTGTCATCATAATACGTGTCTTGGTCTCTTCCAATTAGTGTTCGGCTTTTTGTGCACTCTGCTGCTAGCTTGGTATACTCTAAAGGTAAATTAAATCCGCTTGGACTAAAATAAAAAATTTTCAGAAGATTAGAAAGACAGTAATTTCATTGTTACCTAAAATCGTATACAGAGCCATAAACTTTTTTCATACACCTTAAGTATCTTACTAAATTATCTTTTCGACATATTGATGACCCTTTTGGTATATGATTGATATACTAAAATATAATTATAATTAGCACGAAATATTTATATATAGCAAATAAAACAGTATATATACTTATTAATTACCTGCCAGGCATACAAATTTTTGTGATGGCTCGTAGGAAAGCCAGACGTACGCCACCATAAATTCCATTGTTCGCTAACATCTGAACTATATTCTCTCCATCCTCTTTCCAAGCAAACCTAGTAATGCGACAAAGTAAATTAATAGGCTACAATAGTATTGGCTATCAAAATAAATTCATATTTAGAAAATGAGAATATGAACCTCAAACTAAAAATTTTATATTTATTTATTTAAATATTTATGTCCGTTATAACTCTGTGTATAATTTTTGTTAGGATATTCCAAAATAAATGTAATAGATATCAGATGGTTTACCTCGATATCCAAAATATCGAAATAAGTTCCTTAGTATCTGGCAACACGAATTCTTAAATACCCGTTAGAAATAGTTATCGAAATTCTAACCCTTATATTCGATTAAACTCTATTGAATTTAAGATAATTTTCATGGAGCCCGTGGTAAATTAATTTAATCACTGAAGGTTAATATATAATCCTTTTCCACATTAATTTTCATATTCTGTATACGTATTTCGACAACTAAGTTGTCATCATCAGCAGATAATTAAATAGTGTCGCACTTGGAAAACTACGGCAAAATACCCGTATGAAACAAATTCCGCACACGATCTGTACCGTTGCAAGCCAAAACGCACACTGTATATTCGTTTCACATAATTTGTAAACATTGTATTCTAGTCTTAAACTAAGATAAAAGAAAAATTATTGCACCCTCCCTTGTCTGTCGTTTTAGAGATCAAAAAGAGACGAGTTATAGTTGGCGCCCAGATCAGTTTTCATTCAACAAATGGCCTTTGTTTTTCAGAATGCTTTCATACGTATCTAATTCGCGATAACTACACACGTTCTTTATCAAATGCAAACAATCCGCGGCTACATTCTGACTACTGTCCAACACATGTTTTGCTAAACCGGATTTTTCTGACCGATTGAATATGTTCTTCATACCGGGTTTCTATCGATCGTTTTGTTTGACCGATGTATTGTTTACTGCAATTTAGACATTTAATTCCGTAAATTAGTTAGTGGACCGAAATATAACTTGAAAACCGCGCACTTTGAAAACAAAAAAATTTTTCCTCAAACAATAAAAAGGTAAACATACGAACTGCTTGTCCCGATTGCTTTGAGGTGATAGACATGTGGTATCCCGGATTGTTTTTCTTATGTTCGCCTTTCTAATTAATCCATTGATTATTTCCGAATCAAAACTATTGTATCTTCCGATATTCTTATGAAAGTTCAATTCCTTTTCGTATCTTATTTTTGTTGGTGGGAAATTAAGCAAACGATTTATAAGAAAACTGAACGAAGCGAACTTTTGTTGCATGCTATGATTTGAGTCCGCCGTGATGAATGTATTGACATTGGTTTCTTTTCGGAAAATATAAATTTCTATCTTAAGGTTATTCCTAATAACTAAGGTGTCCAAAAAGGCAATATGTCTTTGTATTCTTTTTCAAAATCGCGAAAATATCATCTACATACCTAATCCATATTCTTGGAAAATATTTAGCCTTGTTTTAATTCAACTTCAACATTACTCATGATTGAGATTAAAGATTGTAAATTAGAATATGGAGAAATTTTAGTATCATTTGACGTAACGTCATTGTTTCCTTCGGTAACGATTCAAGAAACTTTAAAATATTTAGAAGAATTAGCGTTTAATAGTGACTAATGTAGCGATGACTGCGTTTAGTCGCCCAGAATAAGTAAAAGTTTATTTATCCAGTATGTTATTAAAATTGTATACGCAATTATAACTTTTGCAAATTGATTAAAAGCTTAATAATAATATTAACTTCGACGATTCAGTTTACATTTAGCTAATTTAAACATGTATAAAGATGTATACATATTTATTACAGAAACACTTACCTTGTTGATTGTCAATAAAAAAAATATTACTATATAATTACATAAATGGAAATATACAACAACGAAAAAGTAGCATTTATACGCATATAATGAAATAGAAAGTTTCGAAAATATTGCTGCGTGTTGAATAGTATAAAACACAAAATGTAGTCAAGTAATTTTTCCCAAATTAAACAGGCACTTTGAGATCGGATGACTTTCATCAGCGTTTATTCACCTCGGAACATCCAAATAGACAACTGGCATTTATTTTCTGGATCGTATGAGTAAATCCAAGATTCATCACCACTGACAATGTTATCCACGTCTTAGAGTTTCCGGTGCTGAAGCGATCTAGAGTTTTTGACACCAATTCACCCTCGCTATTTTCCGTTCTTCAGTCCACAGATGCGGTATCCAACGGCAAACTAATTTTTTTACACGCAAATATGTTTGCAACATTTTTCGAATTGAGGTCTTTGAAATCTTCAATAATAATTCGTTGAGGATCTTGCGCACAGCATCGACGTTTACCTGTGAGTGATTAGCGTTTTTAGTGAACCTGCTTTTGGATCGTCGCCATGACTAATCCATCCACGTTTGAATTCTGCATACCAACAAGAAATTGTGTACTGATGTGGTGCTCTAAAACAGAAACCAACTCGGCGAGGCATTCTTGTTGCGATAATTGTTTTCGAAAATTATAAAAAATTGTTCCGCGAGAATGTTCTTAGTTTAATTTCATTTTTCAACTAACTTGTCAACTTCGACAGTTCGTTGTAGCTACTACACTACACGTATCGCACTGAAACTTTGGATATGGAGGTTAATTTTTAGTACAGACATTTGATTAGTGACGCCCTTTATGTCCCACTATGTAAAACTTAAAAGACATCCACGTATATAGGGATGGGTGAGTTACATCAAAGAATCCATTGAAACGTGAATGAAATGATTTTTAAGCGTTTGTTGCGTGAATCAATGATGGACTTCTATTACCCCACATTTTTGGAATTTTTGATATATGCCTCCAATAATCTTCGTATTTGTCAAATCTGCGTGGTGGAGGTTATCGCAAGACAAATCAAATGCAAAGCAATGTATGTAAGAATAATATATATGTATCTTCGTCTTATATGTATATACATTTATAAGGGATTCATTTTATATTTCTGCGTTTATGTTTAACATATATTATAAACGATAAATGATTGCACGAATCATACACCCTTGCACATCTACAGCTCGGGGTGCCTGAATGTCATTTACATTATCGTTAACTTATTGCAGTCAAATTAAAATAAAGTGAAACGAACTGTACCTAAAAGTATTAAAAAAATATAATATGTATTTATTTAAATCGTAGTAGAAATACATTCAATTTCCAAAATATAAATATACATTATATAATTGTTAAAATATAGAACTAGGTCAAGATAGAATTAGAGCAGGATTATAAAGAGCAATGCAGATCTATAAAACTGTATATAGTAGGTTTTAATTAATTTTATGGATGCATTTACTTTTCAGTTGCGTGCATCAAATATATTCCGTAGATTAATTTAAAAATCAATATCCATGTAGTTATTAATTTGCTATAAATTGGTGCTATTTTTTATATACAGAAATTAATCACCAGTATCGTTAGATTAACTTCGAAACCTTTCTTTTATATTCGATTGACATTCAGTTTTTCTATTTATACTTTGTAGCATGCAATATTGTCAAAATAGCGTGTTGTTAAGATTTAATCTGTTTTCTCCGTTGAAAATGTAATCCATTTTTAAATTAACGCGTTTTGTGAGGAGAGAGAGGAATGTTTAAATCAAGTAATTTATCTTTTTGAATTTATATAAATTACATTATTAAGGCAGCTACATAATAAAACGTCAGTAAGAAACGATTTATTGTGGTTACAGAACAATCAAAATAGCCTTCCAGTTAAAGCTAGGACTGTATCTACTACTATCTTGAGTGATAGGCTACGAAACGCTAGAGAGCAGATAATATTATTTAAGTAAAGTTTCAATTAGGAGAGTTCGGTGTATCAATGTAATATACCCCATAAGTTATAGGAAACCAAAACATGCCATTGAGGGAATTTTAAATACTATGTTGACGTAGATATACGATTTTAGAATTAAGTTAATGATTGGTTTTAGATCATTTTTTAATATTTTACTTCCTTTGCGGATTAATAAAAAAAAATCCGTGCCGCAAAATTTTGCGTGTATTGGAAAATTCGCAGCGGAAACTTTTCCTATGGCTTTTGGTCTATGGGAAGATCTGGGTCTTTTCAATGGAATTGAAAGTTTAAAGATAGACGAAGAAATTGCGAGTTGCGAGGTGGATCATGTGTTTTAATCATTTTCATGAACTCCTTTAATTGTATCAAAGCTTTCTAATCTTTTGCTTGCTTTGTGCTTACTGGATTCGGCACTTGCTAACACTGCATCAAAATGCGATTAGAGAAGTGATTTGTGAGTACTGGAAGTAGTCTGTTCAAGGTGACGAATGGTGCGACAGTAACGGCCAGTTATAACATGGAAGTTTAGCGTCAATCAGTGAAGATTTGCCCTGCTAGAATATAAAAGATGTTCACACTTTGTTACTGCTCCAGACAGAAGCTTTGAAGAGTAAACAAACCGAGTGTATACCGCATCCTTCATATAATCCTGATATCGTCCCATCCCCAACTAAACACTTTTATGTAATAGAACAATTGAAAGACGAAGAGAAAATTAGAATAGCACTATCACAAAAACAATATTGACAAGCTGTGGGACTGTTAGCGAAGCTAATATATACACTTACGATAGAAGAAATTGTTAATATTTTTACACATGAAATTGAAATATTTTCTCTATACAGAATGCTAGAAAATTTATGCAT
This sequence comes from Dermolepida albohirtum, assembly GCA_031893035.1. Taxonomy (NCBI): domain Eukaryota; kingdom Metazoa; phylum Arthropoda; class Insecta; order Coleoptera; family Scarabaeidae; genus Dermolepida; species Dermolepida albohirtum. The sequence continues at coordinate 120,640 of JAVIWB010003153.1, forward strand.
TGTATTCAAATGCTTTTTTATTTTTAGAATTGCAGTAATACCGCAAGGGCTAAATACTTGGGTGCACAAAGGAAAAATCACTTTTAGCCAACTTGTTATGAGCAGAGCGATTAATTTTTGTCAGCGTAATAGGATATAATCCGATAGTCCGATAGTATGATAGTAAGTAAGTAAGTACGTATGTACCACAAGCACATAACATATAGTCGACTGAGCAGAGCGATCAACCTTGAAAGAGTCACCATATATATTCGGTATATACTTATTATGAACTTGGTGTGAAGGCAAGTGTGACCACCCTAGTTAGAGAGGACGGTACCTAAACCATTTATACTAAAAACTTGAAAATATGTGAATTCTCAAAAAAGTAAATTGCAATATTGTGGCATAAATGCAATAATCTCATTATTGAAAAATATAAATGAAAATGTTAGTAATTAAAACCCTTTAGCAACTGAAATTCTAAAGCGTAGCATTATTTATTATGTACAGTATTACAGTAACAAGTAACAGTACTTCAAAAAGTGCAATAAAAATTCCATGTAATTTTTTCAAATATGGGCATTATTTTCATGAAGCTATTGCTTTTTATCAAGATTACTATAAGATTTTAAAAGCAAGGAAAAACAAAACGAATGAAACGCCAAGAGTGGATTTTGTAACACAAATAAAATAGAGAAAAAATGAAATGCAAATGGTGGATTGAAACCATTATAAGAGCCATAGTACATGAATGAAATTTGCAATTCGAAACAAAATAATATTCTAGTAATACTATTCCATATCTTCCAAAATGATCTCCATTGTATAATGACTGCTTGAAATAGAGACAAGATAAATGTAATACTGCACTGCACAAAACAATTAAAGCATATTTGTAGAAACATAATGAATTGAAACAAAGTTGATTTAACATAATCTTATCTTGTTTCAGTAAATCATCTACATATATTATCTATCGATAAGTATCTCAACACACTATTACTTTTAAACTTGTTTTAATAAGTTTTAATGGGATCTTGTTAGAAGGGTATAAAATGTATGCGATTTCTACTTATCAATTGCGGCGTATCTATCATTTCTTGGAGCTCTTGATGTTTTCTGATTTTGACCTTACCTTCGCCGAGCAGCTTCAGTCTTCAAAAAGTGATTTTCATGTCTAAAAATTACACTTGGACTGACTTCAAGTACTTCAGAAATTTTTTGTTGTGTTCTTCCATTTTATGCACAGCCTGTATGAGATTTATTAAAAATAAAAGCATCAAAGTAAAGCTTAAGATATCTTGTTATGCAACAAATAGCATCATTTCCAACGCTAAAATAGCGACAGAAAATAATATGTTACGTGTTGTTTGCTTATCAATTAAATTTTGATATATTTCTTTTTAAGTTTAGTGAAAAGTTTGTACAGTAGTGTTTCCCTATGCGATTCTTTTCTTAGTAATTTTTCGAAATTTTCGTTTTATTTGGCTGTTTCACTATTTTGAAGGGCGGTATGTTCGATATCAGATGATGTTATTTCTTCGTAGTTATGTTTTCGTGAATCTTGTCGCACAAGTGTAACTTGTGAATGTGTATATTAGAGGGTTCTTTTGATATTAACCTTTAAAATTAAAGAGCACGCACTTTTTAAATTGTTGTTTCAAATTGACCTGGATCATTAGCAGTTTTCTTGTCATGAATATATAGTACGTTGAGTTTATTTGAAAATTTCACATTTGGTGAAAATGCTTAAACTACCGTGATAGCCGATTTATTGGCAATCCGGAAGTCTTTTTACCCTTCGAAAGTAAGTCCGATAATTTAGGATCTTAGGTACTAACCACATTTCGGATTATAATATCAATTTGTCGTAATTTTTCCCATATTTTCTTTTACTTGGAGGTATTTACGTAATCTGTAATTTATACGAGGTTAATAGGAGTGTCGTGAAGTTGAATGTTCGCTTTCTCGTTAGGAAGAAAAACACAGCCGAATTCGGCCCGCATTTATTTTTACTTAGTTTAGAATTTTCGTGAATTTAAGGTTACTCTTTTTTACACGTTAATTTAGTAATAGAAAGGTTTTTTTAATACATGCATAGTATTAATTCACAAAAAATTTACGATTTTTAACACTCGTTTATTAATTTAGCAGTTAATCAAGTTTTTCTTATGCTCTTAGACTATTTGAAGTTAATTAAAATTTTATATATTAATTAAAGATTTATGAAACATATTTAAAATTAGATTTCACTTATGACATAGAATAACCTAGCATCTTATAAAATTCTAGAAGATGGTCTTATGAGAGCAAGTATACTTAATATGAACGAAACCAGTTCCGGAAAGATTATTTAATATTGTAAATGTTTTGTCTTTGTAGTAGCATTTCAGTGAATTTCAATTCTGAGCTAGTATCTTGGTCACTTACTTTCCTTATATTATTAAAAAAAATATTCTGTAACTTTGTACTTTCGTTAAGACTGTACTTTTTAAAATTTAGCCATTTTTCTGTGAGTGGATTTTCTTTATTAATTAATAAAGTAATTACGTATACGCTTTTTGTTTCATATTTTATTTTATCATCGAGTTATTGCCATATGTAAGGTGTCTGATAAACAAGGGAAGTACGAGATTCCTTGTTATTCGCCCTACCGACCAGGATGTCGCGTTTTTTAACAAGAAGACCATTTTATATTGCTTTCCAATTACTGAGCTGGCAGTTGCATTCTGGGAAGATAATTGATTAATCAAACATTTCCTGGTAGGTTTTTGTTTTGCCGTTAATCAATTTTTGTTCACTTTCACAGGACAGGCTGGCAGTTGCACTCTGGGAAGATAATTGGTTAATCAAACATTTCCTAGTAGGTTTTTGTTTTGCATTTAATCAATTTTTGTTTACCTTCGTTTTGAACATTTTAAGCATGACAAATAATCACAATAGTAATAATAATGTAATATATAATTTAGTAATATTTTCAAAAAGCTCAAATATCTTCAAAAAGGTTGAATTTAAGTATAAGGAGAACTTAAGAATGACCTTCTAGCATAATTCGTAAAATTCATATATACACTAAAAGTACATACTTCTATTTAAAATCAAATAGTTTATAGCGACATAACATCGCGAAACTACTTTCATTGAACAGAGCATGAGCCCGCCCTTATGTTTATTCTAAAATGTTCAGCATAAAATAATGCTTCTAATACATCTAACAAACGGTTTCAATAAACCGCCTTGTAGAATATCTCAAACATTTTAATTTATTAAGTAAATCTAATTACTCTCACTATCTGTTTACTTGGTGCTTCAAGCGGTAACGTAATAAATCTATTACTAAGAATTCTATAAATATGAAAAAATCCACTTGGACATATTTTGATAACTGTTTTTATATAGTACAAAATAAAATTAATCTACTTTTAAAATACAAGCAATAGTAAACTGTAAAAATGATATAGTTATTATGATAGCAAAGCAGATTTATATTGCGTGTTATAGTATACTAAATTCATCTGTTCATGTTATAATTAGTTAATTTGCGCTTACATTATCTTTAATAGAATTGTTTATTGCTGTCATAGTTCTACATATCAATCTAAAATATAAAAGGTCTAACGGACTTTACTATTACTTTATTATATGGAATAAATAATCACGACTATATACAATCTAGTAATTTTAGATTTAAAAATGCACTAAAGGCATTTTGAATTCTCCCAGAAGTCAAATTAACTGCAGGATAAAGCATAGAATGTAAACATTTCCGTTCAGAAGCTTATTTACGAGGAAGAAGTCGCGGTGGTATGTTGATGTCGTCATGACCTACTTAAAGCAAGATCAAACAGTATATCAGTCGCGTGTGAATTCCAAATTCATAAGGGTAGGAAGCACTATTTATTATGTCTGAGGAGGTTACACTGGTAAAGGCATGCAATAGTTTGCAGTTGTAATATGTTAACGATTAGATCTTCAGATAGAGATATACAGAAGAATGCCCTATGCTCTGCACACAACGGATGTAAACACAAACATATACATATGTATATACATATATACTCCTTTTAATAATCTAAACTAGTAAATAAACGAATTCTCCTTCGAAATAACCAAAAATAGTATGTCAGATTTATAGAACAACATACATGATTTTGAGATTTATTAAGCTGATTTTATGAATATGGTTTAGTTAGACGGTAGCTGTAAAGATAGATTTTATGCAGATCTTTATGTTGATTTTACGATTCTTACATGCCTGTACTACTTTTAGTTAAGGAATTACTTAAATAAGAAAACGAAATACCTTTTAATACAAATTGATGCTTGTTTTTAGAAAATTATAGACATTATAACCCTCTATAACAATTGTACGTATAATAGTTCCATATTATTATTATTTCACTGTATTGCGATTACTTCAGCCATGAAATCTTTTTTTTTTCAAACTTCGATTGACAGTTAAATGATACCGTTAACAGCTCAGTTTACGCATTTTTACAAATAATTAAACGCGAACGTTTTATTTACAAAAATAAAAAGGTTAATAATAAAAATAAAATGACTACAATAAAAATTCAAGATGAGAACTTTTATTTTTGATACACACCACGACTTTTCGCTATATATTACTGAAGGTGTTCCTTAAATTTCGTAAAAATATTGAAATTGTTGCATGAATTCTTTAACATGTACATAGTAGATGCTGCTATTTCTGGATTTGATAATCCTGGATTATTTCATTTATCAATATTTATTTTTTAAAGGACCAAACGCATCTCAAATTTGGTGTCAATGTACAACAAATTTGTAGTGACGATGCTTCTCTGAAAACCACAATTCGAATTTAAATTTCACAATTTGAACGTTGTAATATGAGCATTGAGGATGATGTGCGACCAGGACCATGAAAAACTGCAATGTCTCCAGAAATAGTCAATAAAATGAATTGTTTTCAAACATCAAGGAATTGACATTATTGAGAGAATATGAGCACAACTCAACACACTATGCATATATCAGCTCAAAGCGTATATCATATTTCACATGTAGAATTGAACTGTCAGGAAAGAATATGCTGCGACTATTGAATTGCAATAACAGCATAAAAGAATGCAAGCGTCGGACGATAATTTCAAATTGTTTTGGAAGCACAACGCTGATATATTGCAAAGATTTCTTATGGCCGATAAAATCTAATTTCCATACTATATTTCTGATTCCAAACGAATCTGAACAGTGGATACATCATTATAGCCATTTCCTAAAGAAGACATTTAATCGATGGGTAAGATAATGAGTACGATTTTTTGGGACTATAAGGATTCTTTATAATACTCTACTGGGCAATTTGAAGAAACAAACCTCACTAATTCTATTCGCCTGATCAAACTCTAGGTGATTGTCACTTATTTCTCAGATTCAAAATTTTCTTTGTTGGAAAAACGTTTTGCATTTTATGGCTCTTGAGAAATATTATTACAAAAGTTGCATAATAACAATTCAGCATAGTTGAACCTAGAGAGGGAACGTTGACACTTTAAAAAAAAACTAAAATAACGTAACTCACCGGTTGTAACTGCGGAAATAAGAATAAGGAAAATTAGATACTATTTCATCAAGTTACAGTTCTAATGCATTTAAAAAAGTATACGATAGAAAATTTTCTAAATGAAATGCTATAAGCTGTATAATAAGCTTTTAAATGTCTAAAAGCAATCGGTAATTATTGCGTCGAATTTCCGTGAAATTAAAAGCGGTAAAGCGAATAGCTAAGAAGTTTGTAAGAGAAAAATGGGTTACTTTTTCCATAAAATTTATTGTATTATTATAATCAAATATTATATATAATGGTTAAAGTGTTACTTTGATACTTAAAATTTTTAACGAGTTCGACACTATTATTTCTCTTAAGAATGAAAATTTCTTTTTCAAAATATGTGTAAAAGGCCTTCTTCAAATAGTTCTTAGACTACCGTTTAGAAAACATGCCATCGTCTGAAAGAAAAAAGCGTATAGTAGTTCGTATTCAGTCCGCCATACCGTGTTCAATAAATGGAAGTGCAGTTCTTTCTAAATTTCGCTGTATCACAAAAGATACGTTAGCCTACAGATAGAGATAGATCGTTAGTGAGATCATAGATTGCTTGACGAGCGTTTGATACTCATTAACATTGTAGTTTTTCTCTCTCTTGGACAAATTCATGTTTATTCGATAGATGGAAGTACGCGCATTAAAGTATTTGTAATGTGTAACATGTATGAAAATATATATGGGGACGATTCATGAATTAATTCTGGAGTATAGATGTGTCATTGATTGAGTAAAACTTGGTAATAATATAAGCAGTAACAATTCTGAAGAAGTAATAAACGAGATAATAGATATGGAAAGGATATAGATACATAAAAAATCGAAAAAAAAGGAAATTAGTATTAGTATAATATTTGTTTAAAAATTTGATATATTTCAGTAAATTAATTCGATAAAATGGAAGTCAATGTATTATATAATATGGTGTATTGAATGTAATTTAAAATTTATGTTCATGAAAATTATATTATTGCCTTTAAATATTATTAAAAAAAATATATGAATAATAAATTTTAAAAGTAATTTAATAAATTAAGCGTATTTATGCATATATCAACAAAAAAAATTATTTTAGAAACAAATTAAAAATCTAAAAATGTTAATTTTTGCATATAAAAGAACAGATAACTAATTATCTATTTGGCCAATAATATTTCATAAGAGCAAGGGTAATCGAACACGATACCTGAGATTAAAATAGATTACACCTAAAGTAATAATGCAATTAATTAAAGAATATTAATTATATATAGTAAATAAAATTATATTATACTCTATGAAAAGAAACTAAATAACAGTAAAAGTATATATTTTGAAATCAAATTTTGTACAAATGTTTTCTCCGTTGACAATAAATGATTAAACTTTCATTGAAAAATTCATACCGTTTATACAGAAAATTTAATAATGAGCACGTAAATGAATACATTCTGCATTTCGCAAAGAAAAATTCAAAAACTACCTTTCTCCTCTTTGATATCAAACCACCATCCTAGGCCTACAAACAAAAACTAACGTCTGAAAAAACTATGTTGTTCCATTCTTCACTCTAATCTGCCCGTACATTACACCATTCTAATCTGAGAGCACAATACCGATTGGTGAAATATTAGTGTGGGATGATAGAAAATCAAACAAAACAAACGAATGGCTGCTATATATAAAACGCTTTGTTTTTATTGCCTATGTCTGCCTATCTCCAAGGGCAAGCTATCTCGATCTCAGAATCTCTTGAACGTTATTAACTACTTTTTGAGACCAATTTCTCCATCAAAGAATAACTGAAGCAATATTTCTTTGCAGGCGCTTTCACGAAATAAAAATACGGCCATTTCGAAACTGCTTAACTGCAGATAATCCGATTATTTTAGTACACCAATTCACAACTGTTAACTGTTAAAATCGTTAATCGAACCAAACTAAACTGAGAAAGAGAAGAAAAACAATTCTTTGATTAGAGTTCGGCAGAAAACGATAAATGATTTATTGCGTTCTTGCTATTTTTTTATCATTTATTCTTCTCAAGACAGTACTTGTACAATACAAAATTTTGATTTAAAAAATGTATACTTTTTCTGAGTGATTTACTTTTTATCAAGCAGTGCATATATATAGACACATAAATTAATAATAAATTTTAGGCAATTAAGCGTAACAAGTTACAACTGAGATCGGTTTGCGTGCACATCGTATTCTAACTTCACAGAGACCTGCGTGAGCAGAAGCGGTCCTGTGCCGGTATCATTCAGTCGAAATATGAACGGTCCTTCACCGAAACATTCCTCGAACATCCCCAATTGTGAAAGTAAAATTTCTTCGGTAACTGCCAGACGTTACAACGTAATATCTAGAAAATAAAAGAAAATATCAGAAATAATAATAGAAAACATCCCTTGATTTAATAAATTTTCCATCTGAATTCCTAATTTGTTCGATCACGCGATTTTAGATTATTGACAGTTTAAATAAGAAATAAATAGCTGCTTTTCCTGAGAATTCTTTAATCTAATACGCAGATTGCTCAAATTAATCCGGTGTCAATATGGCCTTGAACGTAGGTAAAACTGTATCTACATTTATTAATGTATTTGTGCTGTAGTCACATGTGTTATTTCCAGCAAAAACAATTTAAAACGTAGTTTATAGGTTTTAACGTCATTAAATAACATTTGAACAAGTTCCACAGTATAAGATCGATTAAAATATGGTTTTTAAGTAAAGGGTTTTAAATTGCGCGGTTTTTTAAGAATAAATAAAATATAGAGGGCGCACTGAATTTGTCTGGGTATGTGGGCATTTAAAAAGTGTGATGTATGACATTTATAAAAATGGCTTCGTACACGGTACAACAACGCATTCAAATTGTTGAATTATTTTATGAAAATCAGCGTTCTGTGAAAAGAGTTTTTAGAAAATTACATGAATTTTGTGGTTTACATAGTCGTCCATCGGAAAGCACTATTGGTCGAATTATTAAAAAATTTCAGGAGACCGGTTCCACGGAAGATCAAAAAAGTGAAAAATACAGTCGTAGTGATCGTTCATAAGAAAATATTGGTTTGGTTCGTGAAAGTGTTGCTGAAGATACTGAAATATCCACTAGACGACGTTCACAACAACTTGGACTTAGTGGATCAAAACATGGCGTATTTTACATAAGGATTTAGCTCTGAAGGCATGTAAGGTTCAAATAACACAGGAACTGAAACCATCAGATCATTTAAAACTTCGTTCATTTGTCAATTTCATCAATAAACATCCAGCTGATTTTTCTCAAAAAATAATGTTCTCCGATAAGGCACATTTTGAACTTGCTGGCTACGTTAATAAACAAAATTGCCGTATCTGGTATGAGGAAAATCCACGAATTATTCATGAGAAACCTATGCATCCTAAACAAGTTACTGTTTGGTGTGCATTATGGTCAGGCGGTGTAATTGGACCTTACTTCTTTGAAAATGTTGCTGGTGAAGCTGTAACTGTCAATAGTGATCGATATCATCGTAATATTGATCTAGACGATATGTGGTTTCAACAGGATGGCCCTACACCTCACTTTGCATACAAATCAATTGATTTATTGAGAGAAAAATTTCCTGAACGTGTAATCTCAAGAAACGATGATGTTAATTGGTCACCAAGATCATGTGACTTGATACCGTTAGACTATTTTCTTTGGGGTTATGTGAATAGTCAGGTTTATAAGAACAATGCACAATCAATTCCTGCTTTGAAAGATGAAATTATTCGTGTCATTGGTGAGATAGAGCCTCAATTATGTTAAAATGTCATTGAAAATTTTAACAAAAGAGTAGACGTCTGTGGAGCTGCCAGAGGAGGCCATTTGGCAGATATTATTTTTTTAAAGTGAATGCAAATTATGTGTTTTATTTGTTCTTTAAAAAAACCGCAAAATTTGAAACGCCCTTTAGTTAGGTAAATGGTTAACGTAATATTTCTTTGAATATTCGTTTCAGTGCATGCAGTATTTAAATCTAAATAAGTATTTCCACAACTAAGCTGTTATCATCAACAGCTGAAAATATACTCGTACTTAGAGCAACAGCATAGACTTTATATGAGTAAATTTTATCACTGTAACACTACGGTTATGACAAATTATTTTTAGTCAACTTTTATAATACTATGAAACTTTTATAATTACATAAAGGTTGATTTTTTAGAATTATAAAAGTTTATTAAAAATGACTCCAATCTCCAATTTAATTATGTTCTAGGTAATATACTTAAAATTCTCTATTAAGTCAAAACTTTTTTTTTAAATTTTCTTATATTTCATATGCTTATTTACTACGGAAATAAAATACCTACACTATAAATTTCACAAATGTCCAGTGACAAAATTAAATTTGCTGTATAGTGTGATGCTACGTCAAGTCGTATTCCTAACAACGATAAACAGTGAAATTTCAGATCGCATCTCGCAGTTTTTGACGAGACGGACAGTGTTGCAATTTTTGCTGTCATTAAGTACTAATTCTTGAAACGGTTGTCGGTAACAAAGTCATACAACCGTTCAAGAAACACCACGTAACAGACATCCGAGATGAAAATAGAAGCTTGTTAAAAAAGTGCATGCTATGTTGTTAAAAGATTGTCGATTGAAAAAGTTTGAAATAACGGAGGCTGTAAATTTCTCCAAGGAACACCCGACATACTATTTTGAGATAAGAGTTGCTGAGGATAGCTATAAAGAAGCTGGCTGCAAAGTAGGTGACGCGACTGCTCAGTGTTGACTAAAAATCGCTGCAAATGTAAATTGCCTGTGAACGTTTAGAGCGTTTTTGATAAAAAAAAGTAAATTTTATGCGCCAATTTATCACTACACATGAGGCTTAGGTATTTCATTATATCCCAAAAAGAAAACAATAATCTAAACAGTCGCGGTAAACTGGATCTCTTTCACAAAACTAGACAACGTCTGTTCTATCTGCAGGAAAGCTAATGACTTTCATTTTTCTAACATGCGAAAGGTCTTCTGCTTATTGATTACCATCTAAAGGTCAAAATGCTACAGTAGCATTTTAAGCAAGTTCTTTAGGCAAATTGAAGAAAATGTATTAATAATACTGGTTCTGGTTTATCTAGGAAAAGACTATTTTGAACTGAGATAATGCATAGCCCCCATAGAAGTTTTACTATGACTTTATTCATCGGATTTAGAACCGTCGAATTACTTTTAATTGCTTATAATTATAGTATACTCAAGAAGTCTAACAGTATCGACGTGAATTTCTCTTCTAATAACCCCATAATATTGAAATTGAAAATTTTGGGAGATGCTATGGAATTGATTAAATATAAGACCATTAGAGTAAGATACGTTTATAGAAAATACTTTTGTTGATATTACTTAATTGAAATTTGTCTGTAGATTTTGTAGATATACATTTTACAATAAAAGGAAACCATAAGAGGAAGGAAATATACCTAAGTATGTCTCTTTTGGAAGTCTACAAAGTTATGTACAAGTTGTCTTTATTATTGCAAATACAATCATTGCTGCCATCTATGGTAAAGTTTAAAAATTAAAGAATTACAAGTGGAAACAACAAATTATTGATAGATAGAAATTTTCAAAAAGTTGATAAAGAGGACTTTCAATTTCTGTTTTACACATAAACGAAAAACAGAAAATCAAGGTCCTCTTTATCAACTTTCTGAAATTTTTTGCACACAGTATACATATGTAAAATTGACCAATTTATGAAAATATGTAGAAACCTTTACAGTCTTCATCTATCAATATTTAATTATATCATCACTCTTGTATTACTTTCATTATAAATTTATAACATAAATGAATACTCAATACATACATGCATATGTACATCGACTAGTTCAATGTTCACTGTATCAATTGTATAATGGATTTTAAAAACGGTACGACATTTTGAGGAGTTTGAGACAGATCATTACAGAAATGCCATAACGGCGTTTCGGTATGGTAAAAATTTGAAATTCCATGGAAATGTTTTATCTAAAGTTATTGTGACACCAGTAAAAAATATAGTCGGCGTTTTGATTAATTTAAATGTTATAATTTTGAAAAAACTGACATTTTCAGCATTTAACAATAATTTTATTAATTCAGTAAAGTAACGAATTAAATGAAATACAACTATGCTAATTACTACTACTTATTAAAGTTAAATAGAAGTCAGCATGCTTATTATTGATGATTTTAGATGATATACCTGAATATTAGAGTAATTGATCCTTTTGTTATACATATAAACTTTTAGTTTGTGATTAGTATAATTCAGAAAAGAGCGGTTAAATATAATAATTTTAATTTAAAACATTTCTAGCATTCTGCGTTATTATATTTGCACTTTTTCAACTTCTTACTCATTGACTAGTTGCAGCGCAAGTAAAACTGTATATACCTTCATTCATCTAGTAGTTAATGTACTCGGTTGAATTGAATGATAACTACTAAATGACATGCTTATTTTATACCATTGTAATTTTTATTTCTGTCACGCGACAAAAACTGATCATTACTGTAAAAATTAAAATATCAGCAATGTATTGCTGATATACTAACATTAAGAAGTTAATGATTTATTTATTTATTTATTATTCGTGTTATTGTTAAATGGCGGTATTTAATAATAATAATAACTTTTTATTTAATGAAAAATTCAAGATTACAAATACATATTACTTTACTAAGCGCAAGTATTTAATAATAACAATAGTAATAATAATAATAATAACATAGCAATTTTTCTTTTTATTTCATTTATACATATAATACTATTAATTCTATCAAAATATCATCTTAAAATTAAAAATATTTGATTTAATAAAATCAGTCTCTACAAATCACCATATCTACATTAGCACTAAGCTGTGATACTTGTCAGTGACAATAAATCAATATACCATGTCCTTATCGTCACTGAGCTATAATGCCTGTCATGTGCGTAATGAGTTATTGACGATTCACTAATACAATAAAAGACAATAAAATCACAAAAGCTATTCAAATACATTGTTATTTATCAACAAATCCGTTAATCTGGTTTTAAGCATCCGAATCGAATTAAGTTTTGAAGTCTATAGGCAACTTGTTTACTAACTTATACATATAGATAAGATTCTGTCAATATTCCTCACTCTATATTTGCTCTTTACTTTAGATATTTGAAAGACTCTGACCTCTCTACCTCTAGTTACATAATAATGGTCCACTTTTGTTAAGTTAGATAAATTAAAATAATTACTATGATTTTTGTACATGAATTCATCAGTAGCACCACCTTTGATCTTGTAATTCGATTTTACACATCTTGAATTATAGCTATCAAGTAAGTTTTACGATTATCCCAAATTGTCATATAATATTATTCATTTAGCACAAGTAGCTAATACATAAATTATTGAATGAACATACGAGTACTTAGGAACAATAGTACTTATGTAATGGAAACAGCTAATAAATTATCTAGGTTTTTTACATACATTTGTTATATAAATATCCCATAAGAACACGTGATTAACATCGATGCCAAGCTAATATTGACTACTCACCAAGTGTGCCTTGCCTGCAATCACATTCTAGATTATAGTCTATAGTAATTCCGTGTAAACAATCGAATGAATAGTTTTTGTATATTTTTTTATCCTGTTGAGATACGGTGAGGCTATGTACATCAATTTAGTTTTTTTAAATTTATAATTTACTCTTTATAATAAACCCATGATTGAAAGGTACAGAAATCCTTATATCTATATTTAATTTAATATATTTATTTACCATTACTTCTAGACTTTTATGTGTGGAGATGATCACTGTGTCATCTGCACAAAAATAATTTTGAAACAACAATTTTGAAAACACCAGTTAATGCTATTTACATAGAGCATATGTAAAAATTGCAGCAGTATGTTATCTTGAGGTACTCTCACGTTATAGGAAGACACCAACTCATAACATTATATACTTTTATTTCCATTTTTCTTAGTGAAAAATTGTCCGTAAACCATTCCAACACTGGACCTCTAATTCCTATAATATCTACGGTAGCAAGCAACTTCGTATGGCTAATCCTATCAAACACCTTCATGAACTCGACGAGCATGCAAAGCATATGTTTATGATCATTCAATTTCTAATTAATAAAATTCGAGTATTCTGGAAGTAGTCGTTGAAGATAATCCATATATACCTTTCTATTACTTTATCTGTTACTGATTACATAATGTATATGACGATAATTATCATACGACTTTTATTACCATTTTTAAATACAGGTGTAACTGTGGAGTCTGTAAGATCATCAGGGAAGTTGCCACTGTTAATAATAAATTTACTAAATTAACCAATAGCGACACAAAAATATCAGCAATATGTTTATCCAATTTATTATTGTTAAGTTTTAGAATAATACAAAGAACCTGTTCTGAAGTTACTTCAGGTAAATACAAAGACTGTTGCTACCGAATAATTTTTTTCTTATTCTTTTTCCTCATAAAATCATTATAAATAGATTTACTATATTTATGAAAGTATTATCGAATTGAAAATAAACAATTTTAGCAAACTTTTAAGCATCGCCCAAAGCAGATAAGTTCATTATACTTTATTTCCTTGCTAGAATAAACTATAGAAAATATACAAAGAAACTTTAAAAAAATGACAATTACAGACTGTCGTCAATTTAAAGAAACAATAGAACATATAACAGGAGGATGTAAACTACGAGTATATGGGAATGGTTCTCCTGCTCGCTCAATATACTTATTCCAACGATACTCCAATTTAGCAATGCCTTCATTATAGGTTGGTAAATCCAAGTCTTCTAAATAGTTATTTACAAATGCGATTACTTCGAAATTTGACAAAAATCTCGTCATTTCCTAATTTTTTAAATTTTGGAAATAGATATTAATCGCTAGAAGTCGAATCTGGAGAATTAGATCAATGTAGCACTAATTCATGAATTTTACCCATGCCCATTGTGTCGAATATCTTTTCAGTTCTACTTCTTCTGTTAAAATTTTGCGCCCACTATCATTAAGATACTCGATACGTCTGCTATCTCGCGCACTTTTCTCGACAATTATCCCACATATGGATTCTTTCAATCATATTCGAGGAAGCAGCCGTTTTTGGACGTCTACCGTTCATCCTATGTGTCCACATGACTACGTTTACATTTGAAGACCTAGTTTTAAACCATTAAAAACGAAGAATTAAACTCTAATAGTATCGAATCCAAATATGCCTTGATTTCGTTGGTGTTAAATCTTTCAATTGAAAAGTTTAACGCTTTATCACTGCTTACAATTAATATTTAAATTTATAAATAAGTCCACATGCAAACATACAAAAACCAATTATTATAAAAACAATTGGGAACAACAGGAAAATTCTCAATCAACACCAGAACATCTCATAACTTAATCAAAATCTGTCAATGTATCAACGCCATCGCATTATAATAATTACCTCCTCAAGGGCCCACAAAATAACAGAACTTTTAAATACCGTTTTGGTGTTGGACCGTACAATATCAGTCGTGTACAGTCTAAGAAAGTATAATAAGTAATGTGTCAGTAACGTATTTCTCTTGAACATCAAATTATAAATTATATTATTGAGAAAGTAGTACTGTAAAGAAAATGAAAGCAGATTTGATTTCGTACACAATTCTATCTTATTTTAACGTAAAATTCTGACGTTAGGTAAAAGTGTAAAGCTATATAAACTAAAAACAAAATATTTCAGGCTTTATATTATATTATACAGAATAAATTCGAACACTCACTTACAATAACATTGATTGACAGTGTGTTTTTGACTTTCAACGGTTAAAATTTTAGTGAGAATTTAGTCTGTGCAGATCCAAGCGCGACACTGTAATTAATGATTTGCTGATGATGACAACTGTGTCGAAATACGTATACAGAATACGAACACTGATGTGGTAAGTGGTTTTATTTACCTTTATTGATTAGTAATAATTAAGCTGGTGAGGCTATTTGCAAAGGACATATAATAGACAGGTTAAGAAGATTTTGGAAGAATGACCAAAAGAAATAGGAGAAAGAGGAATAGAAAATAGAAAAAACCATGTCAATTCTTTCGCTTAATAAGGTTGTGCCTTGTTACAGTGCATTTTCGTTTACTCGTCTTTTTTTGTAATATCAAGCTTAAGTGAATAGCGTGCGGCTGTGAAATTTTGCTTCCTGCTCGGAAAAAATTCTAGAGAAACAGTTTTGATCTTGCAAACAGCTGTGGGAAATACTCAACAAACCTCGTTCTGGACGTCCATCAACTTTCAGAACGGATGCAAATGTCGAGAAAGTTTGTGCAATTGTGCTTGAAGACCGACGACGAGTCATTGAAGCAATTGTGGAGTTATCTGAAATAACTCCTGCTCAATGCAGCAAATTTTGTCAGGAGAATTGGGAATGACCAGCCCTGCATACGTCAGTTCTTGCCTAAAAACAGCATGACTACTTTGCCCTACGCCCCCTACTCACCTGATCTTGCTCCGTGCGACTTTTTTGTTTTCACGAATGAAAAGGGATATGAAGAGGCATCGTTGGAATAACATGGAAGAGTCGCAGGCATACAGAAAAGCAAGTTCGAACAATGTTTCCAATAATGGAATCATTGATTAGACAAGTGTATAATGTTAAATGGAGAGTATATTGAAGGTGTTAAGGTTGCTTTATAAAAGGAAAATAAAATACAGGTTTTTATAGAAAAATTCCGGTTATTTTTGGATACCCTTAGTATATGAGAGTAGTCATGCAATATTAAAATAAGTTAAACTCTAATATATAATAATTTTAATGTAATGAATGAGTTGTTTATATTAGGAAAACTGTTAGTTAGGAAAACTATAGAATTTTTGAATCTTAATAATTAAAAATAATGCTACTAAAGATTAATGTGTAGAGATAAACAAATAATAACTATAAAATAATTAATATAATTAATACAATTGTAATTATTATATATATTTATATGTGAGGTGCATCTAATACGAACGGGTCGATTATTCTTTAGTTTTTTTTTTATTTCTATGATTTCATCAAGAAATCTAATACCTGGATCGATGCACAATTTCTACCATTGTATGAGCATTTACTTCTCTCTTTCGAATACTTTTAAATTAAGAAACCAAATGTCATCAACAATTAATTTAATTTAACACTTAAAATTGTTTCAGCCTTACTTATTTACGCACATAAATGTTGATGATTGTTTATAAGTTACAAAACTAAAACAACATCAATTGAAGAAAACAGAATGTGTGAACAATTGATCCTGCATCCCTTCATTATCGAGTGTTACAAACCTGTATATACACGTATATATATATATGCAAAAATGAATAGTAGTAAGCAATATTAGTACTAACAGTATTTAAATTGAAATGAAAAAAGCGTTCCAAAATTTAGAGAAACAAGATTTTAAATATGTAAAATATTTATTGATATTGTGTACATACGTACCATATACAAAGCAATAAAGCCATGTAGAGCAAGATCGAAAAACGATTAGCGTTCAAAGCCCATAAAGAAAATTAAAATTTAAATTGATCTCCATTAATGCACCTACCGTTTTGTGTTGTCACTGTAATACATCAACGTTTTAGATCGACCACGTGCGGACTGCGTCGAAGATACACTAACGTCACGCTCTGCTGCCCGCGCTCTACCAGACGCTGCCTTGTGACACGGATACATCCCTCCATTCATTCCAATTTGCCATTTACTACCTTACCCTCTTCTCCCTTTCATATTCATTCCTCATGCTATGCAGTGGGACAGAATCGGTTGGCACGAGAACCGCAAAATCCACGAAACAACATGACGTGATCCTTATCTGCAAAAAGAACAACATAAACAGAAACGTCTATGGTGGATGCAATTTGTTTAGAGTAGTTCGTTTCCTTCGTGTTTACAGTCAAATACGACGTGCTTATTTAGTATAATTGTATTTTATTAAAAAAATTAGATTACATCCAATTATATTCTGTTATTATTCTTATTCTCTAATTTTATTTGTTTTATCAATTTTCTTAGCTTATTTATTTTTTTCCTTCTATGTCTTTAAAATTATGAAGTAGACATACACTGTTAAAGTAAACGAATCATCTTAATATGTCTTACAGAAGCTTTAATTTTCAGAATTAATTTAGAATTAATATGAGAAATATATATTGCTAATTTTTATATAAAGAGCCTCTTAGATTTTTGTTCATTTGTAGAAGCTAGAAGTTTATTTAAATTCGGATATATTTGAAAATGTTAAGAATTAGTTCATTCCCAATTTGTCCATAAAATTTAGATAAACTAATATTACGAGATACATCTTCTAAAGTTTTTTCTTGAACACAAAGAGGAAATATTAATGCTAAAACAGTTTTTCATTTTAGTAAGTGATTGAAGTAAATATAAAGAGTTTCATAGGAACGTAAACGTATTTGTACGTTATATTCTCTTAGTTGATGTACATTATGGATAAAAGAATATACTTCAAATGGTAATATTTCAGAATGTGGAGACATGTCTGCGATTTTATTAGAGCTGCTCTCGATTTAGCAATAGCGTGTCACTTACACTTTTCGAATTAAATGTATTAAAATACATAATTATTTATAATAACGTGGAAGGAGTTTGTAATATTTAAATTTTTTTAATGAATTTGTTAATATAATTTAAAAAATTAAAGGAAACAAAATAAAATTCCTTTATTTCAGTTATAGTGCTTAACACAAATTACTAATAATTAAAGCATCATCGATACTGATTTTTATCATTTTTTATAAGCTCATCTCAAACACATATGCTTACAAGATTACTTCATCTTGATGGTACATGTGCTGACGACGATCCGTCTTCAATTCCACGAACTTAACTGCTGTTATTACAGTCGTTATTCCACTGAAACTGATGTAAGTCTGTTGTGGGTAGGCTTAAGTAAGAGTGTTGTTTGTTAGAGGTCAACAACCGACGGGTGGGGTCCCAACCCGAAAGCCAAGAAAAGCAAAAGTGCAACAACTGTGGAAGTGTACAAGCCAGACGTATGATTACTAGATTATATGTTCTTAAACATAGAAAAAATCGTTTCACGTCGCAGCTCGTACATATTTTATTTTAAGATAAACTCAGTTTTTCTAAGAATATTTTCCAAAGAAGTCAGTTAATGATTTCAATTTATTAAATTACGTTTTTAAAGTATTCAACTTTTCTTTTAATTAGGTTTTCCTTTCCTCGAAATGTTCTATAATGGTTGGTATTTTGCTGAAATTTTCTAAAACTTTTTTTCATTAAATAATGTCGCATTAACACCTAAATGGAAAATTACAGTCTTAAGAGAAGTGAGGTTTTGAGGAGAGAGAAGAAGGGCGTTCATCCATGTTTCATTTGCTATAATTTATCTACGTATAATAATTAACCAGCCTACGTCTGGGAATTCATTTTTGATAAGTTCGGGTATACAATGTAATTCACGAAAGAAATGAATACACCTGGATACAGATTTTTTTAACTATCAGTCTTTAACATAACGAAATAACAAAATTATACAGATTGGAATAAACTAATTCTATGTTGATATTTATTATGTTACATAATCTACCATTTTCTTTCGACATCTACGTTTTCACAGCCATCTATCCACAAAAGACTGTGATTATTAATAACTGTCACTTTGATCAATAAGGTTGATATATAACCCCTTTCCACAATTAACTATTTGTAAATTCTGTATACGTATTTCGACAACCAAGTTGTCATCATCAGCAGATAATTTCAAAGTGTCGCACCTGGTAAAACACGGCGAAAAAATTGTACGAAAAATAAACTCCGTACGCGATCCGCATCGTTGAAAACCAAGATGTGCACTGTGTCTGTGTGGAAACAGACACAGTGTGGAAACAGACACAGTGCACATCTTGGTTTTCAACGATGCGGATCGCGTACGGAGTTTATTTTTCGTACAATTTTTTCGCCGTGTTTTACCAGGTGCGACACTTTGAAATTATCTGCTGATGATGACAACTTGGTTGTCGAAATACGTATACAGAATTTACAAATAGTTAATTGTGGAAAGGGGTTATATATCAACCTTATTGATCAAGTCAATCAACCACAGGCTCCATCAAATTCAACTTCAACAACTGTCACTTTCATGGTCATTAATGGAAATTAATTCCTAAAATATAAAATAAAGACAATAATAAGAATAACGAGGGTAATAAAACAACAAAAAATAACATAATGACTGGTAATTTAAATTAATATTACTATAATATAAATAACTATAAACACAAAACGGTAATACTATAGTCTGTATCACGAACAGATAAACTAATAAATATGCGTGATCAGCACGTGATCGCTTTCTGATTGGTTAAACCCATATAAACATTGCGAAGCTGACAGCTTGTTTACACATAGGCGCTACATGTGTTGCAGCTGAGTTTGTCTTGAACAAGTTTAAGATTATACGAGTATTATAGTTTCTGTCAGTATTTCTTTATTTGATTATTATTAGTGTTTATATTTTGTAACTGTCTTTCTCAGACATTGAAAGTAGTGATGTAGAGGAAGGTGTTGTTAAGAAGTAAAGTCAAATATCTAAATTTCATAGACGTATAATTTCTTGTACTTTTAAAGTACGTGCATTTGTTACGTGTAATCGAAAGAATGGTGGAGTCACTATTAAGAAAACCGAAGAAAAGCCATTTTAATATGACTGATAAGTAGTCGATGTTGAATATATTCAAAATACATAAACTACAGCACTCAAATTCCACCAAAATACAAGCCGTTCAGTCAACTATCGAAACAGCTACTAACATTGTTAAAGAATTAAAAGAAATAGAATATCAAGAGCCAAAGTTTTATACAAGAAAGAGAGCTATATTAAATTATGTAGACGATAATACGAAAGTGAGATCCCTACATTAAATAAAATTTTGGCATCAGTTAATAGCAGTGATGACATACCGCAGTTTTCGGTATTCTATTGTAACAGATTCATTTTGGTTAATATATTTAATTCATTACTTTGTGCAATATCAGCCTACCTTTATTTTTAGTTACAAGAAGAGAGCTAGGAATAGCTACTTAAAGGAAAAAGATGAAATAATTATGTGGAGTAGAGAAGTCTAGACCAAAACAACGGAAAGTAGAAAAACTTTTTTGATGAAACATGAGTAAATGAAGACCATAAAACATTAATAACTTGCATCGATGAAAGCATTAAATGTACACGGCAAGCTTTCAATGAGGGTTTTCAGCCGGTTTAAAAAATCGTAGTAGAAAAGACGACAGTTGACATTAATACATATTGGTTATCAGAATGGACAACTCTTGCCCCATCATTTAAAATAGGTGATTACGAGCAGAAGCGTTTTAAATTTTTCTTGGATAAAAATGTACATCATTTGAAAATTAATTCTGTCATCGTTATGGACAATGTTTCCTACCATTCTAGAAAATTAGAAAAAATATCAAACTTGTCAACGAAGAAATGTGATGTTCAAGAACAGCTTATAAAAATAAGAAATGCTAAAAGTAGAATTATTGGATTTAGCAAAACAACATAAATAAAAATATGACACGTACGTAGTAGATGTACTTTCTAAATCAAGAACACAGTTTTGAGACTTCCGCCATATCACCGTGAGCTGAATCCTATAGAATTAATTAGGACTCAAGCAAAAGGAGAGGCAGCTGTAAATAATATCACGCTTAAATTGAGAGATGTTATAATTCAACTAGAAATCAAACAAGTATTATACATGTCATATGCTCTCACAAATAAATTCTTCGCTAGGGTTTTTCTTTTGTCGCACTAATTAATATTTCTTTTTGCATCCCTCACCTGTCATCTAATATACATCTTCCAAACGTTTCTACTTCCTTTTTTTATTTTTGCTTCTATTATCGTTATATATTTTCTTGCGTTATCGTCTTGTATCAATTTATTTATAATTACAGGAGTATATTTTCTAGTTTTCGCTACGGTTAGTTTGAGGTCTATCATTTTATCCCCATTTTGGTTTATTTCATTTTCCCCATATGCTCCTCTATATTCCATTTCTTTATGCATATCTTTACTTATTATGTCATTCCAGTCTCTCATTATAATAACTTTGTTTCTTTTCTCTCGTAATTTATCTGGGGTATTCTGCATTTTTGTATAAAATTTTGTCATTGCGTTAATATCTGTTCCTTCTACTGAACTATATATTTGAACTATACCTCTTTCTTCTCCAATATCCGTCATTATAGTCGTAATTCTCTCTGATATTGTATCGTAGCTTGTTAATTTTTTTATTTATATCTTCCTTTAATATTATACCTACTCTTTCCTTTGTTCTAACTTCCAGTTCTATTCTTGAGTTGTATAGGTTATACCCGTTATTTAATATTTTATATCCTCTTTCTATTTTCTTTGTTTAACTTATCCCCAATATTTGTATGTCGTATGTCTCCAATTCCTCTACAATTTCTTGTTCTTTAATAGATATTGAAGTTATATTGCACATTGCTATCTTTAACTCTTTTCCATCAGTATTTTTATTTTTTTGTGTTCCATGTTATTTCTTATTTGGTCGCTTTCTATTTGTCTCTTATTGTCCACGTCTATTGCATTGGCCCTTGTATTTATTTTAATTTTGTTTATTCCACCTAGTTTTTTTAGGATGCTCCCGTATATTTGTTGGTTTTTGTTACCTGTCTCATTTTTTCATTTATGTTTTCTTCGTCTGGGGTATTTTGCTTATCGTTCTTCCACCTGCCTTTGTTTTCAAAATTTCCTCAGAAATACTTTTATTAGTATTTTTTTCGCTGCTATTTCTACTTCCTAGATTTTCTACTGTATACCCAATTCAATTGACGAATAGTTTATTTTAGTAAATATGTACTTTGTTTCTCATTCCTCTCTCTTTTTTCATATGCTCTCCCAAGATCTTTCACTATCTTTGAATTCCGTTAGTATAATCTTCGTTCTTCGTTTGTGAAGATTTGATATGATTCTTCTTCTTATTCTGTTTCCCAGATGGTATATTTCTCATTTCATTTACTCATTTTTCGTTTTTATATTCGTATTTTCTTCTCTTATGTCTCCTATCTCAGTCTGTAATTCAATTAATCTTTGTTCTATTCCATTTTCTTCCTTGCTCATACTTTCCAGCTTTCTCACAATATTTTCTATATTTTGCTATCATACTCCCACTATGTTCAAAGCAGCGGTTACGCTGACTGTCCCTAGTTTTGATGCCTTTCTTTCGTCTTCGAATTAATATCTGAATGGTACATTCGATACCGTTATTGTTACAATAATCTTTTTTATGTTAATCTTTTTGATTAGAGGTAAATCAATAATAGAATAATTGTGTATGTGTAAATCATACTTTCGTAGCTGATATTTTATAATGTTAAAAATATACATGTGATTTGGTCTTGATTAGTCTATCTATTCGTGACAGACTATAATCAAATAAACTTATAAAGAAATGAACAAAATTAACTTAAAATAAGTTTAACAAATACAGAAAACTTATGTTGGCTTTATTCAAGAAGCTGAAGCAGACAATAGCAATGTCAAATGCTATTGTCTGCATATGAACACCCTAGATTGTTGAACCAAACGATATTGCTTAATTTAAAGATACTGCAATTGTTCTAGAAAGTTTGTTTTGTATGATGGCTTAATTGTGCATGTCTCTGATACACGGGTAAATATTGGGTCTGGGAAAAAGTTCGTGGCGTTTTTTCAGTAAAATTCAACTGGTCCCCGCATGGCGCGTGGACGAATTCATTTAAACCGAATATGCTCCATTATTATCGACAATGTTTCGCCATTTTTTTGGTAGATCCATGATCCCATCGGTGAAAAACTTCTGTGGTTTCTGGTCGAAAAACCGAATCAAGTAGTTTTCACAGGCTTCTTTTGAAACCAACTTAATTCCATTGAGAGAGTTCTGCAGAGATCGAAACAGATGATAGTCAGAGGGTGCTATATCCGGACTGTAAGGTGGGTGCATCAAAACTTCCCAACCAAACTCTCTCAATTTTTGACGGGTCATCAAAGAAGTGTGTGTTCGGGCGTTGTCATGATGGAAGACAACACCTTTCCTATTAATCAATTCGGGCCGTTTTCTTTCAATCGCCTGGCGTAATCTCTCTCTAGTTGTGCACAGTAGAGTTGAGAATCAATCGTCTGACCAGTTGGAAGTAGCTCGTAGTGGACGATTCCCCTCCAGTCCCACCATACACACAGCATCACTTTTTTTGGCGTCAATGTTGGCTTAGCGAACGCTTGTGACGGCTCACCATCCTTTATCCACGATCTTTTACGCTTCCGATTATCGTACGTAATCCATTTTTCATCTCCGGTTATTAAACGTTTCAGAAACGGCTCGATTTCATTCCGTTTCAGCAGCGCATCGCAGATGTTAATTCGGTCAATCATGTTTTTCACGCTCAACTCATGAGGAACCCATACGTCAAGCTTTTTTTTGTAACCAGCTTTGTGTAAATGGTTCAAAACAGTTTTGTGGTCAATGCCTAGCTCCATGCCAATATCGACACTGCTGATATGCTTATCTTGTTGGACTTTTTCAAGAATTTCATCAGATTTTTCAGTGATTGGACGACCGGAGCGTGGCTCATCTTTCACATTGAAATTTTCAGAACGAAAGCGAGCGAACCATTTCCGCGCAACAGATTTCGATAAAGTACCTTCACCGTACACAGCACAAATTTTATCACAAGCCTGCGCAGCGTTCTTCCCCTTATCATAATAATATTGCAGAATATAGCGAAATTTCTCATTATTCTTCTCCATTTTCAAGTGCGAATAACTTTCCAACCACTGCACCGATTACAATGTTTCTACGCTCAAACAAACGTTCGGAAGGTCATCTAAAAAACGAGCCGTCGGTGGTGTCGCTGTGACTTGTTGTTCTTTAGTTATCGGCAACCAATGCCATCTATCGGGAAAAACGCCACGAACTTTTTCCCAGACCCAATATATAGATGAGGGTACATATTGTCTTTTTCTTTTTTGTTTCTATTATATAAACATTGAATGTCTTTATACATATTTTAAGAAACAATTAAAAAATTGTTCAGCTTATAACTCAAAATAACTCATTATGTCATAAAAATAAATTTCCTCTCTGATATTTGAAACTATATCTCTATTTATATTCAATTTATAGTACGAGAATTAAATTAGATTTCTATTAAAGGTTGCAAACTTCTGTATTTACTCATACAATTTAGTTGAAATATCACATACATCTACATTTCTATAAAAATTAATGCCATCTTCAGATGCTATGCTATCATTAAAATCTCTAGTCTTTTTTTATCTAATTATTATTGAAGTAAATATATAATATAAAAGTTTAACATGAGGAATGTACATGTATTCTTATTTTATTACTGTTTATTTTATGCAAAAATATCTAACGATATCTTTTTTATATGCACCATGCATATAACAAGTAATTTTGATTCACACATCGTCTTACAAATATATTCAAATTTAGTATGTTAATATTTTATAAAAAAAAGGTTTTGTTACTCGAAATAATTGCGATCCATTTTATGAAGTTCAAATAGCAAATGAATAATCGTACTTCATTTATTTTACTTTATTTTATAATAAACATCACAAGAGATCAATTTTAGTTAAAGCGATTTTATGCCTATACTAAATAAATCTCCCGCTTGGGACCAAATATCAAACACTCGTTTTTTTCACTTATTTATTAAATTATTTTGACAATATTGTTTCGCTCAATTAAATGTAAGCATACAAATTCCAATATTTATATGCCTATGCGTAATTTGTAGAAACACCGGATTCTCCTTGCCAACACCGATGAAACGCGAGTACAAGTAGTTTATGAGAATCTCCGCTCACAGCTGTTGTTAGACATCTGCTAGTGTACAATATTCATTTTAATTAAAATATTAAAATTATAGATACTTTAAAAATGCCAACATTACATCTTTGGATGTCAAACGGTCGTGTAAGAACATTTTTTGATCGCGGTAAACAAACTTCTCTGAAATAATTATAGAAACTTACTTAATTCTGCAAATGTTCAATCATGCAAAACCATCTGATAACATATATTATAAACGAGACTTAGTGCAATGTGGTATTAAAGTGGCCTGTATATATACCCGCATATGTATACACACAAGATATTGCTTGTCTATTGTCTAGTTTTATCGTACCAATTATTTAGGTGACAATACGCCAGTGTCCTTTTAAATTTCTTACATTAGCGTTACTTACATTATACTGTTTCAACTACTACAAAGCGGCAAAGGTGCCGACTCTGGTGCGAAGGCGAAACTGACGTGTCTAGTAATTCATTTTAATTACTTTGGCCGTTTTATGATAACGTCTATTCAGATTATCAAGGTAATTAAGACCAATCACGCATATATATATATATATATATATATATATATATATATATATAATATTAAGTATCGAATCCCTACATTTAGTTGAGTTAAACTCTTTGATAATGGTAAAGCATGCCAAAACAATATTGTTAGAGTAATCTAGTTAATAAGTTAAAAGTTAATTGCGTTATTTGAGCAATGTTTCACCAAGAACCGTCTGCTAAATCCATCATCAAAATATCAATAATACCTTCTGAGAGGTATTCACACCCTGTACATTAGATTATTGGATACAAAATTATAAAAATTTTGAAGATGTGCTACGGCTTTTCAAAATATTTTATAAATACAATTAATATACTGCTACTGTAGCAGATGAGTAGATTCGATTTTCCTTACTTATTGCAATTATAAAATGTGTGTGAGGTTATGTACCAATCGACATGACCATTGTTTTTAGTTGAGTGTTAATCTATACTATGTTCCATATAATCGCAAATCGATAACTAATGAACACGATTTCATATTAAATACGTTTTTCACTTCATCAACTTACCATTCTTGAAGGGAATTCTAGACTGAGTGTTAGAAAATTGCTACTTAAAAATGGTGTTTTTATATAGAAGTACTTAATTCAAACAAAAAACGTAACATTCTGTGGCTTTTATTAACCTTACATAAGGTAAAATTCAAATACGAGGGTAGTTTGACAAGTAGTGAGAATGGAAAAGAAAAACGAATTTTTTAAATACAAAATAATTTGTATTTTTCAATATATTCTCCTAAAAGAGCAATACATTTATTCCAACGGTGCTCCAATGCCCTTCTGCCATCTCTAAAATGCGATTCCGGAAGGTTTGCAAAATACTCATTTACGAAGATGATAAGCTCGTCGTTAGATGAAAATTTCTTTCCACCTAGTGCCGTTTTAAAATTTTGAAAAAGGTGGAAGTCGGAAGGGGCTAGATCCGGCGAATAAGGCGCATGCGGTACTAATTAGAAATGCAACTTGTGGATTTTGGACATCACAACTGTGCCGGTATGCGAGGGAGCGTCGTTTTGGTGAAACAGAATCTTTTTCTTTGCCATTCCTGGCCGTTTAGCACGAATCTCAACATTTAATTTTTGTAGAAGTTCTGTATAATATTGTCCGTTTATTGTGGTACCTTTCTGAAGGTAATGAATGAGCAAAATGCTCTTCGAATCCCAAGAAATTGATGCCATCACCTTGTTTGCCGATAAAGTGGTTTTCGCTTTCTTTGGAGATGCAGAACCACGTTCTAACCATTGTTTCGACTGTTGTTTAGTTTCGGGTGTACTGTAGTGTATTCAAGTTTTATCGCAAGTAATAATTCGCCCACAAAAATCAACCGGATTCCGCTTATAAAGTTCCAAACTCTCATTGGAAATGCACGAACAAGTGAACTTTTGATCAGTCGTAAGCAATCGCGGCACCCATCTTGCCGAAAGCTTTGAAAGGCCCAATTTTTTCGTTAAAATGTGGTGTACGCGTTCTGTTGAAATATTTACCATGTCTGTTATCTCTCTCACTATGAGTCGTCGATCTTACGTAATAATATTATGGATTTTTATAATCATTTCCTCAGAAGTCACGATTTTGGGTGCTCCAGAGCGCGCTTCATCAACACAGCTTGTTCTACCACGTTTAAATTCATTTACCCATCTGCTTATTGTGGCGGATGAAGGGGCAGATTCACCTAATGTTTCCCGTAACTCATCTTTTATTTCGGTAGCTTTCATACCCTTAATTACGAAGTATTTAATCACCGCACAATACTCTGCTTTTTCCATTTTAACAAAACGACGTGTTGCTTCTTTTTCAATCAGCTTTCAAAAATAAACTAATCAACCGATTTATCTAAGTATCGCAATGTAAACATATAAATAAGCAACCTAAATTACAGTGCATTTGTTTTACCAATTAGAGCACCACCTATGTGTCATTCTCACTACTTGTCAAACTATCATCGTATCACAATAGCATTTGTAACAAAAACAATCGACCAGTAAATCTATTCTTATAGTTAAGAATAACATGTTACATATTGTTAATAAAAAAAATTGAATAATGTTATTAATGCCATTGTCTCACCAATCAGTAAAAGTTACCTATTGAAAGTAATCATATACAAATTAATTTAACCTTTAACCGCATCAATATTAAAAATTGCTTTGCAGAGAATAGTCTTGACTAATTTCTACTACATGTGCGTGTGTGGTATGTGACTTTGATTAACGATATTATATTGTGTTCTATTGTTCTCTAAGTACGACAATAATATCGTTTAACTGAATCGATTCAGAAGCGAATCTGTTTTTCAAGCATTCGAAGGTTACTAGGTTTAATTGAATACCTTTTTCATGTATGTATTTGCCTAGTATTTAATTTTATGTCTGTCATTGAGCTATTGCTTTTTTAAGCATGTTGATATAAATATATTTGCACTCAATATAACAGTTTAAAATATGTTTTAATTTTCAAGATTTATAAATATCAAATTGTGTAATATCGAATCTTCTAACAGAAAATAAGATCGTGCTAGGAAATTAGATGAATATTTTATTAATCTAAATAAGTACTCGCCGACTGAATTAACAAAAACTTTCGACCTAATTTTAGCTATGGAATGTTTTACCCCACATGTTGGCTCCAAACAGAATAGATGGCAATTTGTCGTGACTCTTGAAAAGATAGAGTTGTCTAAATTTCTACAAATTTTGAAGTCTAAAAGGTACGTAGTTTTAATTGACATGTTGTAGGACGGATCATGTTTTTCTGTTAGTGTCCAAGTCATTGTAGTATGTTTTCAGCGAATTTCATTAATCTAGTAGCACGGTGATGTAATACGAGGGAGCGTTTTTATATTCGCGGAATGAGTGGGTTGTAGAGGGGTGAGTAGGCGCATTGGGGGGCGTGGCCTCTGTAGCGACTCATGATCAGTATAAATACGAAGTTTCATTGTTATTAGACAGTTAGTCTTTGAGCTATCGTCAACCAAGTAACATAATCAGGAGTGAAAAGTGAAATATGGAAAAAATCGAATATCGTGCCGTTATAAAGTTCCTTACCAGGCAAGGAAAATCAGTCGCGACCATAATAAATGAGATGTCATTTGTTTACGGCGACTCTTGTCCAGGAAAAACCATGGTGTACAAGTGATATAGTTTATTTAAACAAGGAAGGGAATCCCTTGAAAACGACCCGAGGCCGGGCAGGAGCATTGAGGTGACCACGCCAGCACTTATCCAAAAAGTTGAACAAATTGGACTCGAAGATGCTCGACTAAAGAAGAAACAACCCGCAGAAATGGTTGGAGTATCCGATACAACAATTTTTAAAATCCTACACGATCATCTCGGCATGTCTAAGGTCAGCGCAAGATGGGTGCCGAGAATGCTCACGCCGCCGCAAAAACAACAGTGTGTGGAGTGTTGGCGTGCATTTTTGGACCTCTGTAATGAAGACAAGGATGGTGTATTGTGTGGCATTGTTACTGGAGACGAAACTTGGGTTCATCATTATGAACCTGAGTCCAAACAAGACTCCATGCAGTGGCATAAAAAGGGCACAGCACCTCCCAAGAAATTTAAAGTGTCACAATTAGCTGGGAAACTCATGGCAACGGTATTTTGGGACTCGGAAGGAATATTGTTGATTGATTATAAAGATAAAGGTGTTTCTATAACCGGAGAATATTACGCTTCAATATTAGAGCGACTAAAAGAAGCCATTAAAGAGAAAAGACGGGGAAAATTGACAAAAGGTGTTCTGCTTTTGCACGACAACGCGCCCGTCCACAAGAGCCGCGTTGCGTTAGCTGCCCTGCATAAGGTGGACTTCGAAATTGTGAATCACCCACCCTACAGCCCAGACCTGGCCCCGAGTGATTATTACCTGTTTCCGAAAATGAAAAAAGAGCTGCGGGGTAAAAAATTTACTGCCGATGATGAAGTCAAGGAGGCAATTTCGGCGTATTTTGCAGATAAAGAGAAATCATTTTTTTATGAGGGTATAAATAAATTAATTGAAAGATGTGAAAAATGTATCCGTCTTGCAGGTGAATATATTGAAAAAGAAAAATAATTTGGTTTTTTTATTTCCACCCC
Organism: Dermolepida albohirtum; assembly: GCA_031893035.1. Classification (NCBI taxonomy): domain Eukaryota; kingdom Metazoa; phylum Arthropoda; class Insecta; order Coleoptera; family Scarabaeidae; genus Dermolepida; species Dermolepida albohirtum. The sequence goes on from JAVIWB010003153.1 coordinate 150,776, forward strand.
TTGTCCCCTATTCCGCGAATATAAAAACGCTCCCTCGTATAACATAATTGCAACCATTTTACTTGTCAGTTGCACTGAAACTGCAACTCCAGTTTCAGTGCAACAAGCAGTAGCAGTAATCGAGCCCTGAATATGTCCCATACGAGCGGGTACGAAACGTCGGCAGTTATACCAGTGACGCGATTTCAGCCTGGAAGCCTAGAAGAAGATTTTGTATACTATAGTTTCAACGTATTACAATCTATTTAGGATTCAATAAATTAATCTCTGAATACTTGCAGTAATTCTTTAAGTTTTATCCCATTCGTTTTAATTTTGCTCGTTGTGATATATGACACTATTTAAATAGTCTGCCGAGCAGTTGTGTAATAGAAAAACTGTATTTTTTATGTAACTATGCAACTTTCTGGCTTTAGTTAATCTTTTAAATATTCATTAAGATTAATTTTCTCGATATGTTCAACTTAAGAGGGACCTACTCTAAGGTTTTTCATGAAACCAATTCTTTAAATTTTCGCTTTACATATATGTAATTTTAGGCATTCCATCTTTGAAGACTGAGTCGATATTGTGAACGGTAATCGCACTGTTACTTGCTTTAATGCAAAATATTATTCGTAATTGCTGGTCGAACATAAAAATTTTTTTTGGTACAATTTACAATAATTCTAGTGTTATATATAGCTTAATATTGAAATTACTACTATTTACCTCTTGTAGTTTATATATTGGCTATTACAATGTTATTTTTATGAAACAAAAAGATATTACATTAATTTTCAAACAATTTCGTATATTAATTTCAAATACATCCTGAATCATACACGTATGGAAATATAATCGAATGAAACGTGGACAATTTTATTATCAAACTAAATTAATGGGGTCCAAATAAATCAATAAACTATATGCGTACACTAAAGGATGGGATCTAAATCACTAAGGTATCAGTATGCGGCTGAAATAAATAAAATTAACGTCAAGTTTACAGTTGGAAAAGTGAATATTTTAAATAACTCTTGATTACTAAATAATAAATAAATATATACGAAAATTTAGTTTTCGAAATCAACTTATGTGAACATCAGAATCATTTACATGTAATATATTAAAAACTTGCTCTAGACCAAAATTAAATCTTTTGTATATATAGTTTCAATGTGTTACGATCAATGTTATTTATCCTACATTTTGTGCCATATTATTACCGAACTTTTATTCTGTATTTAAACCATATCTTTCTATTTTATTGTGAGCTTTTAATAATAATTAAAGTAGAGCGGTTTGGCCGGTTCTGGGGCCGCCTCCGCCTCCCTGACGTCACATCCGGTGACGTCGCGATATACAAGGTGCGATCAAAAAGTTGTAAAAATAAACAAACGCGGTTCTGTCAAAAAGTTTCAAAACAAGACAGCGCTCAAATTTTCAAAACAATATGGTGGCTAAAAAAATGGCAAACCAAGATGGCGGCAATAAATTTAAAGACTGTATATTATCTGATAATATATTTTAATATTCCAGACTATATATATAATTCTATATTAAAAATGGTGAGCCAAATATAACGACAGGGTGTGATCAAAAAGTTGTTAAAATAAACATACTAGGTTCTGTCAAAAACATTTCAAAAACAAGAAGGGTGCCCCAAGTCAAAAGGACCTTAAATTTTGAAAAACAAAACGGTGCTCCGAAACAAGATGGCGGTAAAAACAAGATTGCAAACCAAGATGGTGGTAATAAATTTAAAGACTGCATATTATCTGGTAATACATTTTAACATTCCAGACTGTATATTTAATTATATATTAAAAATGATGAGGGGAAAATTGTTTACCAGAATAGAAGCAAGCGACACCGTCACTTTGTTTTATTTCCACTTGTTCTATTCTTGGGTTAAATCGGTGTCTATCGGGCGCTGACATTCTGTATTCATATCATTCAAATACTTGTGGAGTTTTAACAAACATCACAGACTTAAAAATTTTTCTACATAAACCAAATAATCGATTATTTACTGTCATAATATATAAATAATTTTAAAAGTATTTTTAAACATATGAGAGCGATGATCAACTAATAAAATTTTTGTCTCGACGAATATGTACAAATCTCGATATATGTATATATTTTAAAGAACAGACACAGGTAGACAGACTGAGGTTGACTGACAGGTAGACAAACAGGTGCACATATAGACAGGTAGACAGGCAGACAGACAGGCTGGTATACAGGTAGATAGATAAATAGGCCATGGTAATTTATATTTTTTAAGAACAACATATTACGAATTTAGTAATAAGTTTTTGAGTGTAGGTGAATCAAATCTATAAATGTTCTAGTAAAACAACATTGATTCAAACAATTAGTGAAAATATTAATATTCGTATAGTAATTTTTAGAAATTTGTATACTTTATAGCGAAATAAATTGTTTAAAATTAGCAGCGTTTTTCTATTAAAACGAATTCTTTACATAAATTTAACAGTTTCTGAAATAAATATGGGGTGGTTTTTAATTTTATATAAACCGCTTTTATAAAATAAATGTATTAAAAAAATTTAGATTTTATTTCAACATTATATAAATTGTCTGTTAGATATAAAAACAAGTCTAAACAAATATTTTTTCAAATTATTTCTTAGTATCACTTAATTATTAATTTCAACATAACTCTACACCATCCCAATGGTTTGTATAATGCTAAACAGCATAAGAAACCATAGATACCTACCGCATACACTCATATCTATCGAAATTCGGATATCAACATCATGATCTTTCGTGTCAATCATTTACAAGATTGAGTTTCCTAGTTCCAAGCTGCTATATAAATAAATATAATAAAAGTAGAATTGGTATACCAGATAATAGTAAAATTAATTAGTTACGGAGGAAAAGCGTATATATTTCACGATGATTATTATTATGTATAACTTGATGAATGTGATTTAATGCTGAAGACGCGAGGAATAATTTTTAAGTATTCCAGCATTCCAGAAAATATTGATAGTGTTTTTAGATATAACAATGTTAATTTATATTTCCTAAAAAATAATACTCCTACACTATGAATTCAACGAATTTAGATATGAGGCTTAAACGTTACAGTAAAACAACAGTCATTCAAAAATTCGTGACTTGTTCAAATAATAAGCTAAATATTAATATTTTACGTTTTATGAGTAAAATAAATTGTTTTGAAGATATATCACAAACATCTGACAAGAGTGTTTTATAGACGAATATCGAAAATAATTTGTAAAATATAAGAAGTTGTTAAATATGTAAACTATTGTTACTATATCATCAAGATGTATTTGTATTTAAATTAAAATAAAAAATTCGAAATCTATAAACGTATTTCTGGTTTTAATTTCCTTTAATAGAATTATTTTTGCTTGATAAGAAGAAACAACAATTTAGTTTAAATCCCTTTACTAAGTTTTAGAATAAATATTTCTATTCAAAATGTTAAATCTATTAACATAAACTTACTGAAACTAGTGTATGTACTCACATAAATATATATGAACACAGATTCACAACACCCTACAGTTTGGTTTCACTCGATGTAATGAAAGAAACACATAGCATTCAAACAGCTTACTTGTGTTCTTATCAAGTTTGCGGCTTAAAAATCGTGCCTAAGCATGTTGTTATATTACCTACTGTATGTTCTAGAAATATTACGCAATAATTTTTTAAAGTTGTGTCTATTCCTGTAGCAGTATAACAAATATAGTGATTATTTAATATAGTAGTTTTTAATATGTGGTTATATATTCAATATGATAGTTAACCTAATGCAACTTTAGAAATAAAAATAGTTAATATATGCAGTCTGATACTTCATGACGTTAGCTGTACATTAAAAATATTAGGTGCGCAACTAAGTTCTCGCTGTTTTTCAAGAGATGGCTCCAGTAGTAAGTGCTCGTCGATTGTGACATAACCAAAACGTCATGAACCAAGCTTAGACATATGGTAAACAAACCGCTTTGACACACTAGTGATTTTATTTTTGCGTCATATACTTTTGGTTGTGTGAAAATGTCTGATTTTGTGCCAAATAATCGTCGTAATAGTGTTGCTTTTCTTCTTTCATTCGACGAAAACGGTGGCTGAAGCGCATCGAGAACTCGTGATTGGTCCCGTCGCTTCAAAGACGATGATTTCGATGTTGACGACCGTTCGCGTGAAGAATAACCAAAACGTTTTGAAGACGCTGAATTGGAGGCATTGCTCGATGAGGATCCGTGCCAAACGCAAAAAGAGCTTGCTTCAGCATTAGGAGTTACCCGCCAAGCCATTTCCCAGCGATTGCATGCGTTGGGAATGATTCAAAAACAAGGAGCTTGAGTTCCTTATGATTTGAAGCCCAGAGACGTTGAGCGTCGTTTTTTCGCCTGTGAACAACTGCTCCAGAGGCAAAAACGGGTTTTCTTTATCGCATCGTTACGGGTGATGAAAAATGGATTCATTACAGCGACCCAAAGAGAACAAAATCATGGAAACCGCCCGGTCATGTTTCTACGTCGTTGGTTCGGCCGAATATTCACGCTACGAAGGTTTTGCCGTGTATTTGGTGGGACCAGGGCGGTGTTATTTATTATGAGCTGTTGAAACCGCACGAAACCAGCACTGGGGAACGGTATCGAACTCAATTGGTGCGATTGAGCCGAGCACTGCGCGAAAAGTGGCCACTATACGAGCAGAGGCACGGAAAAGTGATTCTACAGCATGACAACGCTCGGCCTCACGTTGTCAAACCCGTTCGAACCTACTTAGAAATGCTGGGAGGTACAACCCCACCCGCCATATCCCCAGATATTGCGCCGTCCGATTATTACTTGTTCCGTTCGATGGCACATGGTCTGGCTAATCAGCAGTTCCGCTCATATGAAGGCATCTCAAAATGGCTTGATTCGTGGATAGCCTCATAAGACGAACACTTCTACCGTGACGGTATTCGAGCTCTGCCAGAAAGATGGGAAAAAGTTGTCGCTAGCGACGGGCAATATTTTGAATGATTCATTTGTAAACATTTTTTCACAATAAAGTTGCATTTTCATAAAAAAAGCAGCGAGAACTTAGTTGCGCACCTAATACATATACAGTATTTAAAGGTAACAGATGCCGAATACTAATTATGTACGAGTTTATTCACTCAACTCATTAAAATATATGCACATTAAGTTTAAGACATACATATTACATACAACGACCTGCCATATAAATGTGGTATGATGATGGTATTCATGAACGGTGATTCTCTCCAGAGTACGGAGATGTTTACTTATAGCTACATTTACCCAACAGAATAAACAATACTTTAATCTCGATGAATTAATAAAGGTATAACAATATTATAATCAAAAACGTAGATAATAGTAAGATAATGATATAACTATATTATTTAAATCAAGTCTTAGTTGTGAAATATCGATTTGCGTTTTTTCTCATTATCAGTTAAATTTTGTGTCTACATTGTAGCAATTTTATCGATCCTATTGTTTATGTCACTTTTGATTTAGGATATATTAATATTGAGAGCTTCCAGCTGCCTTCTCAATTCCTAATAATTACTCGAGTTTTCAACGTTTGCTTGACTTAAAATATTCATATTTTTGTAATTAACAAAATAGAATTATTCATATTTTGAACAGTATCATTACGTAGTTTACACAAGTTTTCGAATAATTTGTCGTCAGCTTTCTCTAATTCAATAACTTTCTCACGAATAATTTTTCCATCTCCATAGTTTTGCTATATTATTTTAATTCTGTCATAACTGAATTGATTTTTTTTGTTTTTATTAAAATCATTTCTCTCAGCGGGGCTTAATGGACTCATTGGATCAACAACTTCTAAATACTTTTCATATATAGCTTTAACATCATCCATCAATCGCTAGGTAAATACTGTTAAACAATCCAAACTAGCATACGCCACAAATTTATTTAAATTACAATCATATTTTCAATAATATTATAAACAACAATATTATAAACGAAACTGTATGGAACATGCTTATGTGATTCTCACATGTACGATAAGGATCGATTACCGCTGCATGAGTGAACTGGTTGAAGTAAACATTCCAAATCAACAAAGATGGTGAATATTTGTTTATCAAAATCATTATATTTTAAAATATTTTTAGGACTGCATTTCTCCCAGTTTTGTTTCACGCGGCTCAGTTGGTGGTAGAACGGTATATAAATGATTGCAATCATTCATGCAATGGACGCTTAATTTTTCAGCTGTATTGAAATAAACTAAACAAATATTTGCAATATTCTTTATTGTTTATTTGAGATGAAATTAGTCTGGAGAGATTTTTGATCAACACGTAATGAGATTTCCCCCTTTTCTCAATCAATAATAAATTCGCGTATATTTCGTCTACTTAGAGTAAAATAAAGTGATCCTACAAAATCATAATTTTTAGTTTCAATATTTTTTAGGTTCAATCACAATATTTTTGAAATTTTTATGAAATAGTACAAACAAGAAAAACATTTTCTTGCGGTTTATTGTGCAATTACTAACAAATAAATTAGAGGTATCGACTACGTTAGATTTATGAAATTTTCAAGTAGTATTTAAATAGGGTGCAGTATATAAACAAGCCCTTTAATTAATTTACAGCTGTAGGTGTGCCAATTTTAATAATAGATGCTGTTTAACGAGTCAATAAGTAATTAAAGCAATAAATTCTACGAAATGTATGAATAGATAATTGTATAAATACCTTCTATTAACTAGCTTGCCTTTAAATTTAAACTAAAATGTCTCGAATGACACAAATCAAGATCTAAACTCTCTTAAATGAATCCGTAATTAGACAGAACGGTTGCATGTACACTAAATAGTTAATTACGCAGTCTGGTGAAGCAAATATAATTAATAATGAACTATGTAAATAATAATAATTGCGAACATCCTTGATCCCTGGCTTTATTTTAATTCCTCTGTGTCGCAGGTCCTAAGCGAGACACCATATTGCTTCGTTAAATCTTGAGACTGCAAATTAAGCTCTGATTTCATAATCAGATGAACACGGAATCTTCACACACACGTTAACTCAGTCCTTTCGATCATTAATCAACTACCAAGGATAGGGAAGGAAAGAATCCTAAAGTAAACGCAGTGAAAAACAAAGAGGCCACTATATAATACAAAGTTTACAAATTACATGCCTCACGGTTAGTTTTGAATGATATATAGTAAAAATGAAATCATCCCTGTAGTAAGATGTCAATATAAATCCAACTTGAACCTTTAACCACGTGTTGAGGTTTATCGACTTATCTGAAACAATCCAATTATACGTCGATAAATTAATTAATCGGCGTAATATATTTCAACGTAATCGTTGGTACTAACTAATTTCAATGCAGTACGGTACTTTACAGCCAAACAATATTCATCTTCGAGCCTTTAATGGCGTAAACGATGGTAGACTTCTTAACTGTCGGAGTTTAACTATATATAAAAAACAGCGATAACAACAGCCATTCAAGTTTTAATCAACTCAAGGTGTGACGTATTCAGGAAAACAATATGCGAAAGAGCAAAATATTGACTCATTATTATCAATAACTGCAAAACACTGGGAATAACTTCAAATAAAATACAAATAGAACATCAAGGGATCTATAACCCTTCGATAGTTTTGATTACAACCTTAAGCTGACAAATACGAGAAAACGATAAGAGTAGTAAATAATTATAATTACCATCGTTTGTAAATAACGAAAAGAAGCTAAAACAAAAAAAATAGAGAAATTAAGAAAGCAGAGTCATAACCAAGGTTAATTCTAAAAAGATGCATAATATGAAATAGAAAATGTGACTAAATTCGTTAAAAATACGAAAATAGAATAATTATTCACAAAATATTACAATTCTACAAGGTACAGCAGTGTCCGCAAAATACAAACACAAGATAAATTGTGTATGTAAGAATTTACAAACTTTATAGCATGTAAGTTAAAATAAGTTCAGTATTTTTATTTTTTCTTAGCACGAATTTAAGGAAAAATATTGTTAATATGTAACTTTGGAACTTGTTTTACATTATTCAATCTTGTATCTAAGATATGACGAACAAAGCAGATATGATATAATTTATAAATATTTTCTAATAAGAAAATATTTGTCAGTTGGTTTTATATTTAGTTGTCTTAATTGAGATTCGGTGCAAAATAAGAAAAATGAAACCTAAATTTACGTAATTTAAACTTTTATTAACTAATATTAAACACGATAATTACAATTTCACGTGTAATCGCCATAATAGATCTATTAATTTAGCACTGAAACTCTTCAGTTTTAGCGCGACTGTTAAGCCCTGAAAATGTTCCATACAAGATGACGAAACGTCGGTGCCAATATTGACGAAGGCGCAGTTCTAGTCCGGAAGACAAGATGAAGAAAGTATAAGTTCGCCATTACAGTAGAATCTACTGTAAGGTAAACGTTAATTTTATATTCAAAATTATTAAAGATACTTAACTAAGGTGTAAAGGAGTAGCATAAGGAATTGTCAATTGTTACTGAGATTTTACTTCCTTAGTAATTAAATTTGCGAATATATGTATATACAATATTATGAAGGAGCCGGAGAGCACATAGTTTATCGGAAGCCGATACATACCAACAGATATTTGAATACTGACCATTACCTCGCGCAACTATTTCCTGTGGTCAGAACACACATATAAAGCACAGAAACTAACTGACACTGACACTGAGGAAATTCAGAACACACAAAATATACAACACGATACAACAGATATCAACTACAAGCTCTATACGAAGTACAAAAAAGGAGGAACTAATAAAATAAACTCAACATGGAAAAAGGAGGTGTTTATGAAATTTCATCTACGGATTTCAACTACTCGTAGAATACGTAGGACATCAATCACCCACATCAGCCGAGAATTCAAAAAAGAAGCAATTTTATTTTTAACGATATTTAGCCAAAACCTCTTTTGCCTTTCTCCCTTCAACCTATATAATAATATATTACCCGTAATCCAACAAATTCATTAATTTCTTGCCACCATTTTTATTTTTGACTAAATCAAGTATGGCCTTCTTTTGAAAAGGTGCGTTGTAGTTATTGTTTTTTGAAAAGTTTGAAGTATCGGAATTTTGCAAATTTCGCTTCATGTCACAGTACATATCATCTGTTTCAATTTTTAAAATGATGTCCACATAATATAGACTTATATATATTTTCTTCATACTTATTTTTTAGGTAATCATAAAAAAGTCATACAATAATAATTTTAAAATGTCAAAAACAGAAAAATCGTTATAAATGGAATTGTTGTAACTTTCAATTTCTTCAGTTAAATAGCAACGAAATTTTCAGTAAAAATGCATATACTTTTTGAGTCTATTTGCTATCAAATTTCGAGAACCCTGCCTCCTTCCGTTATTTTCACACTCTGTTGCTAGTTCAACATTCAAGCAATTATTCATATTCACACTTGCGTCACTTTTGCATTCGCCGAATTATTCATTAATATAGAAAATTCTTTCTTAAAATCATTTTCCGATTGTTGATGTTTCTGAATATTTAAGTCGATGTATTTTTGTAACCGATTAGACTGCTCGAACTTCAGGACGCGATTAATTTTAATAATTTTATGACCATTTCTTAATGCTTGTTTCTAATATGAACAACATGCAATTCTTTACTTCATAAATTTGTAATTAACTTTTTTCTTTTGGAATTTTTATTTAGAAAGTATCATATTTTCAGTAAGAAAGGAACGATAGTTATGTTTATTGTGAACAATCTTTGGATAATCAATATCTACTTCTAGAAAGTAACCAATTGATTTGTCATGATATATTTAAATTTTCAATTTCATGACCTATTAGTCAACAAAAACTGCCGTATAGTAGCGACACAGCCCACCCATATAAATTATTCGCATGCCATTAAACTAAGTATGATAGTGGAGAGTTTTTACCGTAATTTTGTAAATACTTGTTGTCAAAGACTAACCTATGATCACCAACTTCTTACATGCTTTCTTAACGAAATTATGCATCGATGTCTGTAAATAATTACAATTCAACTTGGGTATATTTTAACATAGCATTCTCTGATAAACCTGGACTGATGTCATACTGAGAAGGATCCAAATCGTATGTTTTGCAACAAATTTCAAGAAAGTTTTAAAAAATATCTGCTAATAATAAAACATTTGCTTTTAAGTATAGATTTAAGTAGTCTACTAAATTTTGACATTGACACGTATTCCGTACACACAGAAATATCTTTATCCGTGAAAGAATTATAAAATTTATCTTTTGGTAGTAGTGATGATTCATTACAATTTATCTAGGTTATCTCTATATTGATATCGAGAAATAGCTTTTTGCCGAATTAGATTAAATTATTCATCATCACACAAAATGCATCTTAAATTTTTGAAATTGACGGACGACAAATTTTTACCAAGTTTATCGATTGAAAATAGCATGAACCTCAAAGAATCCACAAATTGAACATTTAGATAAATATATTTGTGTTTATTATCTATATCTACATATTAATTAGTCCACATTAGTATTTTGGTACTAAAACTAATGTATTTTCCTTTATTTAAAGGAATGACGTCTATATTCAAATTTTCGTCTGCTAAACTTTGAATAAACAACTGTGTCATAGTTCAGATTTTGAAAAAAAATCTGGGATAAATTTTATGCTTTATATTACACTCTAAATGTGAGACACCTCTGAATACACCCGTAAAATGACAGTGATCTCTCACTTTTTGTAAACTGATAGGCTCTTCGTAATTATGGCGGATTACAGCATCTTTATATTCTCTTTCCACAGCGTCGGTTAGTGTCTCCATATCTGTACAGTTACTGCAGCTTCTAGGCGACATTAAAATTTTATCCAGAACTTGTTCCCTATTGAGTTGCAACGATATTGCGTAGAAAATAATAATGAATGGTTTCAACAAGCTGGAGCTACTAGCCACACTACACAAAATTGCATGACAATGCCAAGAACCACGCTTCCCCAACTGCTCATTTCACGACCCGATGATGTTGATTGGCCACCGAGATCACTAGACTTAGCAATCCCCGAATTTTTGCTATGAGGATTTGCCCGCCAGAAGGCAATTTTATACACACTTTATTAGATTACTGGACAACAACCCAAACATTTTGAATAATCTCTTAATATCTGATGAGGCACATATTTACCTCTTAGAATACGCTAACAAACAAAAGCCTGACGAACAGCCTAAAAAATTCACGAACAACCACTTCATACCCTTAAACTGATAGTATGATAGTATGGTGTGGCGTAACTGCAAGTGAAATACTGGATTCATACTTTTTTGAAGAAAATAGACGTACAGTTATTGTAACTTCTAGGCGATATTTGGATCTGATCCAGAATTTGTTACCTGCTGAGTTGCAACAATTTTGAGTAGAAAATAACAATGTTTAGTTGCAACAAGATAGAACCGTAGCAATTTCGTGCGGTATGACTCGTAAGTCATACCGCACGAAATTGCATGACAATGTTAACAACCCTTTTTTTACTGCCCATTTCATAACTTGGTGATGTTAATTGACCGTCGAGATCACCAGACTTAACAATTTCCAATTTTTGCTATGGAGATATTTAAAGCCTGAGGTCTATGTAAATAAACCCCACACACTACAAGATTTAAAGAACACTATCCAATAAATAAATTCGGTAGACCAGGTCACGTTACAGAGAGTTATGCAGAATTTTCAAACAGGTCTTTTACGTCTATAAAATAATGGCGCTCATTTGAAGAATGTTACAACAAATAACAACAACAACAATAAAACTGCATTATATGCATAAATGTTTTTCTAAATTTTGTATTTGTTTTCTAAGCTTGTCAAAGCACCATAAAAACGTATTGCGTCACTTGTAACTATATTCCAGCAACTTAAGATTCAAGGGAATTTTGTCAATAAATAGCTTTATAGGCTAGTGTAAATATGAATAGTAAACTGCTATGTCCGCATTTATAGTTACGTGGTGCAATAATATACTAGTATCAGAGGTAACAAATCAATTAATATTAATATATTTGATGTTTCGATTGATATATGATCAAGTGAACTAAATTTGTATTATTGGCAAGAAGTGAAAAAAAATTAAAATACCTGAGTCACTTCCGTGTTGCGACGGATGGTAAAAATACTTTTCACGCAACATTTCGAGTAAGGTATAGAATTGCAAGACTTGAGCAAAACACACAGGACAAGAAATTTGATAGGACTGAGATTCGTTAAAATTATTAAGAAACAAGACCCTTTTTACACTAACAACGTAGTATAAGTCAGGATTTACAAATAGGGGTTTTTTTGGAAATCGAAACTAATGTTTACTCATCAAACATTCATCCTTCCAGTACGTGTACCTGTTAATACAAAAGTAATATAATGTTATAATAAATATTAATTGATGCCTATGGTTCTTACTTTTTATTTAATTTAAATTTCACAACAACGTTGCAAACAGACATATTGAGAGGTATTGAAGATATTTATTTAAAAGCTTCGACACAGTTTTAAAATAAAAATTACATTGGTGTCTATTCGTATATTTGACTAAGTACATACTAACAAACAATCCAACTAATTCTAAAATATTAAATGGCACAAAAGTAATATAGTACACAAGAATAATTTAGATAAATATACAGTTTTTTTAAATTTAAATTGTACATACATTGGATGTATTAAGAATTATACCTAAAGGACTAGTAATATAAGTCATATGTTTAAACAATATTTATACACTTGTAGATTTATTATTTCCTACTTACATTTACATACGTACATACGATCTTATATGTATTTTTTGTTTTTGGTAACAACGATTTTGGTTTGTAACATTTATTGTCTAGTTTCCCATTACTAGCAGTTTATTTATACAGCGATAATATATTTAACAATAATAGCGTCGCAAAATTTTCATAAAAACCATTTGCATATAATTTTAAGAAAGAAGAAAACGTGCATTAGCATTGCTATACTAGATAGTAAATTCTGGTAGACGAATGATTATCTAAAGTTAAATTAACGAGCGTGATTTTTGCAGAATGGACGACCGCCCTTAGCGAAGAAACTCTGCCCTTCAAGATTTTTCTTACACATCTGAAAATATAAATTAATAATTAATTTTTTGACGCAAACGTATAATCGAAAAATACAATATTATAAGTTTAACATGAGAAAGATGTATGTAGTTGTTTATTTAAATATCATTAATCGTAGCTTTCATCTACACGCACTGTATCTTAAAGAATACTATCCCTACATAATTACAAAAATGTGTATTTTACTATTGTAGTATTTATATACCAGCAGAACACAATATAAAATCGTTAATCACACATATAGTACCCTCCATATTAATGTCCAAAGGTGACTATTTCTTTCTTTGAACTTTTTTTTAACTCTTTAGTCTATTTATGTGCACATAATTCAACGCCTCGTATATTTAGGGATAATTAAAATAAACTTTATTATCAAATAACCCCTACAATGAATGTTAAAAGGAATCATTATATTATTAATAACACCCTATCTACTACATATGTTTCACGGATTGACCGATTTAGGCAGATTTTGTTTTATTAATTAACGAGTCCTTGGTAGCGTCTATAATATCATTTCGATACATAAAAATAATGAATAATCATCATGACTCCCTCTATCGTCCACTGTATTGAACAACAAAGCGATGTATGGGGAGAGAGGGAGGCATGATGATTATTCATTAACCCCTACAAACCTTAATGTTTCAAGAGTACAAAAGTTTAAAGACTGTTAGCGCCAATGTGCTCCCATAAGGTAAAATTTTAAATGTCGGATTAAGTGAAATAAATTAGTTATAAATTGTATTTAAATATCTCGAATCTTTGTAAACAGTCCAAAATTTGGTAAACCCATAATTCAACACCGGAAGAAAATTATACCTTTTGTAGAAAAAAATCATTACGACTTATTTCACTTTCAACATTCGACGACAAGATGATTTTTGAACTCTACATATATGCATCAGTGGCGGTTTTTCTAAGGCACAGTTGCACGTGCACCCCCAGTAATTAACTCAATAAATAAAAAATAAGAAAATTTTTCTTTTGAATTAACTAGTACATGAATGTAATTTTTTGATGTATTTATTACATACAAGGCACAGTTTATGGTTGTATATCAATATAACTATCGTATATGAATATACGAATCCCGTACACAATGTATGCGAACAAATAGCAGAAGCGCAGAATAAAATTTTAGCAATCAACCAAGCAACTTTTTTTCCTGTATTCTGCAGAACTCCAAGTTTGTGCTTTGCAACCACACGCAACGGTTAGATATTTTGAGACTGTATTTAAAATCAAAGCAATATTATATCAATAATTTGTAAAGGGCTGTAAATTTTTTATAATTCGTAATCGAAAACAATTACATATACTAATAAAAAATATAAATTCGAAACCTGAATCATCAAACACCACTTAATTGGTAAGTGCCTGTATTTATAAACTACGTTTTAAATAGATCGTATAAAATCTGCATTCACATGCAAGATTATGTAATATGTAGACTTTGTGAAGCCCATACATACTACTCACGAGTCGCCACTGATATGTATATTATTTACATTGCGCAATTATTTGAGAGCTTGATTAACTAGAGTAGTCATTTAATGAGAACAAGTTTCAATTAAAGTCGTTCGAATTTTCATATAAAAATAAACAAGTTATACAAATTTGCTATCAACTATTAGATCGGGACCACATTTAGACTCTTTGCTAAACCACAATAGCATTATAAATCTCTAAGGATGGAGCAGCAGTACAAGGAAAGGAGCGGCACACTCGTTGAAGAGCGACAAGAAATTTTCACTATTTTAAAAACACATTTAATAATGTAATAAAATCTCAATTACCTAAGAACTTTTTCATAATTTTTTACATAGCATTATTTTGATTAAAAATGGTGTGTAGCTACTACAAATATATCCAACAAATGCAAGATGTTATCCACAATATTCAAGAATGGATGAAGAAAATGGCGAATGAAGGTCAACGAATCAAAATCCCAACAGATAACTTTTACTCTAAAAAAAGGAATTAAATCTATCGTAATTTTCAATGGTCAACGATTCCCACACACAGTAAAATATTTAAGTATACAAGTTAGGAAATTATACTGGAAAAAAACATATTTATAAAAGAAAATGACTCGGCTTAAAACTTTCTAAATTTTATTGGTCAATCAGTAGAAAATCTAAACTTTCCCTACATAGTAACCTGACGGTGTATAAAGCAATACTTTAACCGATATAGTCTTACGATATGCAACTGTGGAGGAATGCAAGTGTATTAAATAGACAAGTCCCACAAAATTTTATGTAACTGTAGAGAACTGCAAGTGTTTCAAATAGTCAAATATTACAAAATTTTATGTAAATTAAATAGTTACTCACAAAACCCAATATTTTATACTCACATAGAAAATCTACAGTAATTTTGAAGTCAATGTTATAATTTATATGTGTATATATATTACAAAAACATACTTACTGTGCAATTGAAACACTGGCTGTGATAATTATTATTCAAAGCTTCAACCCACCGATCACCAGCTTCTACCGGGAAACCGCAGGCAAAGCATTTCGTTGTGAAAAGTTCGTTCCAATCTATAGAAAAGACAGACAAAAAGTAAATAAAAAGAATATTTTAGTGTTATAAGGCATGTGTTTGACAGAGTGGAATATTAATTTCGTATTTGTAAAAGAAAAGTTAAATTAAAACAATTTTTGTAGACGGAATTTGTAAATATAGGAGATACTTAAGTAAATACAATTAAATAAGTGATATTTCGGGTACTTAAATTAAGTTACAAGTTACTTCTTTGTGATGAAAATGTGAACATTCTTGGTCAATAGTCGTAAGTGCCTTTCTTAAAAAATTAGCATTGGTAACTGCTGTTATTGTAGTACCCTCTAGTATGTACCCAACAAGAAACACCTGTACTTAGTTTCAAAAAGCCAAGGGTCATCTTCAATAAATTCACGACCTAATAGCAACTCTTTCGACTAATATTTAACGTCCATATGTGTACTATGCATCTTTACAGTCAAACAAATTTAATGTAGCTACTTCTCTTGCCATAATTATGCTTAACGTTTAATTATTTCACAGATTTTCAAAAATTAAAGAACATAGTTAACTCAATGTTACTTAACAGATTTGATACCCATGAGATATAAATTTTATTTATGCCTAGGTTGTCATGAAATATGTGTTAAATTACTGTTCACTAAAGACCAATTCCTTTTAATAATTTTACTTCTAATTATTGATTTTTTAGAGGGCATTCAGTAAACAACGTAAATTCGAATGTAACAGCTTTGAATGGTTAGTCAAACTTCATCCTTGAGATAACGTGGTTCTATTTAAAACTTACAAAGAAGAATATGGTTTAAGTATTATACACGTACCAATAATAAAGAATGTCATTTTATTAATAAATCGTACAATATGGTATTATATATATAATCCTGTTTAAACACATATAACTATACTTTGCAGAAATTTATGATGCTTTTTAAATATATTCTGTTCCTGTGTTAATTCAAATTATCTTATACGAACTTGACCAAGTTACTATTTATTATGGATCTACCAGGCTAAATCAGTATTGTTAATATTATATTATTATTAAAGATGATATCTTTCTAGATTTATTAATCTTGAAAGAAATTAACACTGATATGTTTTATTTAAAAAACATCTCAAGTCAAAATTAATATGAAAAGAGTATATAAGTCGATACTAAGTTTTAATTTATACTACTGTTTAGCAAATTAATAATAATATAGTGTACTCATTTTATAAATATTGTAAAAAACTCACCAGTTTCACAGTAGGGTTGTCCGTCCTCTAAGAAGAACGGTGAATTTCCAAATAATTTTCCACAATAAGAGCAACTGAAGCATTCAGGATGGAAGTTTTTGCCAATAGCTTTCAAACAATCCTACAATAAATTCATTTTATATTAAAAATATTTGGAGTGATCACAACATACCCCCTTAACTTTCGCTCCACATTTGTTACATGGTGGCGCTATATACTGTTCGAAGCAATATTCACAATACAATTTGCCTTGCTCTTCAACAAAACCAAGATCATGTAATGCTCGTTTGCATGAAGGTGTGTTACAAATGAAATGCTCAGGGCACCAAATCTTTCCCAATGCTGTTATGAATGGACCTCTACGCATATGCAAAAATAACAATTAGTGTAACTGTACTTTATTAACAAGAATTTGTAAAGCTATACCTTTGTATTTCTGTATTACACACACAGCAGATTATTTCTTTGTTATTATTTAATGGAATATCGTTAGTATTACTCATAGTGTTAGTTTTCAAATCTTCGTCTTTTAGCATGCTTTTGGATGTTAGTTTAGCAGATTTAGAATTGTTATCCGAGTCTTGCGAAGTTGCTTCATTTTCTGAATTTTCTTCGATTTTTGTATCATTTTCTTCCAAATCATTCTTTCCAATATTTTCTCTTTTATCGTCAGTATAACTTAGTACAGCATTATTAATTCGCGCATCTTTTGGTATTTTGAAAGTAAGTGTAATAGGATTAAGAGCTTTTCCCTCAGTTGTAAGTGTTACTTGCGAAGAATATTTTGGATCTAAATTGACATGTTCGTCACCTGTACTTTCTGCAACATCTTGTAAATGTTTAATCTCGGTATTATTATTATTTTGATTTTCAGTTACAGAAGAAGCGTTAGAAGTTATTGGCTTTGGTTTAGAAACCTGAGCAATATTACTTTTTTCTCCCAATCCATCAGCAATATTAGATACTTTTGATTTCCTTTCACGATTTTGAGACTCTTCTTGACAATTGTTTTGGTAATTTGCTTCAGTTTTGCCCATCATTGGCGAATTTTTTCTAGCAAATACTGGCGAATATAGAGAAGGCACAGAAAGTGAGGCATCTTGAGTAAGAAGATTTGTAATTACTTGAGTTTCCTGATTTCCATTTATTGTCGTCGGGTTATTAATTTCAACATGCTCTGCTATATTAAAAACAAAAAACAAAAACAAAAACGCAAAATAAAAATTACGATAAAGTAAATCATATAAAAAGCCACAACAAAGAACAGCACATTTATAATTGAAAAATAATCTTAAAATAGGTATAAGAAATTTATAGCTTCAAATTAAGTCCAGTTTAAGATATTAAATCTTCACTTATTTAGCAAAGATATTCAAACTAAACTAATAATAACTAAATGGAAATTATTAATAAAGCTAATAAACCATTTTTCATAACAGCCCCTTTTCTCAAAGACATTTTATTCTTTAGTTTCATTAACACAATATTTATATAATTTATAATATTTCATACCAGGTACTTTTTGAATAGATTTCATAATATTAATATTTATGTACTGCGTAACCAAAATACCACATCAATTAATCATATCCTGATGAGCTGGATCATAAGAACAGTCTAGTTCAGCAACTTAAACATTTCCTGTTCCGAAAATAGTGATAATTTTTGTGTATAAATTCGTAACTGCGATAATAATTCCTTACCAGAATATATTTTATAATCAAATAAAAATTGGATGCTTCTTTAAAAGTGGTATCAAGTAAGACTATTTTCTTGGCACTATATACTAATCATATTCAAATGTCTATATACTGATATAGGCTTCAGCATATTTAGTCATATAATTGATCTTCAAATTTGATACTTGGAAAGCAGTTGAAGTCTGTATGAATATAGAAAATTATGTTGCGGTACTGGACATACTGTTTTTTTTTTGAATAAGTAAAACGACTAACGTAGCAAGAATCTAATCCTCGCAGATGGTTTGGTCTAACGTCTTCTATAAATTTATATATTATATAATTGAAGTTCATAATGAACCAATAGAAAACCATGCAATCATGCTGAGTTGAAAAATGTTTGTTGCAATAATTAATATTAATCTATAGTTGTTAACCATAGATAAATATTTTTTTCAAATAGAATAGATTAGTATTCGCGACATTTTGCATATTTTAAGAAACGGAGAATATTTTAAAATTTGGTAGAAGAAATTACGAAGACTCTCATAGAGGAGCCGCGTGACACCATGGTTTAGAAATTAAACTTTGATAAAAACTATTAAATAATCATACCAGATAGAGGGGAATGGAAGAAAGGTCCACTTTGTACAAGTATAATCTATCTGGTACGAATATGGCTCCACGACAGAACAAAAAGTTGAAATATTTGGATTCAAAAAGAACGATGATCTCAGTGAGTCTAAGATACTACCGTATTTCAAGCGGAAGTAACCGCGTTGTGCCTTAAAGAAATTAATAGGTTGGAAGGGAAAAGTCGCACGGTGGCCATTTTCTCAGATTCTAAAAGCAACAAATTCGATGCAAGTGTAAACAAAATTATGTGCGCCGTGAATCAGTAGATGCAAAAAGTTGGCAGTGCCCTAAATCACAGGGCACAAGAGTTATAGGGTTAATGAAAAACCAACGAACTGAATCAATAAGTCTCGTTAATAGCTTTCATAAGATTAAAGCCTTTAAGCGTCTGCAAAAGGAAACATCACAACAAAATTACTTGAAAATTAGAGAGAGGTCAAAGATTGATAAAACAGTTGCTTAGGGAATAGTCGCCCAAATTTACAAAGGATGTATTAAGTATAGAGAGAAAATCTTTTAGCATAATACTGAGTCTACTAGCAATGAAATCATATATGTACACTGATAATGTTATATAAAATAAAGTATTGCACTCTATCAATATCCAACTAGTTAATATATTTTCAAAATGTAATCTTCTTTAAGTGTGACATGTGTGTCTTAAGAAACAATACAATTTTCCTCGATAGCAGTAATTTAATTAACGTACTTTAACTTTAACACTAACATAATCATGAATTTGCACAACACTCTAAATGAAGGATATTCTCTTGTTACAAAAACTATTTTTTTTGTAGATGTATATATTTATATATATATATATATATATATATATATATATATATATATATATATATATATATACATCTACAAAAAAAATAGTTTTTGTAACAAGAGAATATCCTTCATTTAGAGTGTTGTGCAAATTCATGATTATGTTAGTGTTAAAGTTAAAGTACGTTATGATATAAATATACATATATATGTATATATATATATATATATATATATATATATATATATATATATATAAATATATAAATATATACATCTACAAAAAAAATAGTTTTTGTAACAAGAGAATATCCTTCATTTAGAGTGTTGTGCAAATTCATGATTATGTTAGTGTTAAAGTTAAAGTACGTTATGATATGAAATATACATATATATGTATATATATATATACACCGTAATATATATATATATATATATATATATATATATAAATATATACATCTACAAAAAAAATAGTTTTTGTAACAAGAGAATATCCTTCATTTAGAGTGTTGTGCAAATTCATGATTATGTTAGTGTTAAAGTTAAAGTACGTTAATTAAATTACTGCTATCGAGGAAAATTGTATTGTATACATATATATTTTTAGATTTACGTTCGAGTTTTTATCGGCTTTTTGAAGCCTTGCCTTAATTACACTTCTTTCTAATAAGATAACACATGGATCAATAAGTCCCGAGACTAACCCATAGATGGCACTCGTAGTAAACCAGTAACCACGTCTTCTAGAGTACTAACCTTTTTGAAACGTGTCAAAATTTTAAGTAACAGAAACAGCTGAGTTATCGATGTAAAGTCGTTTTGTAGTTTGTTTAAACAATGGAAAAAAACTGATAAAACATTGTTTTTTAATGGGTAAAAACACCACGCAAGCAAAACAATGGATTGAAAAATGTTACCCGGACTCTTGTCCATCAAAAGCAACGATTTGTCGGTGGTTTGCCGAGTTTAAACGTGGTCGTACACAAATGCTCGGGTAGACCTGTGGAAGCCGTTACACCGGAAAATGTGAGTGAAGTGACAAAAATTATAATGAAAGATCGTAAAGTGAAGCTCCGTGAGATTGCTGAGATGACACAGATATCATATGGAAGTGTATTTACTATCCTTCATGAAAAATATAGGTTTTTTATATATATATTCAGAAAGCTGTTTGTCGCTATTTACTCGCAACAAAAAAGATTTCTTGCGTCGTTACGTGACCATGGACGAAACATATACATCACTACACTCCAGAGTATATATATATATCCTGGCGTCATATATGATTTTCATTGACTACATCGAAAAAGGTAAATCGATCAACAGTAATTATTATATTGACTTACTGGTGCGTTTGAAGGAGGAAATCGCAAAAAAACGACCGCACATGCAGAGAAAAAAATCCTTTTTCACCAAGACAATGCACCCTGCCACAAGTCGATGAAAACAATGGCAAAATTGAACGAATTGGGTTTTGATCTGCTTCCCCACCCCCCATATTCGCCAGATTTAGCCCCCAGTGACTATTGGCTCTTTGCTGATCTTAAAAAAATGCTCCAGGGAAAAAGATTTGGCTCAAATGAGGAGGTCATCGCTGAAACTGAAGCTTATTTTGAAGCGAAAGATAATTTTTTTTATAAACATGGTATTGAAAAACTGGAAAAGCGTTGGAACCATTGTATCACCCTAAAAGGTGATTATGTTGATGAATAAAAAAAAATTTTGCAAAAAAATGTTGTTTTCATTGTTAGTCTCGGGACTTATTGATCCATGTGTTAGTACCAACACATATTGGTATTCTGTTCATATCGAAAATTGACTCTTTCCGTTTATTTCGATGATGTCTTATTCTTTTATCTTAAAAATTAAATTGGTACAATCCCAAATTTTATACAAATGCAGTCTGCATAATAAAAAACGGAAGCCAATATCCCATAAAGGGAAAGTTAATGGATGGATGGAACTGAGAGAGCAGGTAGAAATAGTTTTCCTCTAATACACCTAGCCAGTATAGAAAGCATCTCGAAGCAGTGTTGTTGTGTGAGCACTGTAACAGTCCTAAAATGATAATCGTAGCAGATACTAAGAAGTCAGAAGTCTCCGTCAGACGACGACTAAGACGTTATCAACAAATTAGATGTGTAAATGCTCTTTCAATGGAGAAATCAGCACTACGACACTGCAATATAATGCTATTTTTAGTTTATGTAAGAGAAACTGCAATTGACACTTTGTCAATGACAATCTGAGCTAGCGAAGACGAACATAAATATTAGTTTAATGGAAATTAGAAATAGATTACACGAACACGATATCGTTTATTAAAGAGCAATTATTAAACCGTTGCTTCCGATAAGCATCGGCAGGCTCGTATGATGTAGTAGATCATCTTTCAAGCCCTAGTTACTCGGAAGGAAGGCATGGTTAACGACCGTAAGTGCACTGTAAAACACTATGTGAAGTTTCATGTCTGGGGTTACTTTAACACATGGGATTTCGGAACTTTGTGCGTCTTTACTGTTATTTTAAACGCAAAAGGAATCGTATACTTGTACCAAAAAGCACCTCTAAAAGAGGTGAAGATTATGAAGCACAAATCTCGCGGGAAACGTGTATATAAAATTTCCCAATTATCTCGTAATATAAAGAAAATGTGAATCCTTCTCATTATCTGCGAATTATTCTGCTGTAGGTATGGAAAATCGCTGAGAGGTTATTCTCAAAAATAATGGAAACTACGCTATATTAAATATTAGAGCATTAGCATATGAGATGTACATACTTTGCTTGTAACAATATAATCTATATTTTTTATTAGTCTTTTTCAATAGAAATATTTGCCTATGCTTCTTATTATACAGACTGTAATAAAAGCGGCGCCTAAATAAACAACTCACTAAGTTATAAATACGTTCTTTTAACATTGAACTTACTGAGTAGGCAATAATTTATTCACAGAAATTCATTCTTGCATTTTCGGAAAAGTGGCAGATGTTACATTTTTAAGTTATAATTATACAATTAAACATCTTTACTTAAAACATGTGAAATTAAGTAACAACAATTTTCGAATTATAACTTTCTACAACTCCAAGCCTGGATTTATTCCATAAGAATGTTCTAATAGAAAGTGTTTAATAATAGTTATATTCATTAGCTACCGTAAGATATCGATATAATAAATTTCGTTTTGGATGTGAAACATTGAAAGACTAGCTTTCAAAAACAGTTGTAATTGACAAAATCCCAATGGAATTGGAGATCGTTATAATACTGTTGTATCAGTTCAAGCGATGGATAACAAACGATCGACACCGTCTCGTACGACGATTTAATGTGCGAAAGTTATGCGTTTACTGGATAAATCATAGCTGAATAAGCCTAAAAATAAACCTCTTCATTTGGTGCAAAATTGCGCGTCCTCTGTGGATTATCTCACTTAGTTTATATTGTCATACACGTTGCAGATTCGGTTCATTCATACGACCAAGAAAGAGCAGCTGAAGTACAATCAATCTAAGAAATGAACAATATTTGACCCAAAGGAAATTATATGATATCGCTCATGAAATATTTAAATTAGAGAAAAGACTGAAGAATTGACATCTGGCACACAGCGACTTCTTTTATGTTCGAGGTAAATTAGAAGGAATGCATTCATCTAGCAAGTGAAAGAATATCTAAATAAATAACGTACCCCCAGAAACATGGAAAAATGTTTTAAAACCTGAAGCGTATATTTTCAGTAATAAGAAAAATTCAAAAAAAAATGTTAACCGAATGAAGCAGCTTTACATGTTTAATCATACATATACTAGTTATAATTTTAGTTTTGTGTACTTTCTGTTCAGATTTCTAGAATTAGTTCAAGCGTGCATTGGGGTATTGCCGAATTTTTTTTTAGTACTCACGGGTAGAAAATTTTTGTGTAAATAAGACAAGGCAGAGAATAGGGTTATGTTATGTGCATATCTTTAAATGTATTATATTTAATATATTTTCGTATTTTTAAGTAAAAACATTTGCTTATACATAAAAAGATCTCCAAACTTACTGTATGATAATACACAAGGTAATGTGTGACTTGAAAATGCACGACTATTTTAGGAAAACGTTGTATAATCCATCCAAGTTGCAGGATAAAGAGGACTGTTAAGGATCTTGGACTCTTTAGAAGAAGAAGTCATTATATCCACCAAAGGGAGGCGAAGATTTGAATATAAATGACGTTAATAGCAGTGTGAATATTGAAAACTTATATGATATTGGAAAGGGAGTTCTAGTTGAAAATATGGAGATGCTACAGTAATGAGTGTTTAAATTTGTTGCTGACGATCAACCAACCATTGTCTCTGCATGTAATAAAGGAATGGGAAGGTTGGTGAATTATCGATAAAATGCGCGGAGTGTATAGAATTAAAATAAAGTCACGAAAATGGTATTATCCTTTTTGTTTTAGTGTAAATAATGCTATTGCAAATTTGTGGTATCTTTGCACAAACGCTGGAAATTATATTGGTTTGCTAGAATATTTTAGATGCATATTACTGTCCATTTTGGTAGCACCTCCAAAAATATATTTGGAAACTATTATATATATAAGAATTTTACTTAACAGCTACGAATTTTACTAATTTATTTACTAATTAAACATTAGTACTATTATTTACAAGTATCTCAAAAATAGTAAAACCGAATCATATTGGGCGTTGTAGGTTTGTTTGGAGAATATCACATATACATATATATATATATATATATATATATATAAATCAAGATATATATTAGAAAAAGAAATAAGATCTCAATCAAAAAAATAAATTATCTTTAAAGAAAAATTGATGAATATTACCTTAAGTTTCACTATTATGAACATTTTAAATATTGCGTGGAACTTCACCGTCACGTTACGTATATAAAAAAAATTTGTTCATACTACCTATACAATATTAATTCCGTACATCTCTCCAAATAAGGCGTTTCAGGCAGAAGCGGGGCTTAAAAAGTTACGGCTTTATCTTTCAAATAGCTTAGGCTTTTAAATTAATGCTTTCTAATGTCGGTTTCATTAAGATAGAATTTTTCATTTGCTTTTGAATATATTTTTTAAGAGAACTCTTGTTTTGTATAGTACTGAAATAAATCACTATTTACTAATTACTTGCAGCCACGTTTTTTTTGTTTACTTAAAATTATATTTCTATAAATAGATCATGTGCGAATAGATCTAATTCGAGCATAATATGCCCGTACTCTCCTGATTCCCGCCCCCTGTTTCACACTGAATAGTAAACTCGGCCACACGACTTCCTTTTTACGAAGTTTTGGTAATAGATAAGTTGAATTAAATTTCCTAGTATATGCAATACTTACTTTACATAATCCTAACCTACGTATAGCTAAATATATATATTATTTTTCTAGTAATGCTTAAGGTACATTTTAAAATATCTATTTCTTTTCTTATATTAATTAATTTTCATGATTAATTTTTGATCGTCACATATTGTGCAAAATTTGTTTTAAGCGTCTTATTAACGCAAGGCATTAATTTTATTATAATGATTTTTATTATGTTATTTCTTTAAAGCAAATATATTTGTATTAACATGCTAAGTTATTTAAATTACGGAAGAGGTATAATTTAAGCCAAATAAAAACTATTTACTACAGTTTTTTGCACTATATGAAATTTTTGCCAAAGGATAAATGATTATTTCGTCAATTATGTACACAGATATACGTACATACATACATACATATGTATGTAGATATATACGCGGTGTGCAAGATTTCAAGAACCATGCAAAAGTTAGTAAGAAAAGAACATTAACCCCTTGATAACACTTCCATATACCTGATATGCCCATGACAATGCCCACACATTGGAATTCTAGAACCGACGAGTCCACCTACATTAAGGACACCACGGCCTCGCTTAGGAGTTACACCAATAGCACCAGCTTGACGTCCTCCACCTGAACCTGTATTAGGTTGGGATACAGTGGATTTACTTGCACTAACACCAGGATCAGAGCGTTTTGCGATAGGTTTTGCGGCATTAGAAACAGTGGAACCAGAACTTTGGCCTTTAGGTTGGGATTCCTTTTTGGGAGGAACTGTAGGTTGAGCTATTTTAGGTGGTTCTGTTTGAGACTGCGTTTTTGCTTGAGATATAAAAGGTGATGTAATAGGTTGGGGATTAGTAAGGTGCATTCCAATGACTCCTGGTTCAGTTATTTCAGGATTCTTTACTTTCCGAAAAGGATATTCTGAAGCACTACTCGATATTTGCTGTTTCCCAGACACCGATTTTTCGCCTTCTTTGCTAATAGTGGTCTGTTCGCCTGATGCGCTTCTCACTTCGCTTTTTGTTGAAGAACTCTGCTCTTTAGTGGATGCAATTACAGTTGATTGTGAAATAGACTTCTGAGCACTTACCTGTTTAGCTGATTGAAAACTACAACTTTGTACATTTGCATTTTGTACATATTTACCAATAGATGGAACACTGATGGTTGTGTTTTGGGTTTCTCTGTGCGCGATTGCTTCAGCCCTCGACTTTTCTAAGTCCCGTACAAATTCAATCCCATCTACTTTTTCGCGATATTGAGGAATATATTCTGAAATGTTTCTTTTAGCTTCTTGTATTTTGTAATTCTCTTTAGTAAATTTACGTAACGATTCTCCCTTTCTTAGTGGATTTGGTGGTGGTCCTGCGGCAGGAGAAACGGGTCTTGGCGATAATCTTCCGAAGGGAGATGGGGCTCTGTCAGGACAAGGGCTGGGTGATCTAGATATAGCAGGACTTTTAGGATCAAATACATTAATCTCAGGTGCTGGTAATTGCGTTGCTACTAAATTTTCTTGATAATATGGTAATACAGGAGCAGGTTTGTTAATCATACTGGGCGTAATAGATCCAGGTCTCGGAGAAAATGATGTACGTGGCGGTCTGTCCTCAATGACTGGTTGAAACACTACTTGAGGTACGTTGAGATTTCCTTTACCTCCTTCAGCAACTACTACTGGCTTCGTTATTGCTTGTTTTGTAGCAGCAGAAGACGACAACAATTGAGAAGATGTCTGTTTTGAAAGTTCCTGTGTACATGAAACTGAAACTTCCTGTTTACGTTCGAATTTACTTTGATCGCTTGGTAAGAGTTTTTTGATATTTTTGTGATGCGGCAATTGAATAGATTCGTCATAATTTAAAGATAATTGATACTGTGGTAAATATTCAGCTTTTTGTAGATATCCTGATAATTCCAAAGGCTTCTTCAAGACAGTTTCTTCGGATTGTTTCTCGACTAGTTTTTCTTTTTGCGCTTGTTCACTAGTTTTATTACAAACCTTATGACATTCAGAAACGGTTTTTTTAACACATTCAACCTCTTGTACTTCACTCCGACATTCTTTCTTTTGACATTCCTTTTTACATAAAGCTTTCTCATCTAAGTGTGCTTGTTCTATAATTTGTGCAGATATCTCGCTTTTTACTTCGCTATAATCTGCTTCGTATTCATATCGTGATTTTAACTCATCGGAAATTGGAGGAAAATGCATACGAGGAGTTACTTTGTCGTCATTTACTGCTTCAAATTTATCTAGCCTTTTGGGGGTCGTGTAAGGTTTTGGTAATATTGTTTCATTATGAACTGATCTTTTCATTATTTCCTGCTGCGTTTCTTTCATTTTGTTTATTTCTTCAACACGTACTTCAGTTTCTATTGTCTGCTTAATAGTCGATGATGTCTCAGTAATAAATGGCGAATAAGGTCTATCTGGTGCAGTGGTCAATGCACTTACCATTGACATCCACTGTCTGGGTTTCGGAAGATCTTTAAGTATAGGATCTTCCTTTGGTTTCTTTTTTTTAACCGGTGCTGGCATATCAACAGGAGTAAATGGCCGATCTGGAGCAATCCTTAATGCAGCAATAAAAGGTGTATCCGGTACCTCGGGTTTTGGTTTAGGAGGTGGTTGGAATTTAGCTTCCTTTACAATAGGTCTTTCTGGAGGTAAATATGGTTTCGTTTCTTTTGGTAAAGATACAGATTTTGTAGGATTTGTAGCACTAACTGGAGTAAATGGTTCCTTTGGAGCTGTTGCGAGTGCTGACCCTAAAGCAGTGGTAGATTTTTTGTCTGGTATCTGAGTGAATAAGTCTTTAACAGCTTCTTTGATTTTTCCAGGGTTATTTATAGTGACAGATACACCTGTTATTATCGGAGAACCATATCTTTTAGGAACAGCATTTTCTACCGGTCTGAGCTTAGGTTTGTGGTAGTCTTTCGGTCTCTTTAATTCTCTCATTGGACAACTTTCGCATAATTCACCACTGTTTGCATTACAGCAAGAATTTGTGCAAACACATACTCTTGTAACTACACGTGGTACGTTTGGAGATGCCCTAGCATTTGAACTTGAAGGCTTGGAACCAGATTTTGAAGATAAAGCTTCAGTTTGAACTTCGACTTTGGGCTGTAAGTCATTATCTATTGTTGGCGGTGATTTCGGTCGACGTTGTAGCACAGATTCTACAAACATTTGTGTTTCTGCAGCTGTCTCTATTTTCTCGACTGCTACTTGCCTTTCAGTAATATTCGTGACTTCCGCAGAACATAAAGACATTTTTGCTTCCATACTTTGAACAATTTTACGCAATTCTTGAATTTCTTTGGATTCTCGACTTTCGATTTGGCTAAGTGTATCCGAAGACTCTCTTTTATCGATTGTTCTTCCTTGACAAGATGAATAGTTTATATCTTCTTTAATTTTAGGGATTGGTGTTGGAACTCTTATGTGTGTCGGAGGAGGAAAATATAAAGGAGTTGCTGTAGGTAGATCAGGTTCCTCAGAATCAGAGGGAGGTGGCCAAATAACGTTCTGTAGGGAACGTCCTTTTTCTACACAAAAGTCACGAAAAACACGCAGAAGTGGTAGTTAGTAATAAAGCCAATAAGAAAAACACGACAGTTAAATAAACATAGATTAAGAGGTAACACACAAAGGATAAGGAGAAAGCCAGAAATGAGTAAATGATATTAGAAGCAATTTTCATCAAAAAAATATCCGAAACTTAGAAAATGATAAGTATAACTTGATTTGATTTTACATAGACGCTTAAGGACTAGACTTACATTGTATTTACTTCATGAAAAGTAAATAAAGAATCTGAAATTCATTCATTTTCCTATTCTTTTGATTATAACATAATATTTTGTGAAATATATGGAATTTAGATAATGTATACTTCGTCTACCAAACAATTACCATATTCCATGATGATCTACTATTACAGGTACATGCTAATAAGAATATAATCTTACGATAAAATGTTATCTTTAATCTATCAATTTTTTATTTTCAGTAAAGAATAAGGAAACATTTGTAATTTAACCAACGATAAATGCTCCTCGGGGAAGGAAAGCATTAACACTTCTTAAGTAAATGTTACACTAAATTATTGAAAAATGTATTAATGTGTAATATATTATATATTCTTTAAATTTGACATAGAAATTGTACAAGTCTACATTTTTATCTTTTTAAAAATATTTATTATACATAACTTAGTGACACATCCGCGAAATTTTATTTTCTACTATTTCATATTTATTGAATTTTCTTGGTGCTATTTGAGATTTTCTATGATTTGAACCTTACAATTTTTTTAAAGTATATTAAAAACTTCCAATATAGCTTTCATGGTTTATCATCATATACTTGATGGAAACGTTACGACCTGTTCGTAGCGCAATCTTTTACATCAAACAAACTCTACTAATCAATAGCTGGTCTTCTGTTCAGCGAAATTTTTATTTGTATATTGTCGATCTTTTTATAAAACAATATAAATCTTGGAATACAAAATTACTTAAATTTCCAGTTAAATTTAAGTACGTATTATACAGTTACAATTTTAATACGTCTGTTTTACTGTATTAATGTTTAAATTTATCTATTTCATTTTATATATATATATTATATTTCAAATTATAAATTAAACAGCTTGTTAAAATGTACCAATACAAATCTTATTTTAATGATATACACTGAATTTGTTTTATTAGGAAACATATGGTTTACGAGGTGATTAATTTCTTTAATTATCAGACAATATATTAAGGCAATTAGGTATATTGAAGCATGTGTTTTATTGGCATTTTTATTAGCAAAGATAACCAATATTATTTGTTATTTGTGTTCATAAAAATTGGCATTTAGAATGTATTCTATTGAAGAGAAGGTTCAATTTAGCATATGACATAATCCAAATTTAAGCTTGGGACAAGCTTCTGATGTACATATGTATATTCGACTGAATATTCTAATTACACTACAATCAGTAAAGCAATAATTTTTGAAATTGTTAATAAATTAAAGAATTCGGAATGCATGAATGGGCACCACAATAAGAAAAGTAAACAAAGTAACATGCATACGGAGACTAAGAAAAATGAAATTATGAAAATGAATAAATTGAAGATGACTATCCACAAAAAGAATAACTGAATTCGTTAACGTGAATAAAAGTATTGTTCATAAATTTCTTCGACTCGAACATTCTAAAAGATCTCATTGCATTATGTTGACACATCGTACATACTACTATTGTTCATATTTTTCTTTTTGATTCGAATATTTTGTGAATTAATTAGAGAAAATTATATCAGTGTGTAGGGTATTTGGTTTGCCTTCGTGTGCACTACTGGATTGAAGCTGCAGTTTCTGTGCAGTAGTCCAGCCCTGAAGATATCCCATACAAACGGGTACGAAACGTCGGCAGATATAAAAGTGACGCGATTCCAGCCCGGAAGCCCAGAAGCAGATAGCACAAACAATAGCTGCTCAACAAATAACCAACACTATAAATGAATTTCAGAGTGGTCTAAGACATGGTCTAGAAGTCAATGATGAAAATGAAGAACATTTGCTTAATTAAAATAAGAAATCCTTTTAATATTTTTATGAAATCTATTGAGTATGTTTCCTTGGTCAGATAATGTCTACTAATAAAACACACGTTTTGATATATTGTTAATAAAATAAACCATCTCATAAATCTTGTGTATGCTAATAAAATATATTCACTGTATACGATCGTTATTATATGACGACCTCTAATTTAATTGTACCTAGTCTAGGGTCTTATCTATATCCCGAAACTAGATGACTGAATATAGTTTAAAATAATAGTCTTTATAAATTAATAACATGGGTGAGTTGAAATCTATCTCAAAATAGATATAAATAAAGTTGATCGAATTATGTTCAATTACAAGTAGAGTACCTACTCGTCAGTCAACTAAACGCATAATATTGTCTATTTATAATGAATTCGTTCAGCTTATAGTAGTAATGTATCTAGTATAGACATGACTTCTACAAGAATGAATATGTCCGTTCCATTTAGTAGAATTGAACACATACTAAATTTAACACATTGTTTTTAACAAATTTAATAATATTTATCGGTCAAAATAATTTGAATTGCTTTTCTTTCATTAGAATAACGAAAACTGTTTTGCTATTATAACACCTAATAAGTGTGAAAAGAATCAAATTTTACTCGGGGTTTCCCGAAGGCTTGTGTATCACCATACTTAATTATTCAAAAAGACTAGGGACATCAAAAACTGTTAACGGTCTGTAATTTATTAAATGCGTCAAAGTCAAAATTCGGAAAATTCTGATCCTTAAGCAAGAAATTATGTGAACATGAATATAATCAATGAGTTATTTTATTAAAAAGGCCTGGATTCTAGGGCATGCAAGGGCCGTGAGCAAGTACGGAGCACAATTTAAAAAAAGGTAGAGTAGAAAATCGAAACAACTGTTGGAGCAGTATGCGTATGATCGACACGGAAATATGTTTATTGACGAGAAAATATTTTATCCTAGAAGAAAAAATTAATAAGTGCAATGACAAAGCTTCTGTCAAGTTATCTACTGAATCCTCCGAACTGTTGTTAAGAGTGGAAAAGTGTTACAATGTTTGATTGATGGAGTGTCCTAAAATTGAGGTAGTGATCTTCATTTCTGTGAAAAACGCGTCAAAGCATCTGTTAAAATTTACAAAAAAGCCGTCGCAAAGGCTGTTAACTATACTCTTCACAAAAAAAGGCTAAAACTATCCAAAATTGACTCGAAAACAATTTATCAAATTTCATCACCGCTGACTGACCATTACGATAGTCCCTATTTAAACCGCTTAATTAGCAAATTGTCTGTTTTTGAAGAATGGTGCGCCTCAAAGTTTGAAGCAAACTATGATAAGAACAATGTCTTTCCAATACATAGGGTGTGTGGTGGTGCAATTAGTATCTGATCAATGCAACTCGAAACTTGTACATATATCAAAGCCAAGGTCAACCATTTTTAACAACGATATTATTCATTATTCGCTAACATTATTATAGGTGAAGCGTTACAATTTCGTAAAAATAATTTATAATTTTTATTCTATTGCAAAATATGTATTTGTGTCTCTACTAAGTACAAACATTTTAAGTGTAGATTTGAAGGTATATCCAGATTTATTGCTTTATAAACATTATACTATGTTGATTATTGTTTCCTTATATTAGATAAAGTGGAAAGGAATGGTGTTAATAGTTACTATTTTTGATTGATTTTGGTCATGTTTGAATAACTACCAACCGAAAACTGTATGCAGCAAGACACCCTTGCTAAATTTACAACTGAGAGAGAATATTTTTAAATGTTCATACTTTAATGATCTTCCGATTAGAGAAATTAAGTTTCATAAACAAAAATATTTTAGATTTTGGAATAACTTGACATATTGATTAATTGTAGCTTTCTGTAAAATATGGTCATTACAAAAGGTAATTGTTTTTCAGTGAACGTGATCTATAAAAGTAAATGTTCTTCAAATATTCAAAATATCTGGATAACAGTAAAAATAATTTCGAATAACATTTTGTTCATGGTAGTGCTATAGCTGTTGCAAAATAGATTATATACTTTGTCAATAAACGTGCAGTCACTGATAATTAAACGACAACTATTTTATAGCCAATCCATCTATCATTTAAACAGTACTTTTGTCCAATGAACTAAAAACCATTTCTGTTATAGTTAGTATATATATGCATATTGTTAATTCGTTTATACTTTAAGCGCTCTATAAAAAATATGCGTCAGCTGTACAATTTCTCTAAACAAAAATTACAAAAACAAAAAAAATTAGAATTATTTTATTCCGAGACTAGGGAAAAAGGGCGTGGTAACGTATTGAAGGATTTTGCATCTGAAACAGTAAAATATTTTCTATAATAAAATTGAGGTTTCAGGTAAATTATGGTTAATTACAAGTTATACTGTATCATTTGCTATGTACGGCAATGATAGTGCAGCAAAAGCAAATGAAAAAGATTCGTCCCACCAAAAATTAGTTAAATACCTTTAAACAGGATGCCAGAAGGCTTAACCGCAGAAAAACGGCCTAAAGAAAAGTATTAAACATGTACATAAAACAAAGAGTAAATAATTCACCGTAAATATTAAACTTTTATTGTACTACCTTACGTCTAAATTAGATTCGGAAGACATAGTAATAACTATATAATTCTCTAACAAAAATTTACCTGAGGATGGTGCCGAAACTGGTGATGAAAATGATGGGGGTGCAGGAGAAGATTTTGGTAGAGTAGCGTAACTATTCACTGACGGCGAGAGTGGTCCACTAACACTTGAGAATGGTCGAGGACTCGAGAAACTAGTACTGCTCTAAAAAACGACGTTATATAATTTAAAATTTGCGAGAACAAAATCTATAGGTGAATATTTAATTAATGAAAATATTAAGTAAAATTCGAAATAATTTTTATTTATTTATTCGAGCACTATGTAACTATGTGCCTCATTTACAAATACAACTTCTAAATTGTAAAATATTAATATAGTGTAATTAGGTAGTAATAAGATTTCTATAAACTCCTTTACAACTGTTTTTTCTATTGATAACTAACAATGAAACATCTGCAAACTATACACCTTAACGAAAATACAGATTGCAGCAAAAACTATAAAACCGAATAACTTCTAAATTTATTATCATAAGCTTCATAAACCTCGAGCGTTAGAGACGCTGTGAATTTAATGGTTTACGGAGAACCAGAATCAGATAAAGAAATTGAAATAAAGTGATATACTATTGTATTTTTAAAACTTTGTTTTCCATTTAAATTTAAAAAATGACATTATATTTTAAAATTTTCTGTGTTCACTGATTCCAGGTATCGTTTACAATTCTGTTATTTGTAAACCATTAATTTTACATTAGAACAGCTGAACTAATATACAGTTGTGTAATACATTACATTGTAATAATTACAAATAATAACCGAACTGGTAGGAGATACGCTTCTGTACACCAGCAAAACCGATTATCTCTATTTCATTTTACACCATTTCTATTATATGATTTTAACTGGCCATTTTTAAATAACCTCAGTAACCACCCTTTCTTACACCGATTTTTTTAATATAAACGGTTTCTTAAAAATTTAGTCTGCATTAGTAGTTCTCAGTAACAGTATATACATGCATACATACTCATGCAAATATATGAATCCAAATAATTTTATAACTTTTGGTATATTATTTTACTCTACTAATTGTTTTATTAACTTTAATTTATTTAATTTATCTGGACACTAATCTATTTCTTTATATACAATTTTAAAAATTGCTTCCTGATCTTCTTATTGTTTTCTTCATTTTTCACACGTTCCTTAAGAGTCAATTAGTTATTGTTTATATATATCTATTTATTATGACGACGAAAGTAGCTAAGAACCTTACTTGTTCCAACGTCAAAATCGACAATAATTGGCGATCTAGAACGACTGTCAATTTTTAACCAAAGCGGAAGATAGTTGCCTATTTAGCAAGAAGTTTATATGTAACAATAATCGCCACTAAACATCGAGTAGTTTCGCCTTTAATGAGGGTAATAATAATTATTTATCTATCGTATTTCTATTGCAAAGGTAAGTGAACTAACTGTTCATAGTTCACATGATTTTTTTTTATTTAGTTCTATTAAATACTTCGCAATACTTGTAACACAAGATATTAAAAAAAGACTTAGAAAGGACATATTTTTATAATAAGCATATGCATTCCAAAGAAAACACTACGATATACATATATATTAAGACACACTCAATAAAGGTTAACTGCAACAATAAAGTCACCTGGCAATCAATACGTTTAGACAAACAACTTTCCAATTTTTTTAATACCCTTAATATAATACGATGTGTCCAACTCAATAATAAGCGGTTGCTTCAACATTAACTTCATTATTTGAAGTGGACATTCGTCTAGGGAGATTTTTCATCAGGTTCAAGAAGAGAGTAATTGCTGCCACCAAAAAGTCCTAGATCTGTATGCAGGCACATTATCGTTGTGAAAGAACACGTTATTTTTGGCTAGATGTGGAGACTTTCACTAATACCCTTCAATTCGTCCAGTTATAATATGTACCATTTTCTGGTGATGATCCTGTTCCAGGTACACAATGAGCATTTCAGCTCAAAAATCCCAGAAAGCCGTAATCACAGCTTTTGCTGCAGATTGAATAGTTTGCACTTTCTTTGGTATACATTTAACTGTTTCTACTCGCTATTTAAAGATCTGCTTTATCTCTAGTGTATAATAGTGAAATTATGTTTGATTGACTATTATAAAACGTCGAAAAAGCTTAGTGAAATCACCTTCGAATATATCTAAACACTCTTATACCCTTGAGTGTTCGTTCGAATATGTTTATTGTCGACTATTAACGTGGCACACATCGAGTAGAAAACCTTCTATCATACCTAAAACATCGTGCGAAATGTATCGGATACGATATTTTTGTAATATCACGTACTTTCAGTCGATTATCATCTAATTGTGAATTTTTATAACAATTTCATTGGTCGTAGTGGTTTTTGTACTATCACATTTAAATTTAACAACCCACTTTTTATTATTAAAAACAAAAGTTGCGAAACTCTCCAATATCTAACTTTTTTTATGTTCGTCAGAGTTAAACCTTTTAAAACAAATAACTTAGGTTTTTAACAAAATGCCAAAACTTATTTGTCCTACTCAATCGCCACAAATAAGCAAATGAATGCAGGCATCTGAAGATTTGTAGCACGCAATCAAAGAATTATGCTTGACAAATATCAGTCACTTGATCATACTTTCATCATCTTTGTGTCAAACAGAGACCAATCGTATTTAACTAAGCTAAATTCCGATACCTGTCAAACTACTCTACTTTTGCTTACAGTGTACTAAATAAATTATTACTCCACTTTATTGTAACAATGCAAAGTCCAAATGATACATTTTACCAAAATCTGATTTTTAAAATCAAAAACATTGTTTCAAATATTCGAATTGTAATGCAAAGAAATCGATTTTGAATTTAAAAATCGACTTGCTATTATACAATTAATCCATCAATCCAAAAGAAAATAGTCTCTCGAAACTCAACTAAAAGAAATATTTTTCTTGGTATATACTTTTCAGATTAAACTTTAAAAACAGCAATCAACGAAACTTACCCTTACTTTCATATATGTACTAAACGGCAACGGTCCACGGCATTTTAGATTGTCTCGTTCACCAATTGGCACAACTTTTTCCGTAACATATATTTTATTTGAATTTTTAACGTCCTCATTTTGTTGCACATTATCTACCTCTGTCTGTTCACAAATTTCAGCTAAAGCAAGGCTATCGTTTTCATATGATACATCATCAGTTTGGCTGTCAAACTGTAACTGTTTTTGTTAGTATACAAAACACACCACAAAGTAAGAGTCAGTCACTTTTCAAACAACAACAATACAACAATGAAAAAGTCCATGATTTACTTACTTGGAAAGGTTGAGCTGTAATATTAGCAGATGGTAGGGGAGATAATGGCGCTGGAGCTGAAGGAAGAGAATGACTTGCGAGAGCAGCCGAAATTGTTCCAACCGGAGCTTTACCACCACTGTACAGAATTAGAAGACAAACTTATTCATATTCCAAGGAAATTTTTAAAATGCTTACGGTGGTACAGTAACTGGCACTAAATTAGGGGCGGGAGGATTGCTTTTCGCAGCAAGCTTGGCGTGAACATCACAATATAACTTCTGGTTTATATTATAATATCTAAAATAATAATATATTAGAGAAATTTTTTCATGATTTCTTAAATCTGAAAAATTTACCCAACGTTCTTCAAAGAAGTTCCACAAGTGGCGCATTTAAAGCACTCAACATGTAAGTTTTTGTCCTTTATCCGTACAAAAACACCTCTGAAAACAACAACAATAATTATAATTAAATTTAATGTTTTTTCATCAAGTCCGAAGAATGATGTATATTTTCTGCAAATTATTACTACTTACAAAAGCTTAAATCGAAATTATAATTTGAATAACGAAATAACAACATTTCGTGCCAAAATTTACTTTATTTGAAAATTTTCTAGAAAATAGTACAAAATTACTTTTATACCGTAATTAATCTGTGACAATCATAATATAGTAAAAGAAAAGCAAATGGGAAACGTCTAATGGTGAACGCTCACTAACTAGTAATTAAATCTCAGTAGCTACTGAATGCAATAATTTTATAAATACGAGGACAGCCGTTTACATTTCGCGAATAGCAAACATTCGTTTAAACCAATCCGAAAAGCATTGTTGCCACTGTGAAGGCGGTATCTCCAAAATATGAGTTTTAAATGTCTCAACTGCCTCTTCCGGCGTAGAAAACCTTTGACCACGAAGTTTATTCTTCGCGTGTGGGAACGAAAAGAAATCACAGGGTGCTAGATCAGGGCTGTATGGCGGATATCAATGTTTTCCCGGCCAAATATTTAACTATTTGAACCGAGCTGTGAGAGCTCGCATTGTCATGGCGGAGAATGATCTGTCGTTCTTGGTTTGTTTTCCTTATTCCCTCAAAAATTTTTGACAAACAAATAGTTGTGTACTATTCAGAATTGACTATTCTACAACTCTCTAAAGGCGCGGTTGCAACGTGACCGGTTTTTCCGAAAAAAACGGGCGACCATTTGTTTTGATGTGCTTCGAGCGCGAACAACTTTTGTTGGTTTTGGCTCATCTTGGAATACCCACACAGTACTGCTGTTTACTATCGGGCTCATACGTATATATCCAAGATTCATAGCATGTGACGACTTTACAAATGTTCTCTGAAGCACCGCCATTTTATTTCTTGTGCATTTCTTGGCACAAATTGTCGCGAGTCCTATTTTGAGCGGTTGTCAGTGTTGGTACTCGACGTGAACATAGCTTCTTAAAGGCTAAATGTTAATGCAGGATCTTATGCACGCTGGTGTTACTAATACCTAGAGATGCTTCGATCTCACGGCATGTCACACGACTGTCCTGCATTATCAATTCAAACACTGCATTAAAGTTTTCCGACACAACAACATTTGTGGGACGACCTTCACGAAATTCATCGTCCAAATTTGATTTCACTATACCAACTATATACTGTAGTCGTCGATGCATTCTTGTTGAGATAATCCATGCCGAAAGTTATGAAAAATAATTGCACGAAAATGTTCGCGAATTAATTCCATTTTCTCTCTGACATAAAAGTTACTGTCAACAATAGAAATAGCGACCAGATAATAAAACTGTCAAGGTAAATATATTGTCAAAAATGACAAACTTCACGATGCAATCATCAGATCGGAGACAGCACTAACAGTGTTGCCAGATGCAATGATTTAAAACAAATTTCTATACAACGTAATCTATTCTATTATTAATGCTGTCTGTCACTTTGACTATAACTTTAAGAACATTGCAGCGTTTGTGGTTTATTATTGAATGTCAGGAATAGGAAATTGATAGAAATAAAAACCATAACCCTGATCGCCTTTACGTTCTCTGGGAGACGCCAGGTGCAAGCCCCTTGTATTTAGTGTTATCCGGTCAGGCGGAACTCTGATCTATGGACTGAAATTTTCCTTGCCGCTCGTGCGAACAGTATGGATAAGATACAGAACTAACCCCAAAATTAAAAAAAAAAGATAGAGAACAACAATCTAAACTACAAGACAAAGACCTTTTATTGAAAAAGCAAGCCAACAACGAAATAATGAATCAGGGTAATTTATACGGAAAAAACACATGTAACTATGAGGATCAAAACCGTAGAGAACGGCTAGCTAGATAATTAGATTATATGCGCTTCGTAAGAACATTCAAACAATCAATTACGAGCTTCGATGAAGAGGCAGGCGCGGTCCAGTTTTCAACCTCAACAGGTTAACAGATTAGTATTATACTAAGCAAACAAGAAAAATGACTTCAGAATGATACATCCACCTGAATCACTGTTACGTGGTGGTTGTCGTAGAGAACAGACTCAATACATGTGTGAAAGTTTTGGGAATCTATGAATTATGAATTTACTCTGATATTCCTTTTGACGCAAATAAATAAGTTTTAAAAATAATACGTAAGTAACTTGTGGATTATTTTGATACTATATCAAGTATAAATTTTTACAACTTTATAAAATAGCTACTTTATGCAAAGTATTTGCATAATCAAAACTAATTATAGAATACTACATTTTGAAATTCTGTATCTGAATAATTTTACTCAACCTTATTATTTTAAATTATAGAGCTGTTTTTTGACGAAGTTTCCGTATTTCCTACTGTTAATTTTATACTTATTAAAATCTGATTTATCAAAGACTCGCTTCTATATAACAAATCATTAAATTTTACCTATTAAGTTGTCACTCGTATTATACACGTTTATTCCTCGGTTTAACAACAACCTTTAAAATAGTACTATTTCATGTAAGTAAAGAGAAAACGAAACAATTATGTAACAATGTCAATATGAAGAAAATGTACATCATTTAAAGTCAAAACAAAAAAAAAAGAGTGCAAGGCAATACTAAGAGACAGTACAATCTATACTATGCATCGCCAGTCACGTACAGTTTTGTCGTTCCGATTGTAATATTAATAGAAAAATAAATACATAACTAACTAAAGACAGAGTAAGAAATAAGTGTTTAACGCGTTTAAATTATTTTACGCAAAAGAATAGTTGAAGTTGGTACATTTAACACCTACGAACCAACACGTACGTAGGACTTACACAATAACCCTATTGCATTCTGTGCATTTGGTCAATTCCTGATCACACAAACCGGATTTTTGTGGTGCATAATCACCAAATCCTTGACGGCTGGCGGAACGATCGCTAAGGGGAGTAATCGATCTCGGGGTTGTTGCGTACCCTCCGATAGCGTGACTTTGTGTAGCGTAATAGTTTTGACGGTT
Organism: Dermolepida albohirtum; assembly: GCA_031893035.1. NCBI lineage: Eukaryota > Metazoa > Arthropoda > Insecta > Coleoptera > Scarabaeidae > Dermolepida > Dermolepida albohirtum. The sequence continues at coordinate 191,197 of JAVIWB010003153.1, forward strand.
TACTGTTAATGCAAAAAATACAACTTTTAGAGGCAAAGCACAGATACCGAAAAAAAGTTAACCGTCAAGAAAAAATATCACCATCGTCTCGTTTCCCGTCTCATTGGAACACCATTCTGCGGTATTTACTAAGCTGAAACGTCAGTGTACTTACACAATAAGACGTTCACAATCGGCACAAATATTTTGACCGGGAGGTAGTTGTGGTGTCGTTGGAGCAGGTTTTGTTTCAGGTGCCTGTACGTGTCTCAATCCACCAACGCCCAGCGGTACAGTAACAACGCCTGAATCTGGTTCTATATTGCAAAATTATATATAATTCTAATAATAAATCTGTGATATCAAAATATCCCAAACTTAATCATGTGTTAATTTTGGCATAGATACTTTTAAATTATGTACCTACATAATTTATTGTAGATAGCAATAATTATTCATGTACACACGAAAAAATTCGAAAGATTTTTATATCACAAAAGCTTACAAAGAAACTCATAATAATATTAAATAAATTAACATAACACAAATATTACAGTATAAAAATATTTAAGGAAAGTTTGTAGATATTGATTTCGAATTATTTGTTCTGAAACAATATCTCTTAACCAAAAGGCGTAGACACTATCTTAGATATAGAAAAAGACTTTAAGACGAGAAAATGATTAATTTTTATGGCAATCGTTATTATGCTATTTAGGAAGTATTATGGTTATTACTTAGAATTAGTAAATAAATTATAATTGCTATAATTTTAAGACGTTAGATTGCTATATTACAGTTCAATATGACCACTTCCAACTGCTTTAATATTTGCATAGGTTAAAGGTGACAAAATTATCAAACAATTAACGAATTCCTAATCAATCCCTTCAAAGAAAAACTCTAAATTATAAGAACCTGTCTAGTGCTTCTATTCTTGTCTCTTAAAATTTTATTCCGGTAAGCATATAAGCAAATCCATTCGTTTGATCTTATTGATGACGGTTTTTATTTGGTCCAGCATCTGCTATATGCATATGTATGTACTGTCAACATCTCCGTTAGAGCTTAACCAAAAATAAAATACAGTAGGGCAATCGAATTTTTAGATTTATTATTCCAGATGCACTATATGTCAAACATAGGTCATATAATTCTGGATACCGATTCAATTTCAAAATTCTAGTATCTAAATTCGATGTGTCTATACGAAAATTTTCTGTGCATTTTTGTACTGAAGAATGTCCGAAAGACAACAAAAGTGTAAAAACGAACACTCTACTTCTGCTCAAACAATTTCGCATGGTTTGATCCCTTATCAATCTGACAATAGAAATTGATTTTTAGTTGATTAGCCTAATTTTCTTTTCCTTCACTGTAATAACACTATTCGCTATATCATTTCTTGTATTAGTTGATAGCTCTTATTTCTTTCTAGCAGCCCGATTTCTAAAACTAAATTCCATAGACGCGAAATTACACTTTTTGACAGAGTTTCTACAGTGATTTGCTGCTTTGAGTCCAGCACAAAGTTCTCAAGAGAAGATAAAGGAAGATGGTGCTGATAATATGTTTTGGAAATAATTTAACAAAGATAAATTTGCAATATAATGTATATCCGAAAGCTACAGAGCTGAGTATGTAGGTTTTTACAGATATTTATTATTAGCTTAGTTTGTTTTGAACCAACATCTTATAAATAAGAAACATCAAATTATGCCTAGATTACAAAACACATTAGCTATCTAAAATACTAGTAAGGTAACAAATACAATTATTAGCACTTTAGTGGAATTCATTTACTAATTGTTTTGCCCTTAATTTAATATCTCGTCTATAAGAATTTAAAAATCATAACTGTATTAAAAAAAGACATCTATTTATTATTTAAAAAAGAATTGCAATTATAAAAACATTCACATTTACAGTTATTACAATTATGAAACAAATAAAAGATTTTGGATGTTTCCGCACTTTTTTATCATTAAACAAATTTCGTAATGTATAAGTATATATATATACATTTCTATGTATTAATTATTGTTATTAAAGATGGTCTTGATACATGTGCACACAAAGGCACATGCTATATGGTGGTTACTGATTACTTTTTCTAAAACAGCTAAGATGAAAAACCGTAACTAAATACTAAAAAAATTCAAACGGTGCCAATGAATGTATGTTAAAAATATACTCGAGATGTTGTTGTGGAACTGTACAGTCAAAATATAAATAAGAAATTATTCAATATTACATGTTACAACAGCTATTTTGTTTAAATACACATAAAAACTAACATCATTAAGACAAATTTGTATAATAAATACATAAGGTGGCAAGTAATTATCAAACATCTCTTGATATAAACAGTATCTACATACTTCGGTCATAAAATGTTTCTTTAAATATGTATTAGAAGAGTTTTCATTTACTAGCTACCAGAACATTTGCAATATTATACAAGTAACTGAACTTTCAAACTTATTGTTAGTAGGAAAACAGAACAGTAATATTATAACTTAAGTTCCACGCTTTCTTCTGATCTTTTTGTCACTATAAATATTCACCTTTCTCCTTTTCAGTAAACAGAGTTTTGTATTTTGTTGAGGCTATAATGACAGGGTTTCCATAAAATAATCATGTTGGATATTGTTGAGGCTATAATGACAGGGTTTCCATAAAATAATCATGTTGGATATTGTCGAGGCTATAATTACAAGGTTTCCATGAAACCGCTTTCCACTAAAGTTGTTCACATGTAAACTTCATACACTTTCAGTTCATGAGGTCAGTGCTACCTCTATCACTTACTTAGTTGAGGTAATTATGATTTCTATTCTATTGATGATCAATGGACTAATTTCGGCTAAGTTAAAACTGTTATTAATCTTATCACGAATTAAACCATTAATAACGTCAATCTGGGTTTCAGTGAGGTACAAGTACCATGAAACTTCTGGTATACTTTGATGTATCACGAAACACATAAATTTCGTGTATTTCTTTTTTATATTTCTCCCTTGCATTTATTTGCTGAGCACTATTATCGGCGTTAGTTTTAAAATGGGACACTCATCACCGTTATATCATATGTTGACAGGTAAACTTCAAATAACTCCCTTATGAACCACTTACCAACGCCTGAATTTATCTTTCAGAGATTAATGTCATTTTCTGATGATTTACAGTAAATAAGCTTGTATGCGCCCAGTATGTTGATTAAAATTTAATTATGACATGAATAGTATTACAAAACCTCGTATTATATACCGCAACTCTTCACTTTTAAGTCCTTTGGTGAATATTTTGTTACCTTTTGATGACTCAATATCAAAAATTTACTTCAGTACACAATTTTTTATAAACTGTACAATATGCATAAATTAAATTAAGTATTGTAAATAACTCTCAAAACTGAAAAAATATAAAAAAGGGAATTATTCCTATCGTTTCTTGTATTTACTATCAGTCGAACACCTTCATTTTCACTGCTTTTCTTGCAATTTCTTCCTTATTTAAGTCTAATAAATTTAAAAATAAGTAATTGAAATTTGATGAATTTTTATAATTTTGTCCTTTCCTATTCTCCTATTTCATCTAAATTAACTTTAAAACCTTCAGGAAGAAAATATAAACTTTTTTATAATACAGAAATTAAATGAAGATCACTTAAAGTAGTATGAAGTGTATACGTACAATAACGTTTGTTTATTGTATATAAAATATAAAAGAGTATCGTACCAGGCTCTGCATCTCTAGGTTCTTTGTCGGCTTCCTGAACCATTCGAAATACTGCACTGTTGGAAGCATCATAATTCTTTTCATTTTTCTTAAAGTTAACTCTGAAACAGAAATACTAAATTATACAAATCTATGATGTCGATAACGAGCAGCTTTTTGATAAAGTTATTAGTATTATTTTCGGATTATAGGTTTATAATACACAGGCTGTCTTTCCAATAATCTATAAATAAATATATGTTTTTAACTTAATAGTACACAATAACATCCAATAAATTAAATATCAATTTTTGTAGGAATTTATAATACGTATTCGAATTAAGCCGACCTCAAATTGATTTTGAAATATCTAAACTAAATATTAAAGTAAAATATAGCCAATAAAGTTAAATCGATTGTAAAAAATTAGTTTTAAATCAGTTCTTAAGCTTTATAACTTCATTTATTAATTTAGTAATTGATCATTTTAATATAAAAAGCACTTAATGTAAAAATTGGGCGGGACTATTTTTGAATTTAGTTACAATAATACTATAATACCTAATTAATACTTTTCTATATATTATTCAGAACCTTGGGTTCAATTATGTTGTTCCTTTTTAGTAGATTTTTCAAAATTATACGACTAGACCATTAGCATCATTTTTCGGAAAAACTAGCTTATATTCCAATTTCGCTATTTTTTTTATAGTGACAAGTGAAATTTTGCTAACTTCTGAAATGTGATTGAAAGTTGTTATGAATAAACTGTGTAAATGGACAATTCTAAAAATATTTTTCGTGAGACTGAAACGTTCGAATATGAAATACAAATATTTATATTCCTTAATCTTAGTTTGATTTTTATTTTATGAAGTGCCAACTTATTACGTAGAAGTAACTATGAGACAATTCATTTGCATAGGATTCATCAATATTCATCGCTGAACGCTTTGATTGTGCACATATGGGATCCGATAGCGATTACTTTCTTAATTATTTTTGGTCTTTGAATGAATAATATTCCCTTCATTGTGGGCATGCTTTCTAAAAGGAAACTTATGTGTGGTGAAATTGATTCGCGAATATTTCAGTACTGTCTAAATCTAAACGCTGAATTTGTAGTTTGCTGTAGTTTTGTAAAACAGTACAGGCATAAGAGCAATGTAAAGGCATATTCCTAGGGATTTTAAATATACTTGAAAATAAGCTTTACGTTTTTTCTATTTCACTAGTTCCTTCATATTAGAGGCAAAAATCTTATACTTTAGCTTTTGGTTCAAACACTCTAAAGTTCTAAAGATCAACTTATACATATACAATATATACAAACTAAAACTTACTTTCGAATTGGTACTAAAATAGTTGGCGTATGAATTTATCTAGCATAAGACTGCATTGAAGAATTTAACAGTAGATTACATGCAATTCACAGCAGAACTAGAATTATTAGATATCTATTATTCATGAAAACTGTAATTTTGTAATCGGTCTGTAAACATGAACAACTATAGAAAAACTTCAGAAAGAGTGATTTTATTGACCGTACATGGTTTTATAAAAAAGAAAACTTAAATTGATAAAATGCAAATATTTGGAGTATTGAAGAAAATTGTTAACAATATTTCCTAATTTTCTGACTTAAACTAAAAACAAAAAATTCGACCAATTTGTTTCAAGGTAACATTCTAATAAAAGAAATTACATTATCAAATGTGATATGTCGAAGGCAGCTCACAAATATTTTATAATTGTACAATTATACAATTATTTCTTATGATCTTAGCTGAAAAATCACATTTTTCGTAACATCTGTATTGAATTTGAATTATGTACAGCAAAGAATTGACCAAAAATAAATGAATTTTTTTAACAATCAGATAATATTGCTGAATGTCATCAAAAATTAACGAAGAGCTGTAAGATGTTTTGACCAAGAATAGCATTTTCAATATTAATTATACTTTCCATTCAATAAAATAAATTCAAGTTAGTATTTGTTATTGGTATAGTTTGTATGAACATATGAACGTATAATTTTGAAAAATCTACTAATGACTTTAAAAGTTAAGTAGTTAAGCTTAATTTAGAATATACTTTAAACTGTTCGAAATACATATATCAAAGACAACTACACATAAAAATCTCTACTTAATTCTAACATTTTCTTTTCCGACCTTTCCTAACAACCATCCGTTTTTGGTGTTAAAATAAAAATAGTGATACTTATTTACGAGAAGTGTTAGTATCGTATGAAAAAATAAAAATTAGCGAATACAAAAGAGTGCTTCCACTAATTCAGTGTCAAAATTATATTGAAAATGAGTGTGATATTTCTTCGACAGCGAATTTGATTAAAACTGTTTTTGGGTAAAATTATTTCCTTTTCCTCACACCTACTTGAAGGATAACAATTTATTTCAAAAATATTTTACTATATGGATAAACTTTTTAATTCAATACATTATACAAAGTAGGTACGAAGTAATATATGTGTATATTTGTATCCTTAATGTACAGTATACATGCATATTATCATAACCTGTAGATTTTAAATTTCTAGATATCAATAGAAATTTATTTATGAACCATATTGGAGTTATAAAACTAGTAATTTATGTTTCAGATTCAAAAATAGTTGAAATAAATATATATACATATTAAACGCAGTTATGTTTGTCAAATACAAAGCAATAACCTGTAATTAATTAACTAAATAAATATCTGGCTCTAAACCAAATTTCTAGCACATACTTTTTTATTTGATTATCGGCCAGCAAACTACAAATTTAAACCCACACTGAATATTATTAGACTATAAGCAGTGTGGATATTTAGAGAATGCATAAACTTTTTTATTTATAATATGCAGAAATTGCTTTTTCAACTATCTGTAACCTTATTTTTTTGTAACTTACATTTGCTGCAAACGAAATCATTAGTTCACCTGCCATAAAATGTAATTACATATTTCTATAGATAAACTTACCCTAATACTCCAGTTGACAAAACTTCCGCTTGTGCTGATAAAGTTTCAGCAATGCTTTGTTCGGAATAAAGTCCTAACGGAGTGTTATACTGCTTATTAACTAATTTAGGAGTTCCGTTTACAGCACCATTCAACTGAAATGGAAAATAATGTGGTCATATTTTCTACTAACAGGTGTCTATTAATGATTAAGACTGACATTATGTTAAATATCGCAAATTTTTCTTTCTTGGAACACTGAAAATTATATTACCATGATATCAAATAAATTACTTTCTAACTATTACTGCCCCAGTCGTACGCGTCTGCCTTCCGTTATCTTTCATTATAATTCTTCAAACTTGTTTAACATTTTATATTAAATTCCAGATTAGGTTTAAAAATATCATACGTTTCAGATTTTATTAACGATTTTGCGATGGTCTTTGCATCTGAGCAGGACGCCTTTATCTTGATGGAAACTGGATTTATTCTTTGGAATCATATATTGAGTAATATAAAGAATCAATTAATATGCATTCATATAAACGAAGCATGCTTGAACACTTTAAAATTTTAAAAAACTGTATCTGTAAGGGAAATCACCAGGAAGGCATTCGTTGTTACTCAATCAACTCAACATTGATTACATTCGTAAAAAACGAAAGTTATCAGCAGAAACTTTTGTCGTTTGTAGGACTATGCAAAGCGACTTATTCAAAAAATTAAAGAAAAACTTCTAAAGACATCTATATAAGGTTTCAGTAATCCATCGATTATATTTTTAATCAAAAATAATCTATCGGAATTAGTTTACTGATAATATAAACAATAATGATGCATTAGATCTACCTTTTTTTACAGATGAGGCTTGATATCAATTATCGGGTTATGTAAATTTCCAATTTTCCGTTCCTCGTATGGGCAGCGCAAAACTCTCCTACTTTTTTCGAAACAAACCTACACCTACACAAAAATATCACGTTATTTAAAAATAGAGCCAATATTTTTCCATGATAGAATCAATGCAGAACGAAGTCGAGTTATTTTGCAGAAATTCATGAAACAGCTCCATGATGGTAAGTTGGAAAGGGAATTTTTTCAATTAGACAACGCCTTAGTTCATACTGTACGAAGAACATTAGTATTTTTAAGTGAGTTTTATGGAGATCGCATTAATAATCGATATAGAAGGCCATTTATGGTCACCTTACTGAAGTTCTTCAAACTGCTTTTGGTTTGGAAAAATTAAAGACAATATTTATAGAAATAAAAAGCAATGGACACGAGATTCAGGTTATTATACGCGGAAAAATTTTTGAAAAGACAAAGCGGAGAATTAATTTATGTCTACAGCATGAAAGTCGCCACTTTACATTTTTTGTAATAGTGTTACTAACTTAAAGAGGAACGTCTGTATATTTAATTTAAAGTGTAATATAATTAGCAAATATTGACAATAAGCATTTCAAAGAGAGTCTTGTGTTTGATTTTCGCAAACGATTTTTACAATTACATACATGGAAACTGATAACCACATGGAACGCTCTTTTTAATTGATGTTAGAAACCAAGTTAAGTGGAGCAAACTTAACCAAAATTTGGTACACGCTCTCAGCTTTAATCATTAGCCGTTATATTATATTATTATTATATTTATTATTTATTATTATTATATTACATATTTTTTCTATGTTGCACTGCAATGGATGTAAACGACAAAACTGTCACATCAGATTGACATTTAATAATCATAATAATCATATGTATTTGAATGAATAAGTTTCGAAAATTCAAATTGAATATTTTTTTTATATTTGAAAATTTAATTTCATGCGTATTAAGAATTACGCAGCAACACGACTATAATATACCAGTGTAAAAATTTTTCATAGCTTCAACAATTTATCGCCTTGACAGGTTGAAGACTGTATAGTGCAAAAAAGGAGTGAATAGTTTTTCGCCGTAAGTTTACATAAATGACTGTATGTGACATAAGTCGCCTTTTAAAAATTTGATTTTTTAATATTTCCATCACTATCTGCGTTTGATTATATTCGATTATATTTGTCAAATTTAGCAAAATTGTCATAGTTTTCTGCATATTAGATTATTATTTCCGTTTCGATATAATTATTTGGAAGTAAATCCATCTTCTACATTGAATATACTTTATATTACGTTTTTTTATTTCAAAGGTAGTAATGGCGTGGAATATTGACTTTCATATACTCTATAATCTTCCTTTAATGAAGAATTATCAGATATAGATACACAGATAGTACGAAACACTTGGTTACCGTAAGCGTGGCATTATAAAACGCTTTAATAACAAACACTGCATTTGTAATGAGAAAAAATAATTAATGAAAGTTGTAATGATACTTATTCTATTTTGCCTAAATTGTACTAATACGATTTTGAGAAGAGAATAGCATTACATATTGCCTATGGTTCAGCTATCATTTAAACAATGATGTGCTAAACTTTAACTTTTTTAACTGATGAAGCATGGTTTCAAGTTTGGAGTTATATCAAGCTAAAACTATAGAACTTTGGCAATACAAAATCCTCACACCTTTACTTAAATAGAACTGCATTAAATAAAAAAGAATATATGGGCAGCAATATTTTGAAGAAGAATTATGGGACATTATTCTTTCAAGACATAATTAACGCGAGGGATATGTACAGATATTTTGGAAGAATTTATTCAGCAGTTCCGTGAAAATGAATTAATCCAAAGTCGTTTTCAACAAAATAATACTCTATACTACATAATACATATATTAATATTAACAAAATGTTGGAATATCTAAGCCAATTTTATGGTGAGTGTGTAACAAGTCACGGACTATGACCTCATTGAACACTAGATCTAACACCTCTAGATTTATATTTCAAATAATCATAATAGATGAATTACATAATGTTTTTGAGGACCAAGAGAATGACTGATTTATTTTTAGTGCATAATGTTTCACATTTTCAATATTTATTATATTTTATAATATATAATAACATTTTTCTTATATATTTATAATTAAATTATGATTATTTATTATATTATTAATTATTATCAAGTTGCCAATGTTCTCGACTGGAATTTTGAGCAATGTAATCATTTACGTACAGATGAATTGCTTTTTATTATGTAAAATATTTTCTTTATACAGAATTTATTACTATTTTTTGGAAATTTGTCATTTTGACAACATTTATACATACTACTATATAAATATGTATATGTACAGCTAGATAGATACATATATTTATACTACATTATACCGTAACAAAAATGACAATGTTTCTGATTTACTTTCGCCCGATAATAACAAAACTAAAAAGTATTTCGTAAAAATTTTGAAATTTAAAATAAAGGAATTTACATTCAAAAAATCAAAATTTACCAGAACAAAAAAATCAGTTTCACTATTGGCCTATGTATTAGACTTACCTGAGGACTAAATGGCTTAGCAGATAAATTGTGTCCAGTACCGATAGATCCAACAGGAGAAGCCTGAGGTTTGGCAGCTAATGAAGTCTTGGTAACAGGTGAGTAACTATTGCTAACTGGTGCTGTTTTTGGCAAAGGTGTTACAGAAGGTTTCCATGTAGAACCGCCTCTAAACACGAACAAATAGAAATAGATGATGTGATATCAATAAATAACTTATTGGCTCAATATATACACACGTACCTCTGAATTGTTATTTCAAACGAAGGACCCGCACGAATAATAACGTCTTGGGCGTCCTTGTGTCTTAAATTAAATACGTCGGTAGTGTTGATTTTGATTACTGAATCACCGGCAAGTAGACCCGCTTTTTCCGCTGGTGAACCAATGTTAACCTGAAAATATATGCACCATGATGTTTCTAATCGTGATTATAATATTCTTATATAAATTATAATTCTTTACTGCATTAGGAATCATTTTAAATACATATTTAGTTATTCATAAATATAACTACGTTTGAAGTAAATACTTAATTGCACAACATTTATGTAGATGTGGTTATTTAAGGATGAATATTAATAATAGGTCAAAAGCAAAACAAAAAATGAAACGTCCTTTATCTGAATTCTGATATTTAATTTAACGCTCCGTCTACAAAGGTAAACATGACCAAACGCGAATATTAATAATAATAACGATAAAAACATCGTAAGGCTTGTATTAGTTTACCGTTTTACGATGTTTAATGGCTACTATCTCATTCAGCTTTACTCGGCGATCATTCATCACGATGTCATGGTTTTTCTATTCTTCATACGTTTAGGCACAATCTGTTCAAAAATTTTACAATCATAGGAACAATGCTGCTTTTAAAAAACAAATGATCAGTTTCCTGTTGGTTCTAGAATATTCCAATTTTTTCCGTTTTTCTTCGAAAATGTATAACCAAAATTTAAAAAATAAAAAGAAACAAATATATTTTTTGATTATTATATATTTAATTGTTATGGTTTAAATATTTGAGAAAAACACTTTATTCGATAAAGTCGTTTACATAATTTTTATAGTAATAGTAATTTATGAATTTAAAAGTAAAGTTTTCGCCAATTTGTTCAAAGTTTTATGTTAAACATATGTATACTTTGGCAAATTTTGCTTCACCGCATTCATTTCTCTAGCATGTTGTAACCTTTCCCGTAGAGATATAATTTCAGTGTTCTGTTCCAATCTTGGCGGAGCATTTGGCACAGACTTTGACTTTGACATTCGCGATTGCGAAATAAATTCTTTTACGTTATCGATCAGCGCTTCTTTTCTTTGTCTTTCCGCTACTATATATCTTTTTCTTTCCTCTAGTTCTTCTTGCATTTCTATTCTCAATAAGTTAAGCCTTTGTCGAAGTTCTGCTATCGACATCTCACACAGAAAACCAAAATTCGGACCTTCAGTAGGATCAAATTGCTTGACATTTAAAGAACGTAGTTGTTGCAATGTTCTTAATTCTTGTATTAATTTAACTTTCTCAGCTAGCTCTTCCTCCCGTTTCCTACGAATTTCTACTAAATGTTTTTTGGATTCAAAGTCTATTAATTTTGCATTGCATTGTTTCTCCTCTAAAAGTCTTTTTTCAGCTTCCTTTGCGGACTTCTCAATATTCTGGCATTTCTCTACTAATCCCTTAATTTTTGCCCTCTCCCTCTCTTTCCAGTCAAATATTTCTTCTAATATTTTCAGTCTTTCTTCTTTGAATTTTTCCATTTTCTCTTGATTCGTTTGTAGCAATTTCTTCTTTGCCAATTGAGCTTCTTCGAATGTTAATAATCCTTGAAGATGTTTCCGTTCAATATTTTGAATATGCTCTTGCTCCTTAGATTTGCGAATTTCTTCTTCCATTGCTTCCATTTTTGAATTATCAAAAGTACCATTTAATAGGTTTTCCAGCTTCTCTAATTCATTTTCTCTATTTTTAACCAATACAGCAGCTTCTCTCATTAAGGTGGCGTTCGTTTTTTTAATGGGTATCTTTGTTTTAAAATTAGGCATTTCTTTACTTTTAAACATATATTTTTCTCTCACTTCCTTTTCTGTTTTCTGTTTCTTCTCAGATGCACACTTAAACTGATTCTTTTGCGCATCTTCTAATAATTGCAGTGCCTTCTCCCAGTTTTTGTCTTTGATTTTAACTAAATTTTTTTCTAATTTTTGAGTTTGCTTTTTGTAGTTTGGTACTTTCAGTGCCTTAAAACTTGATATGCTAATTTTTGTAAGCCGAGTTAAAGGTATAACTTTCTTCTTAAGACAAGCCGGTGTAACTGGAACTGTAATTTCTTTAGGTAAAACAGAGGCTCTTTCATTAAATTCGTAACATAAATCTTTCGCCATTGTTTTAAGTAACTTTTCCTTTCTCAGTATTGGATAAATGATATTTTCCAAAATATAATCCTTATCAAAATGCTTGCATCCAGTTCTTGCGCAAAAAATCTGATTTTCATTTGGAATTAGAAACTCTATAATTTTGTAAGTGAACTTGTTTTGTATATTGAGAAATACTGACTTAATATCATGATAATTATTTTCATCGAGAATGAATAATAGAAGATACAGCAATGACTCTATGATCCATCTATTAGTTTTCTTAAGCTGACTTTGTTCCAGAAACCCATCTGATAACTCCTCGAAATATTTCTGATGTTTCATAAGACCAAGATAAATAACGCAAACTTCTTCTGACAATTTTTGATCTTTCGAATTGAGAAATTCGGTGGGGCACAAAACTTTTTGAGTTTCATATTCCTTAAGTAGTTTCACTGCTTCTTTTAAAACGTTCGCGTTATATTTTAATGGCATATTTTCGATCTATTTCATTTAAAAACACTTTTGACGTTTTGTGTAATAAATATGCTGTTATGTTGACATATGTATAAAAATGCATATGACATAATAATAGCTAACTCTTCTATGACTGCTTCATTCCAATCAAATGACGCACACCAAACTAAATATATGTATGTGCGAGCTTAAAGTACGCATACATGTACCATAAATAACTATATATGGTTATTTATTTCTATGCATTTATAAGAGATTAAAAAAGGATCGAATTACTAGTTCGATTAAGTACATATTAGGTCATTCTCTTAGCATTTTAGCTACGTTACAACTACTTCGAACAATTACAAGCTGTTCTGGAGTAATAAAGAAAAAGAGGCTAATTAATTCTACGAAATAATTACTAACGTATTCGAAAATAAAAGTAATAGAAAAAGATATAATACACAGAAAAGTTCAAGCAACTCAATAATTTTTTAAAACTATTTATTTTTTTGTAAAATGAAAATTTTAATAGCACTTTAAACTAGAAATCTCATTTCGTTAAACTTTCAGAATCCAAATACACAATAATAATAATTATTATTACAAGGGCTAAAATTAAGGTTCTCTTTGCCTATGGACTAATAATTCTCATTCATTGTCATCCTTCTTTCACTACATTTTCTAATTTTCTTATCGGTTTTTCCTCCGCGCTATTCTAGGCTACTTGTAACCATTTCCTTTTTGAGCTACCTGGTTTTCTCTGCCGACTGGTACTTTTTTTTTGTTATAGTTTTTACTGATCTATCTTCTTCCATCATTTCCAAATAGTCTAACCACAACTGACGCTTTTTTCCACATCATTTTCTTTTCTCTGAATAGTTCATATATACCTTTGTTAGTTCATCTTATCCATACATATAGCAGTATAGTTGAAAGTTTGAAACTTATGTTTAAATGCAATATTAAGATTGCGTATTCTATTTATAAATAACTCAAGAAATCTTTCAATGAAAATCTTGCAAATATGTGTCTAAACAGCACAAATTCTTACGAATTATAGAAATATAGTTTAAAATATATACAGACAAACCAAGGAACATATTTAAGTGGCTATTATTATATATGAATTCAAAAATTAGATATGTTCATGCCAATCCATTTTTTAACCTACTTTTTTGCTGCTTTGTACTTTCGAAAAGGTATGTGGTGGCCTTTTCTTCCAATTTCTTAGCAACAAATTATCTTATATTGACCCGTTATTTTTTTCTGTCCACAGAATACATTGATAAAATAAAAAAGCATTATCTTTATGCGTGACTTAGAACACGATTCTTTTACGAATTCAGCTTCAAAACCGATAACATCCAACGAAATATTATCGTCTTTCAAAGCTTTTGTAATTAAGCCTTGATCTGTAACTAAGCTTCCTCAAAATTAACGTTTGGACACAATAGGAAATGAAGAAAGCTTAGACACCAGAACAGAATTGTGAAATCAAGGAAATAATTTAATAACAGAAGCTGACTGAGATATATTATAAACACACTTAAAAAATTTCATCCTTATTCTATTGCCTTGTTAGCCAACTTGAATTTTTTTTTAATTGTATCTTGTCATGATTGATAGAGTGTATATCATCCTTTGAATTGCTTTATAAGCGTTATCTATTAGAATAAGTACTTTTCATGGTATGTTTTCTTTATCTAGAAATTTTTTACATGCTTAATAAAACATTTATGAATTTTATGAAATCTGTTTCGATCATACAACCTTTCTTGCTCGACAAGGAGATCGAAGTTTTTAAAACACCAGGGATTGGAGAATACTCTGACTACAAGTAATGATAGTTTATGCCGTGTCTCAATGCCTGAAGCATGGAGACGGCATGAATATAATCCCATCTTTCAATAAATTTCTGCCAACAGCTCATTTTCAAGACTTGCTGCAAAATCGCCTTTTTTTTCTATAAAATAAATCTAGCTTTCTCGCACCGAATTTCTGATGAAATTGTTGCAAGAACTAGATGTACAAAGCCTTTTCCATGTGTGAGTTTACTTTGACAAAGAAATTTCTTCGAGTCTACATATAACATCATTTAAATTTGTAATTCATAAAACATAACTTATATACCTGTCCCATGCAATATAATTGAACCAAATTGTCTCGTTTTATTTTTTTTCGTTGAATATCATATATCGTTGATTTCACTGCATAGAGTTTCCATTTTAACTAATATAGTGTCACCACTGTCAAACTGAACGGATGAAAATTTTAGTAGTTACTATGATAATTGACTGCAAATGAGTAGGTAAAAACATTGCTCATAGATTGAAGGTATACTTTTGATCTATGACAATTTTCAAATGAGCTGGTTGCATTGCAGTTACTTCCAATTGTGTTTAAAGTTATTATTCAATACCAAAATATATTATTCATAAAATTCATGCCAAACACAAAAGTTCATAATATAAAAAGGAGCGGTCTTCTTAAAGTATATTTAATTCCTACACCATAGACCACTTATCGTATTTATAATAAAATTACAATATTTACCAGTCCATTGAAAACATACATTAATCATTTATTTCAAATTCTCTTAAACATTGTGTAGTTTTTCTTTTGTAATTGTTCGAGTCTCGTGCTTAATGAAATGACTTGGTTCAAGTCAAGTCAATGGAGTCTATTTTCATAAATATTAATTTCAAAAAGTCTGACTAACATGTGATGTGATGTTCCACGGTCTAAAATCTGTTGCATAAAAAATATAGAATCATTTATTGCGATATTGCCATTTACACAACAATTTTTACTAGATGCAACTCGGTTTTAATAAAATTATGAAGGATTTTAGTCGGTTAAGCGGTGTAAGTTAAATTTATGGCTTATATAATCATATAATAATTTATATGATTACGAACATATAGATTCAGTACAACGAAAACTTTTAATGCATGTGATGCACTTTCGAATAGTTTATCATAAATATCGTTGAACGGTTTGTTGTAAGTAATCTATAAACACGCGTAATTAATTAGTTACACAGTTTTGATAAAAATTTCTGTTTATCCTGTCAATTTGCATAAAATCATTCAAAATGTCCTTGTGTATAATCAATATTTTCTGTTAATAAAATAGGTTTATCTGTTGATTTCCCTTTGCGAATGCAATGTTTATTTTCAGAATATTGAAAAATTCGCTATTTGTGTTAACCAAACATATTTTAATCAATATTTACATTACGAAACTGTCGAGTAAATTGATCAAACCACAGTTAAGAAGCATTTTTCCGTGCTTTACTTTTCGAATGAAAATTTTTCTAGTTTTACCGAATATTTCGAATGTAGATTCGTTGGTTCATAAAGCATGTTTCCATTGCTCGATTGTCCAATTTCTATGTTCTCTCTGTGCTCACTTAAGTCGTTTCTCGGTTATTTCGACGTAACAACACACGACATCGCGACTATGAAGATTTGCTTCTTGAAGACGTCGTTTCACTGAACAGATTGTTCTTTCACAGCCGAGATTGACTTTGCGATGTTATGTGATAATTACTGCAAATTATTTTGTTCCAAACAACAGATACTCTCACAAATACATTTAGTAGAGAACTGCCCGGCTGTTGCAAAGAAAAGTGGGCATATTATAAACTCACTTGTGATAGAAGAGATGAATAAAAATAAGCATCTTAAGTATGTGATTTATGACAATCCCTTTAAAAAGATTATGAAATTCCCAACAATAGTATCGAAGTATATCGAGGAATATCCACACCATAAAGAATCGTTATGCTCAGAAAACGAAAAATCCATTTTTGTGTTATTAATAAAAAGGAGAGTAGCAATTAAACGAAGAGTAATGACATTATAACAAAAACAAACACTTAAAAAGCCAATAAACGTCAATGAATACCTTTTATAAAATAACTCTTTAAAAAATAGTTAATATTAAAATTTTATGTAAGTTTATTCCTCCTTGACATACATCTTCTATTATCTATTGCATTTAAGATTCCGATTTCTTTTCTTTTTATTAATATATTATAAACATTTTTATTTGAATGGTAAGAGTATATAGCTTTTTTATATTATATGAAACTGAAACAATTTTTCACTGAATGCATGTGTATTTAGCTTATGGATATTAGAATGTGCTGCAACGTATTTCCTTAATCCATTGTTATTTATAACTATTGGCTAAATATGAAAAAATTGATACAAAATAACTCCACGTCGGTGTTATAGTGATGCCCTTATGTAAAACATGTCCTATTGCCCCAAGTGTTTATTTTCTCTCCTGCTGACAACTTAGTTATTGAAATATATAAATTTAAACTTAACTATGCATAGAAATGTATGTAGTACAAAGTAGATTAAATTAACTCTGTTTAAAATTTATTGAAATCTATTAAGAAGAAGTAATTTTCTGTATGAACGTAATATCTCAATGTCAAGTATATATAGTAGACAATACTTCAGTCAGTTTTACTACATTTTTTCAATGTATCATTGGTTAGAGTCATGCAATCGTTAAATACAAAGGGTACTAGGAAAGTTTTGCAATATGACGCAACAATGAATCGTAGGAAGCTGCTTGTTGCTGCATGTTGAGACATGTTCATACGTGCATAGTAGCCGCCGCGCCATGTCGATGGGCTCAGTTATTCATTAGCAGTGAGAGTGTAAAATGCTTGCGATGGCATCGTGGTCACGAAATGAAGTAAGGGCAGTTTTGCGTTATAATTTCGTGCGTAGTTTAAACATAGACCAGTGCTTCGAAGAAATGACTCTTGCACTAGGTAATGTTTGTCCACATCGCACAACGATATTCAGGCGGTATAAAGAATTCCAAAGGGGAAAGTTAACTGTGGAGGATGCTGAGAGGCCGGGAAGGCCACGAACGTTAGTTACGGAGGAAAACGTTACTACTGTGACGAAAATGCTTGGCAAGGACAAGCGAGTGACCTGCCAACAGATAGAGGGTACTTCAGGCTTAAATGCACCAGCAATTCGTTCGTTTCTGCATGATCATTTGCACGTGAAGAAACTTTGTTCTCTCTGGGTGCCGCATCGACTGACTGAAGAGCAGATGACACAACGTGTGACTTGGTGCTGGGAGATGCTAAAAAAGTTTAATAAGGGACAATTTCAGTATGTGAACAACATCGTGACAGTTGACGTGACTTGTCTGTACTATTACGATGTGCCGACCAAAGCTCAAAATAAAGTTTGGGTCTTTGATGATGAGGACACACCCGTAGTTGTCAGAAAATCCCGATATGTAAAGAAGAAAATGATAGCTGTATTTTTCAAATCGAGTGGAATTGTGGAACGCGTCGTTTTGGAAACACAGAAGACAGTCACAGCTAAGTGACATACAGAACAGTGCCTGCTTAAAGTCATTGGATCTATGAAGAACCTGCGGCCAAAGTCAAGAATGGACACCTGGTTCCTCCATCACGATATTGCTTCAGCACACCGCGCCAAAGCCTGCACCGAATTTTTGACCACGACAGGAGCACCCTCCTTACAGTCCAGATGTTGCTCCCTGCGACTTTGCACTGTTCCCGCATGTGAAAATGAAGCTAAAAGGAAGGCGGTTTTCCAGTGATCAGGACCTTCTGCGGGCTTGGGAAAGCGAGTGTGCTTTACTCCTTAGTGAAACTTGGCTGTACTGGTTTAAAGATTGGTTTCAGAGGATGGAGAGGTGTATTAAGTGTAGAGGAAATTACTTTGAAAAAATCAAATAAACAAAGCTGTATTGCAAAACTTTCCTAGTACCCTTTGTATTAGGCTAGTTCTGATTTCGATGATCTGGGCCGACTTTGGTTTGCGCAGTAGTGTACCATTAAAAATATTTCCGTCATCCAAATCTGTAATAATGGCATGTTCAGTGATAACATATAATTTAACAACCATTTTTGCGTTACGAGGTTTTTACAACTTTTTTTTATAACGGAAGATCCGAACAATTGAATGAGCCACATGTATAAATTCAACTTTAGTTTCATGTTAGAACTTTGTAAACTAAGCTTTGCACTAATTAATACGATTTTTCTTATGACTATGGTATTAACTTTATAAGTTACACAGACATCAGATAGTTTTCTTCAGCCAAATGATCTAGCAAGCTAATATTAATTACACCAATACTCAGAATTACTTGAATCCAAGAAATAACACTTATGTATATAACAGTCATACGTTTTTAGATGATTCCAAAATGAAAGTTCTATCAATGCCTTACAATAACAAGTATAACTCCAAAAACACCTTCTTCAATTTATTGAAATATACTCGTGGGCATAATCCACACGCCATAGAAATTTATTGTTTAAAAATTATCATTTTTTATAATTGTTCATAGAAATATTCAATTCAAATGACTACCTCAACTTGAAATCATCGCAACATTTTTTAACTCTTGTCATTTTTACTAAATATATAAAAGATAAAATGAAAATGTTCAAATGACATTAAGATCAAGAAATCACCACCTTCGGACAAGCTCTAACACTATAAGAATATTCCTCATACATTTTGTAATAGCCAAAAAAAATATTTGTACTTAAAAGCCTTGAATTCCGTTGAATAATTACTTTTTTAGATTAGATAAATATTTAACAAAAAATTATTTTTTTTTAAAGTAAATGTTTTGTGTTAAATTCGAAAATATTTAAAATTAGAATAAGATCTGTAACTTCTTTAAGGAACAATGTGTATGAACAGACCTTCATCTGTTCAAAACAACAAATCTGTATAATACTATAAACAAAATTCTTCTGCAGCCATTCCTAAATAGTTCGCTAAAAATAAAGTTGATATAAACTCTCGTATGCCTTTCATTTATTTTGTTTTAAAATTAGCTGGATGATGTTGACGTCCACTTGTTCAAAATTGTTTCAATTATAAAGTTTAAATAGGTAATTATATCATTACTAGACTTTTTTATATTGGGTTAACACTTTTGTATAAAGAAAGAGTTTTAACAAAGTAAATACAATACTTATATTGTATATTCGTAAGTTAGAAATATATTTATGATAGAGTTAACATGCTTACAGTTGCAGATGTTAAGAATAAGATCCAAATTATAATAATTCGCTAAAGCATTCACGGATTTGAATAAGATTTCAGTGTAATTTAGTTCAAGAGTCTCCAAATTAAACTAAAAACATTTTTAGCTACACATGTTTTTATGAAAAACATTTACGTATTATTATTATAGTATGTAAATGTTTTTCATACAAAGATGGCAACAGAAATAATTAATTAAATAATTAGTAACAGTTATGCAGAGCAATATTACAGTCTTTTCACACTTATGAAAGCAATTTACTGTTAAAGAACTTCCAAAATAATAAGTTTTTGGGATAGGTAGAAACACTCGGACAATAATTAGAAACACTAAAAATTTAAGAATTCAATATAATAAATACGAATTCTTTTACTATAAGTTGGTATCAATATATCTAATTGTTACATAGAGTTTTGACGCGATTTGTGTACTATTTTACTTCCCGATGCTAGTTTTGTTCGATTTCTAAAATGGATAAAAATATCGAGAAAATTTTACCTCAAATTTTGTGTTGGAAGTTTCTTCTGATAAATTGTTACAAATATTGGAAAAGGCCTACTGCAAAAAAGAACCTTAAAATCTTATGTGTGGTGCAAAGCATTTGCAAGACGCCGAGACAAGATTGAGCGGGTATATATTTTCTGTAAAATTTCAATGTTTTTAACTGAGTGAAGGAAATTGTATGGAAAATCGTTATTTACACTTAAAATAGCACATGATGTCCTATAAATTTGTTCATATTATTTTAATTGATGTTCTGCATGAAACTTGCGTCGGAAAGAGGTCATTGAAGCTATACTTGAACGAGACATTTTCGAGCTCTGTGATAACGTAACAAAATCGGAAAAGCTTCATCAAAATTATTCACAAAATAAAACTATATGTGTCCGTTTTTTTTAATTATCATTGCCTTGTTTACTCATATTTCTTTCCAGAGGGTCAAACAAGCAACAAACAATATTATCCCAGCAAGTTATGAAGCGTTTGAAAGAAAATATTGACTGGAAATGGCTAAATTTTTAAAATAACAATTCTGTAACTTTGCAATACGATAATGTACTGTTTTAATAAAAATTAAGCGAATGTTACCTACCATTCTTCCTGGTCCCCAAATTAAAATCATGGAAAGTATCTATCGACGATGATTATTCGAAATGCATCGGATCAAGTAGGGCCAATTTGAAATATATATATATATATATATATATATATATATATATATATATATATATATTTCCCACATTTAGCATTACTTAAATTTAAAATGATTTTCTATGATATATGCTTGTTTAGAGTTCCATTGATTTTGTTTACGAAAATTAATATAGATTCGAAGCTTACTAAAAATTTCATACCCTATTTATTAATTTAATAATAAATATCGAGTTGATATAAATGAATTTAAAATACTAAATTAACCTTTTGATGAAAATAAATAGCAATACAATACTCATATAAATATTTACAAATTGGAAAGGGACTTGTTTACCTATGTATATATAAAATAACATATGTATGTTGGATATTAATTTCTATCAAATTATCTTTGTACCATATGTTGCGGATATTTATATCTATTTATTAATATTAATAAAATGCGTTGGTCAATAGATTAATCTTATCAAAGGACCAGAATGAAAGTGAATGTAAACAAAAGACAGAAAAGAAAAAATATGAAACAGTTGGCACAGAAATAATCTCACTCTTCAAAAATAAAACGAAACATCGGAAGACTAAGAAAATGAATTATAATTATAATTAATATCACATTGCATTACATTTTCATAATTAGATTGTCCCATCTTTTATATTGCTTGTTAATGCATTCTATAAAATTATAATATGTAATAATAACAATAACAATAATAATAACTCTATTTATTGCATTTTTACAATAAATTGTGCTAATTTTGTTACCAGAAGCGCAAACTTCAAAATATAATAGACTTATAATTCAAATTTATACTAGAGAAGTTATAAGTTATGGTAGTTATGCTCGAAAATATTATGTTCGAACATGTTCATGTTTGAATAAAAATATTAAAGTTTGAAAAATATAAATGGCAAAGTTACAATATTATTTATTTCAAACGATTGATTGTAATTAAGATATAGCGTTGTACGCAAAACTTTCTTTTGTAAGACAAAAGCACGATTCAACTCATTACTACCACCCCAAAAGCTGATACCAAATTTTAAGTGTTTTAAAATTTGTATTTGCGAATTTAAAAATAAAATTCTTGAAAAGAATTTTATTTTGCAGGAGAGAATGAAAAAATTGTGCTTGCAAGCACAATTTTATTTTCCTCATAAAGTTTGTATTCGCGAATTTAAAAATAAAATTCGGGAAAAGAATTTTGTGATCGTAAAAACAAACGAATGAAAAAGAAAAATTCTTTTTAACATTCAACTTAGGCATGTCCTTTTTGTTTGGGTATACACTGATAACATACATACATATGCATGTATGGAAGCATACATGTATGTATGTATGTTTGTGACGGTGTGTAGTCACGACAGAAGTTTGTGAAATGTTTTGGATGATGAGTGTTTGTTTATGTATATATGTAGCTAGGTATGAAAACATGAAAAATTGGTTTTAGCGAGTGTTGTTGTTGATGACTAATAAATAGTACAAGAAGGAATAATTATTGGAAGATAATAAGCACTGTATGCATTAGGGTGTACATTCTTTGATGAAATATTTTTTTTATCTAATGCGGCATTGCAAACAATTTTCCTTTTTTATTTATTACGTTAATAAAATATTTTATATGTAAATAAAATTCACGAAAAAAATAAATGAAATTAGCTAAACAAAAAACAAATTTAATTAAGACATAGGCAGGTTTTGTGCAGAGTACAAAGAATGGTTAATTTTTTTTTCTTTTGCGAAGAAATTTAATTCGAACGAATTTTATATTTCATATTGTAAACAATTATTCTTTTTTTTTCGCGAAAAAAGTCCCGATCGAAAAGTAATTGAAATTCGCCATAGAATTACAAATAGGTAGGTACCTATGTACAAAGAATTAAAACATGGCAAATCCAAAAAAAGTGTGTGTATATTTGATGCGTTACAACAACAAAGAGAGAGAGAGAGAGATCAGTGTTAGTAGTAATTAGGTATTCGTTTCATTTCGACAGGTATCAAATTTACAATTATAAGTCTCTATATGTCAAATATATACATACCTAGCTTTAAAGTGCAAAAATTCAGTTTAATTGCCTGTTTGTGTATTGCAAAGGACAATAAAATACTAACATAGCTTGTTCATACTTACAAGAATAAAATTCGGAATTTTATTTCTATCACAAATTTTATTTTCTTTTCGTTCGGGAATTTTATTTGTTTTTAATTCGTGAGAGAATTTTATTTTTCATTCTCAAGTTTTTTTTTTCGCGAACCAAAAAGAATAATTCTTTACAACATGAAAAATAAAATACGTTCGTATTAAATTCGTTTGCGAACGAAAACAATTCGAGCATTCTTCTTGCTCTGCAATCAGGTAACAATTAGGTACAAAAGGTAGATCGAAACTATAAAAAGAAATACCTAGTAAAAAAACGCTTGGCAAAAATCTGAAAAAACTGTAAAAAAAGTTTGCAACAAACTGAAGAGTATAAAAAAGACGTATTCTTAACTCATACTAACCATGGAAATAAAAAGGAATACAGAAATCTGCAACCAATCAAAATGATTGAATTCTTCAATTTCATACTATTCATTAAAATATGTTGAAAGAGTATTATTTTTAATAGTTTCAAAATCGTAAAACTTGTAAATCAAGGGTAAGGTATAAAATATAAACCAAAACCTTGAGTCACATTAAATCAAGTTAAAATAACCGACAAAATAAAATAAAAATTAAATTTACAATATTTATAATCGTGTCGATCTAAATATCTAGAATACTTATGTAACTATGCATAAAGCACGGAATGTACTCACAATATAATTAAATTTATTCAATCTAAATAAGCACCACATATACAATCGGGTTTCCTTGCACTAATAAATTTATAGAGCTCGATAAATTAAGTAATTTCTAATAATAAATCAAGATTATTGCAAACAATTAATAAATTCTGTTACAGTAACCTGAAAATAATTTTATATTACAGATTTATTTTAGTCTATTTGCACGTATATTAGGTTGCATAGGACATAGGCAACCGAAAAATGAAATAACTTTTGTTAATTCATTTCTGTCGCTTTGCACTTCTAAAAACGTGGAAAGTGTAATTATTTCAAATAATAATGTGAATTAATTTATTTATTTAATAAACAGTATACAATCCCCTTTTCATATATGATTTCAAACAGATTATTTTCCACAAATGCATTTCCACTACGCATACACGCAATAAATACTTGAAACATTTACATTTACTATTAACTAAATTTCTTTCGGCAAACATTATTTGATAAATATTTCCAACCATCTAAGACATAAATAGAAATATAACAATATATAACAGTTTGTATTTTATAAAATTATTTTAATGTATTTGAATTAGACTTTAAATTGTCCTAGAAGAATAAGTTCTGCAATATATAAAAACAAAGGTTACATTTGTCTCCGCATCAGGTCCGCAATAAGCACATACTGAATATTTACGGTGCCAATCGCTATGTTCACTTATATGTTAGTTGTCACATAGGTACTTACGCACTTACTACATTGAATCATATCCTGTCGCACTGATGAAAATCGACAGCTCTAATTATGACAAATGCAACTGCAATGTGTTTGTTGGGTTAGGAACAATCTTTTTAAACGAAGACTTTTTTTATTGGTGTCTTTTTACAAATGCGAGATACGATTGCTATAAAAGAGACGTATTTTATTTTTGTTTAAGAACAGACAGAAATCCAGAAGATCCCATCATAAATACTGATACTGACACTTTATTTGGTTCTTAGTCACATATAACAGGAAACATCATGTATAAAAAGTATTACGTTTTATTAAGAGTCTGAAATGTATAATAAAAAAAATTGACAATATAAACATCATATGTGCAATATTAACAAGGTAAACTCATACTAAATATTATCAGACAGGTACTCGTCAATCATATAACATTTTCATGTATTTTAATTTTCTTTTTAAATTTATCAGATAATTCTTTGAGTTACTCTATTATGCTGTTACATAAATTTAAGTGCGAACCATTAGATTTAGTCATAGCTTTCGTATATCGATAGTAACACAGCTCATTTCTTGATCTAGTAATAAATATCATTTACGTGTTTAAGATCATAATCTAGTGTCACGAGAAAATGCTAACTGTTTGGTAGGAATGGAAAAGCACAGAATCGTACAAACTATTCTTACGTCATCAAACTATCTAACTTTAGCACTGCATTGTTTCGGTTACCACAAAAGAACTAAATTTTTAAAGATGAAAGTCATGCAGCACCATTATACATTCAATGCTTAGTTAGATTATTACCTTGAGTTACTTCAAAATTAGTCGGATGTCATACCTTCCATTTAATGAAGGCTTTGAACATAAATCGCATTATAAACGCAATATATAGCCTTACGGCTAAGAGAAGACGAGAAATAAATGAGTAAAAGTTAGAAAGAATAATTTATGCTCACAAATTTAATATTGTTTAATTAAAAGTAATAAATAAAGATTCTTTTGTCTTCTACAGTGTATTGAAAACTAAAATTTTGAAAATAGAGACAATTAATTTATATGCTGTTCATGTTGCACAAATATGCATTCATTGTTAGTAGTCAGACGGAACCGAGACCTTCAGTTGTGTCAGTGGTGCTGATGATAAGTAAAATAAGGGTAACGTTGATTCATGAGGCACTCCTATAGTAAGTAAATTGTTTATTTCATTCATTTATTCTTGTATACTTTTTGAAGCTACAAGGCAATAACCCTCAATGAGCAATATAAGCCCTAAAAAGGTGTATGGACCAAGATTATCTTCAGATATAACATACGTAAAGCTACGAGGGTCAGCGCTATAGATGAATCTGATGTCCGACGGAGAGATCCCATTAGCTAAGTGATTGGGATTTTTTACGTTTCTTACTTTGTCTATGATTATAATTCAGGATAACTTCAAGAGACCTATGCAAAAAATTGGAGAGATTTCGAAGAGTTATGAGAACTACAATAGATCTGAGAAGGCCGTAGTCGAATATGTTTTCTGTCTACTTCAAATAATATCTCTTTCCGTTTGCCTGTCGCTTCACATAGTTTCTTGTCCTTACTACACATGTACATACATATATCTACTAATGGTTAGTAAGCTATGCAAATTGCTAGGAAAATGCTAAGATATATGTTTTATCATAATCTACTTTGTCGCAAAAATTGAAATCTACTATTTGCATCCTATTTTCTCAATGTTTTCTTCATTTTACAATTTCCTTACAACTAAGAGTCGGAACTCGTGCACATCAGATGCAGTAATAAAGATATTGAAGATATAATCAAGGCAGCAAAAGTAACAAATTCTATTACCTTAAGATGATCGGTGATGTATGATTTTTCAAAATCAGTATACCGATGTAAAAAGCACATAAACATGATTAAGTATCTGATATTTGAATTAGAGTAAATCAAATGAATAAACTTTTTAAATGAAATCTGAATAATTAACTCCATATGTATTTTCTGCTTTAATGGCTAGAATTGTACGTACATAGTCAATGAATATTTCCTCCGGGGCTTGCAGAATTTATAAACATGTGCATTAGAATGCGGCTACTTTTCTTGTGAGGAAATTGAACCTTTTCTATAAAAAGTCGTACTTCGTCGAAACAGGATATCCGCCAGACAATAATCTTCTTCATATACATAATGTGCATGTATTTGTATATACAAACATACATATATGTATTGTGTGTATACACTCTTATTACAATTTAGTATACTAAGCGGGCTTCTAATAAATGATGCTGAATGTTTATAATAGCAGAGTCCAATAATTAAAAGTATTATTAAAAGGCTAAATGAAAATAATTCGTTTCATTAGTATGAATAAAAACAGTTAATAAACAGTGCGTAAATTATTAATAAAATAATTAAAGAAACTTCTATGGTATACAATTTTAAAAAATAATGTACCGTAAAATACGTAGAATTAGATTAGTAATTAAACTTGAAAATTAACAAATAGTAATAATTATTCACAGTTGACTTTCAATCTGATCTTTTATATTAAAAATCATTTACATAGAAGTAATATTTTATTTAGGATATTCTCCAAATAAACTTGAATAGTTTAAACTTATTTAGATTCAAATTGTTGGATGATTAATTAATTAACATTATTTCAAGTGGATCATTTTGAACATTTCTTCCTGTAGTTACAAATAATGATCTTGGTATAGGGTCCTTATAGTTAAATTAATAAATTTAACAAATTGTTACAAACATAATTTTAATCTCTATTTATGGTATTTGGTTATGTACATTTTATTGTTCTTTGTTACTCTTAACGCGCTCTTGAATCTGTCCGCCGAAATTGATAATTATTACGACCGATTATAAATCTCGTCAATATTTTAGTTTTGTTTCAATTAATAGAATTTAATTAATCGAATCGTATGATGACTTGTATTGATTGGAAGTTATTCTCGGAGGTTTTGTAATTAATGTCTATAATAATAAGCGTTAATTTTTTCGTAAATACACCACATCTCGAATGATCTAACAGCGAGATGGTTGCTGTTATCGGCCTTTTTTAATCGATTAGCTTGTGTGAGTTAAGTTCTTCGTTTATGCCACCAAAATTTCAACTTTGGACTTTTGGTCGTCCTAGATTTATATTGAGAATACGAATACGTTGGAAATTCGGGTTGGATTAATATTGGCATTTTACTAAAGGGATACTCTTAATCCTGTTAAGTAAACCTCAAAACCAACTAGAGGTGTGTAAAGCTTCGTATTTCATAGTGGCCTCTGTTTGTTTTTTTCTACATTAACTTTAGGTTTTTTCCTACCTACCGCTATCTTTGGTAAAATTTTTTATTTGTCGAATGGACGGATTATTGCGCATGTGAGAATCCCGTGCTCATCTGAATAAGAAGGCCGAGCTTAATCTGCACGCTTAAAGGTTAACGAAGTAATTTGTTCTCTCGCTAAGTCCTAATTCCTCGGAGATATTGAGGTAGTAAAACCTGGGATCAAAGATGTTCGTACTCATTATTATTCTTTTATTAGTTTATTGTTAATATTACTTGATTTATCAGACTGTGGAACTAACTGTTCAGTTTTTTTGCTACTGTTCAGTCAAGTTGCAGGTTCATGTAAGAACGTTTAGATCCTGTGTTGTATTATTTAAGCCTTAGAATAAATTTAAAAGCAAATAAGTTAACAGAAGGTATCCCTTCATTAATATATTAGCTTCGATTTTGTTAGTTGAGGGCCTCGTTAATTTATAATTCAAAATTTATCAGTAAGATATTGCCCTTACTTATTTGTCAACTCTAACTTTATTAAGAGCTCACTGAACTTGTTTACTTTTGCTCGCTAACGATTAATTAGTTCACCGTCAGCTAATTATTCTAGTTTTTTTTTAAATTCACTTAATATTTTGCTTTTTTATATACCTCAGTCAATCTCTTTTTTTTGTCATAACGTCAATCATCTAAAGTAACTATTAATTCAGTTGTAACTTGAACATCATTATTCTTTCTAATGTATTGCTATTGTTTTGTTTGTGTTCATCTGTTATTGTTGAGAAGTGTCCAATAAGTGGCACATATACCGTCGAACTTTTCTTTTGTACCACAAGTGTGAACCAACTAGTAGGGCATTATTATCTGTATATTTCTATTAGAAATTTGAACAGAAACGTAAGCATTTTCTTTTCTTAAAATACTAAATCAATATACAAAAAACTTGTGTAGAAGTTAACTTAACTTAACTTTTCTTACCAGAAAAAAGACCCCCTTTTTTGGGGATTTTATATCCAATTTATTTTGTTAACCCATTTTGCTTCAAAATTAACTTAAGAGCATTCAGGGTAACAAACCCACCCGCTCACCGAAACTATTTATTGAGTATTTCTTGAGCATATACGCCATATTTTAAATTCCAGTGCAGATATATTAAATAGGCTGACAAAACTCTCTCACGGCGTGCTCGATCAAATAAATTATTGTCTCAACTTATATAGTTCGGCAAGTCTTAAGGGAAGAACGATTGTATTTCTATCACGAAATTATCGTCTCCCATCGTCTATCCTAGGTTTTGAAAAAGCATCGTTTTCTAGAGAAGAAATTACTAGTAAAATTTGAGCTGGGAGTGTATAAGGTGCTCAAGATTTAAATGCTGACTCACAAAATTCGGTTTCCGTCAATGAAAATTATGCTAGCCATATTTTGATATAGCGATGGCGTAGTCTTGACTAATTGTGCATTAGAGAGCGCTGTGGTGACAACCGCATCTTAGAAACTTATTTTGAGGAAAAAATTTCTTTCAGGATTGCAATGAAAATGACCGAAAAAGCCACTCATCCCCGATCCAGGCGTTCTTATATCAATGATTTTCCAGTGTGCTAGAGGGATCCCTATGGACTTGACATCTGTTGCCATGAATTCATGGCTGCTGATTTCGCGACAACTGCATCTTACAAACTTATTTTGAGGACAAAGTTTTTTGTAGCATTGCAAAAAACATTACTGAAGAAGCTACACACGTGCTTTTCCTAAAAACAACCGCTCATCAGGTGATGCTAACTTAGAAGTTTCTTCGCAATAACAATACGATGAAAGCTAGTCTCCTCGACTGCTCATCTTCCAATTCTCAACTCTTACATCAACGATTTTCCAATATGCTAGAAGAATCTCTATAGATGTGAAATCGGCGACCACTAATTCATGATGTCGACATCGTGAAGAACATGAACACCTATAGGGAAATGACGTTAGAATGGAAAAAAGTTAACACTTTCCGAAGTATAGTCTAACTTTAACTCACTTCATAGACTACTCATTTTACCTTTTGTTTTTACCAAATTGACTAGCAGCAAATAACTATACTTTAATAAATTTTGCTTAAATGAAAGGTCTTTAACTACCTTGCAATGGATGTGATTATTGTTTTCTTGATAAAGCCTTCACACACATTATGCATATTATATACATTTATCATAACCAAAACTTAAACAAGTTGTACTAGATTCATATGCTCATTTACATCTTCATCCAGTATAAATACGATAAGTAATTTCTTCTACAAACACATAAAAATACATGCTTATGTACCAAAAATGAATACTCTCCAAAAATTTAAGCAAAAGAAAAAATGGTAGCAATAAATCAAAAACTACTAGTAAATTATTTAGGTTGGATAAAATAATAAAGTCACCATTAAAATTTCGTATTACGAAAATTTTTATTTATCTTTGCATTCATCACACGACACTCTCTTTCGGAAAATCCCTAATAACTTATTTAATAAACTATGTAAACCAGCTTTTGAGAAAAATATTGCTGTACCAGGTATAGCAAAATTCTAATAATAGGATATCAAGTTCAGGTAAAAAAACAAATACAATATGTTATTCACAACTATGATTCATAGATCGAAAACTATTTATTTATTAAAACGATCAGAAACGTATATACATATGTACATAATTTCTTTGATGATGGCATCTAAAAATACTGCTATACTACTTAGAACTTCTATCATACTGACTGAATAACTAAATAAAACATTTGAATTCCCACGATTTGAGACAGCTTAACAAAATTAATTGTAAAACTTGTTTTTCATGAGAAAATAAATATGTATTAAATTCATAATTATTTAATTTAATAATATTTAACATATCTTTAAATAAATAAGATTTGGACACAGTTTTGATATTATATGCTTTTCTAAGTTTTATAAAATTTACTAATTTCAGTTTCTAATTTTTTTTAAGTGTACAATAATTAAAATGACTACGATGCCTTGCGAGAGCCGAGACGAGCAATGGTGGCGACCCGGTAGTTTGTTTTCAATAGTTGTTGAGTGTGGCTGTATGTACGAGAAATCGAGAAATATTTTCTTTTATGGTGACTGTTATTATATTTATACATAAATTTCCAACTTGGAATTATACCAACCGTATTTGATGTGTTGTATGCAATGTAAGCGTTGTAAACTCTGTTGTGATACTTGCAAACTATATATTGTATTATATGAGTAACTAAAACCACCGTATTAAGTCCAGATTCGCAGCATGCGCCACTGGCTTTATTAGAAAATCGCTGACTTTAATAATAATGCGATTACACAAAATTATTTAAGAGCAATCATGGTATGTACTTCACTCAGAGCGATCCTTTTTACTGCTATATCTATAAAATTAATTTCGCTCAATGACCTTTTGCCATCTTTCTTTCAGCTGCATGATTCCGCGCTCATAAAATTTCTGGTCCTTATCAGTAAAAAACTGAACCAGGTGCGAGTGAAGGTCATCGTCATTTGTGAAAGTTTTACCATTCAAAGAATTCTGCAAACTTCGAAATAAATGGTAATCAGATGGTGCTAGATCAGGGCTGTATGGGGGATGTGGCATCACTTCCCAGCCAAGCTCCAATAGTTTCCACGAGTTGCTTAAAATGTGTGAGGCCTTGCATTATCTTGGTGGAAAACTACACCTTTCCGATTTGACAATTCTGATTGCTTCATCCAGTTTTATTAATTGTTGACAGTAAATATCAGAATTGATCGTTTGGTTCCTTGGAAGCAGCTCAAAAAACACAACACCTTTGTAATCCCACCAAACTGACAGCATGATCTTTTTTGGATGCAATTCAGCTTTCGATGTGGTTTGAGCTGGTTTATCGTGTTTGCTATATGATCGTTTTCGAACTATGTTACTGTACACGACCCATTTTTCATCACCAGTGATGATTCTTTTTAAGAAAGGATCGGTTTCATTTCGTCTAAGGTGTATATCGCAAAAGTTGATTCTTTGTGTTAAATGAATTTCTTTCAATTCGTGAGGTACCCAAATATCAAGCTTCTTAGCTAGCTTAAGACATTTTAAATGTTTTTCAATTGTTGTGTGCGATACATGTAGCCTCTCCGCAACCTCTCGAATAGTTATATGACGATCCTCTTCAATTATGACTTTAATTTGGGCATCGTCAACTTCAGTAGGGCGACCAGAACGTTGCTCATCTTTGAGGGAAAAATCTCCAGAACGGAATTTTTTATACCAATTCTGACACGTGCGCTCTGTTAAGCAATTAGCACCATAAACTTCACACATCTTTTTGTGAGCCGCAGCAGCTTTCTTTCCTTTACGGAAATAAAATAGTAAAATATGTCGAAAATGTTCGTTTCTGCACTCCATTTAAAATGAACCCACAACTAATAGCTTTAATAAAAATCACGCACTACTTGCTTCTGAAGTTACGCCAATGTGACTAGTATCACGCGACAAACGGTAAAGTACAGCACTAACATACGTTATACAAAAAATAAAGCAACGCTCTCTATCAGTAAAAACTGAAAGTACTTAGTTGCCAACCCATTATATAACAAGCAAACATTATTAAACAAATATAAAATACAAAATCCAAAAATCTTTAGAATAGAAAGCACTATTTGTAAGAAGCGTTTTAGTTCAAATTAAAATTTTGTGTTGAGAAAATTTCTAGCTTTTTCGTGCATCTTGTTATATATTTTGAATAATAAGAAGTCTAGATACTTTTGACATGTTTGAAGGCAAAATAGATGTTGGGTTGAGACGTAAAATTTCTATTAGACGGTCACAAAATTATGCCGTATTTTTTATTTATTAGAAAAGATAGGTATTAAATTGTTTCAAAAAAAATTTCATAGTGCGACTAAAAGTACTTGCATCTGTACTTATGATGTACATAAATTCAAAATACGTCCTGTTTGTAAAACATAAAGATGCCTGTCAATAAAATTCATTTGAAACGCTGTTTGTTCTATTCATTTGACAAGGGAAGTAATATATCGGTTGTGGCAGGAAGTGGATATTGTAAACATATTTAATGTTCAAAAGTTATTACCAAGTTTAAAAAAGATGGAATCAGCTTCGACGTCGTCCTGCTCGAATTTTTGAAAATGAAGAAGAACGTTTTAGAATAGAAAATGGCAAAAAGAAATCGTGGTTAACACCCGTTGCTCTTGAAAAAATATTAAATATATTGCATTCTATAATAGTAAAACATTATTCACAGTTTAGGATTTATTTCAAGATATGACACGTAACAACGCAACTTGATATACCAGGTTGAAATTTGTTGATTGATACTAATGTAGAATGAAAATTATCCATTTTTAAATTCTTTAATTACAGAAGATTATAAATAGCTGCACTAGAGTATTCCTATAAGAAAAAGAGCTTATGAATAATAAGGTACATTTTTTTAGTTTCAATATATTTATAAACAAGTACTTGAACACATTATTGTATTTTAACCTGCTTGAACAAGTTTTAATGTCATCTTGTTGGAACAGTATAAAATATTATATTTTTAGTCTAGAAAAAATACACAATTCTTGAACTTTACAGAAGTTTTAATAATTTCAATGATGTTTTATTTCTCTCACTCTCCCAGTTCTTGGAAAATTATACTTCATTCTTTCCTGACTGCAATTTGTAATACCTGAAACGCTCTTGGTCATATCTTCCCACAATATTCTAAACGTGTTCTATTGGATATCATCAGTGGAATTAGCTGACCCTTCCATTCTACCTACAGCTAATTATTACTAACATCTACTAACATCTAATTATTACTAACCATTCTAAAAACGAAAACACTTCGAATCTTTCCATAAACGGACTCAACAACGCCTTCACAATTTGTCTGCAACTTTTAGAAGTCTCGATGTGTGTATATACGCGTAGAATTGTCTCCTACGCGCATATACACACATCGAGACTTCTAAAAGTTTTAAACAAATGCGGTAATGTTTATGTTGATGAAAGAAAGCTATTTGCGTTGCAGAAAATCAACATTTTACTATAGCGGATTTAACAAAACATAGATGAGAAACAACAGATATAACATCCAAGTTTATAGAAATCCTTAAAGATCGGAATAACCAAATGTATATCCATTAAATAATATCTAAAGAGCAAATCCTCATGCTGAGGTAATCCTACCGCAATATTAATCGTCTTTAAACTGGTCACAGAGGTAAAAACAATATCATTAAGAATGCTTTCCTTTACAAATGATAAAGGAATACCTATAACTTCAGAGTCATTTCTGCTCAGAATTCAAATAAAGACAATGACATCATCTAAGAAGTTCCTAGAGTTTGCTAAGGACATTAAATTGAATTAAAATAATAAAATTAAAGAAGTCCGAATAAGTACTCTCCTGGAGTACACTACTGTCATATTTCTTTAATAACGGATAACCAATATCGATTTAATAACGGCTCGGGGTTCATTTCAATGTACACTTCACTGACTTTATCATACGATTATTTTAATATAATGAATTTCATATATTAATATAAACATCAATTCATTAAATCACTCAATAGCTTAACCAATAATAGTAAGTATTGCAAAATATAGCAATAATCTAATACCCACTTTCGCTTAAACTACTTTATTATTAATGGTTGCTATTGTATTATAAATACATACTTTCGGAATTCGTTTTGTAGTATTATACAATTAGATATACATATTTATTTGTATACACATTTATACATATATACATAAGTGTGTAAGTAAAGTACGCATTCGCATTTGTGTTTGTATATTTCTTTCAAGAGAAATTTTTCACTCAGCCGTTATAAGAAATAAGCACGCATACGAGCTGACTAAATCTGTTGAAAAAATCTGAACCAGCTTAAAAGTCTTAGGGAATGAATCATACTTGAAAAAAGAATATTTTAAATTTATCATCGCCTCACGTTTAACCTCCATAGTATAACAAAAGCAATATTATAAGGACAAAGAGTATTCGAGAACAAATACCCTTAGATCATCTGTCTTTCGTTTGTTATATTCTTATGACTGCGAAATATGTAAATAATGTACGTAATCGCTATATATGTATACTTATTACATAGCATAAATATAAGATGACTAACGTATGTACATATGTGTATAATGTCATCAATGAAATCAATTTTATAAAAAATAAACTGATAATATAAGTATAATTATCTACAGCGACGTCTTTATGTTCTTTACTAAAATATTAGTTATCTAAAAGCAACTATTTAGTTAACAACTTTTTGACGTATCAATACTTCCTTAATATATATATATATATATATATATATATAATATTATTATATATAATATATAAATATATATATATATTTATGTATATTTATAAAGGCATACATACATAATAATTGATAATCCTAGCAATTCTAACAGCATTACCTACATATATACGCATATGTAACACTAAGTTGTTCTCAAGAAAATCAGCAATACGGGGGTAGTTTGGAAAGTTTCAAGCCTCCACACGATCGATGATGGATGGCATTATTCGTCAAAAAATGTTTTATTAATATAGTGCATGCATTGAGAGATAGTTTTAAAAATTTCAGCAAGGTTAGACGCCCAGTTGTTGTTTTACAGTCGTTTGTGTTAGCTGATGTTAAATTCTTGCATTTGAAAGACAATACATGTACGAAAAATAAAGTCGAGATGTACGCTGTTTACCGGGACAGCATCATTTGCCGTAATAAAATTTTGGGCAGCTGAATTTAAATATGGTCGTAACAGCTCGGTTGAAAAGCTGAAGGCAAAAATTGCGGAAAAAGGACGTGTTTGAAAAAAAGGAAATTTTGTCCTACCAAGACAACGTACCGTCTCGCACTTTAATGGTGAACTTATTAATTATCCAGCGCATTCACTAGATTTGACTCGCGGCGATTTTTCTGTTTCCTAGGCTCAAAGTGTCCTTCGGAGAATAGAGATTAATATCTAATGAGAAGACAAAAACATTTGTAAATCTTGCAGAACAGGAATTAAAGAAATCAGAGCGTCGCCGGGAAAAGTGCATAGACTTACAAGGAGACAATATTGAAAAAAAAACCCTGAATTTAACATACAAATGTTTCTGTATTAAGCTGGAAACTGTTCAGACTACCCTCGTAAATTAATCTACGTAAACGCAATTTTTAACTGAAAAACTATAGATGAAGATGTGAGAATTGATATGAAACAACTAGATTAGAACATTCATTTCTTTTATTGTTTTCTAACATATTCACCTTTAACTTCAAGGTGCTTGGAATATCATTTTTGAACTTTCGTTATGCCGTCTTTCTCCACAAGCATCTCAGAATACTGTTTTGTTTCTGCAATGTTCCTCATCCGAATCCGGGAATAGGAATAATCTATCACTTGGGACTAAATCTGCAAAATAAGGTGTGTAAGACACAACCTAAAAGTCCAATTGATCGTTTTGGTAAAAAATTTGTTAAATACGAAATGCACTTTAGTAACGAAAAAGGCCATGAGCTATTCCAAGTCGTCTTTTAAAAGTCGCATTCTTCAATTTAATATAATCTTCTTCTCTATGTAGTAAATATATGTGGAAACAATGATTTTATTATCATTTATGTTAAGTATATGCATACTGGTGTAATAAAACAATGGCAGGATTTCTTCATTGTAACTTTACGTCACTGTTATAATAAAAGATGTCAACACAATTTAGCAAAAATAAATAAAGAGGTTAACAATAACTAAAATCTTAATGTTAAATAAAATGTATTATTTTATAAA
Organism: Dermolepida albohirtum; assembly: GCA_031893035.1. NCBI lineage: Eukaryota > Metazoa > Arthropoda > Insecta > Coleoptera > Scarabaeidae > Dermolepida > Dermolepida albohirtum. The sequence continues at coordinate 227,940 of JAVIWB010003153.1, forward strand.
CAATTTATTAAATTAAAAATATACGAAAACTTGGACACATCATTAGAAACTAGATAGCGCTGCACAGGAGACGCTAACTTTCGGGACCACAACTTTCGGACCGAATGAACACGAATATCTTATATAAAGGGATAGACGTGATTGCGGACGAGAGAGTATTGCCTCACAACTCGGGAATACTATATGTTCTTCCTTGATATGAATATCGTATTAACACATCTACACGTTTTTCATATGATATTGAATTTGAAACGTTTTATGAAAGCGAAAGGTATTTATAACAGATATAATATTTGAAGTTTAAGAAGAAAAAAAATTTTATTTTTAATTTAACTTCTGAATCCTCTTTCGTATATTCTATAGAGGTTGGGAATTTTTTTGTAATTATTCTCAGGTAGATATGAAATGTCATATAGTTAATTACATCTATTTAAATACAGCTTCTTGGAACAAACCAACAAATTCAGGTTCTTCAGTTATTCTTAACTCTATATTATTTAGGTCATAAAATTATCGTAATATCTTCAACATATTATATATATTATAATAAGTCAACACATCATTCAAGAAATATCTTTTAGGTAACAGTTGAACAATGTCTGATTGACATTGTATCACTACAAAATACTCTTGAAGAGCTGACTTTACAGAAGTTTTTTTGAGCAAGTTGTCATTTATTAAATTGAAATTACTTGCCTGGCACTCTTTTGAAATCACATCTTCGCAATTTTACCAAAAGTAGATTATGTACACATTATCAAACGCTTTAGACAAGTAGCAGTATATTGATAATAGTGAATTCCATTTATTAATTTCTTTTATTATGAAAAGAAATTATACAAAGCAGCCGTTTCAGATTTGTCTAGAAAACTGGCAATATTTCATACATACGATGAACTTAAAAATATGTTTTAAAGAGTGATAGAGAATTACAATTACAAGTTAGAGGGAGTGCATATGTAGACTTAAAATATGTGTTTTGGTGTAATCCTAATCAAACGTTGTACATAATATCAAATTGCGATGCAAGGAATATATTATGAAAGATTTCTTTAATAAATTGATATTCATGATGTATTTATATTTGTTTAATTATCTTATCAAATATAACGCATGCAAAAGTGTAATGTATATGTACATAAGTACCTAAATACATATATGCATATGAGAAGCATGAAGCTTATCGGAAAATGTGATTGGTAAAAAACTTCTTTTATATTAGAAAATAATATTTACATAACTTCAAAAAAAAAAGTTTCGTTTTATAAATACGCAATAATTAAAAATTTGTTAAAGGAAGCTTTATTATTTTATTTCAATGCCAATTTATATTCATCAATATATTTATAGAAAAATAATGTAACAAACTTTTGTATCATTAAAAAGCGACACTATTTCTTTAGTAGTGAAGACGAGTTAAAGAAAAGTTTGTATTTCTGAATATCTATAGATATATTAACGGCAAACGAATACCAATAAGCTAATAACGTCTGCATACAAATACATGATTTGCAATAAAATTCTCAAGCAAAAGCATCTAAACAGGTGTTTTTAAAAACGTATAGTAAAACTGTAGTGAGAAATGCAACCTATTATGTATATGTATAACGTTTTAGCTTTCTTTTTTTCATTCAGTTTTTCTCTTCGAAGAACCATATCATGGACTATGTGTGTCAGAATGCCGATACAAGATATGCTACATATAGAGAGTGTACTGAAGTATTAATTTTGAGATATAAACCTTATTTTAAAATAATCATATAAAGAAAACCATGTTAATAATCGAGAACAAAATATTAAGTATTCATATGCCACAATATCTGCTTGATTGACGCTGGCTGGTGTCTATGTACAGCTGCGCTCATCGTATTCTAGTAAATACATAAAACGACAATCTTCCTTATGTATAATTACTGCTATTTGGCTCTATTGCTGATATTCTTCAGATATATTAGTTTTTGCTAATAAACAAGCGGCTTTATGTACTTCCACAAGTTATAATACAATATATCGGATAGAGTCCAAACGAACACAGCTGTCAAATTACATGCCTGGTTCTATCTATCAATAAATTTTGAAAATTTTAGTTTAGATACTGTCGCACATATGGTCCATAATGTATAAAAAGAATATTCTAATAGATGAGCTAAATTATTTGATAAGAAAATATTTAGTTATTTCTTGTTAATCGATTCAGCAACGAAGAACGTTCAGCTAGTCTGTTTACTATTCTGATATAAATGTTGAAAAATAATTTCTTTTGAAAATTATTACGATAAATGAAATTAATGAAAATTAAATTACAAATTCTCATAACTCGCATCTTTGTAAAGCAGGTAGTATACGAGTGAGAAAATTTTCGTTTAAGTTGATTTATGTTAAGCATACTCTAAATGAATAGTTGTGCCGTGTTAATACATAAAAAACAGAAGAATAAGATATAATAACAATCACTATTAAGTAATAAAATAGTAAAATAATGACATACATAAGTAAAAATATTTTCAAAAAACTGCTTTTTCCTTTAAGGTAAATTTGACGGAAACTGTGGTTGATTAACTTAATCACTTAAAGTGATTCCTTGTAATCTAGACAAAGACAGATCTATTTAAGGAATGCGACCCTCCCCATAGGAGCCTTGATTTTTTTCCATCTCCCTAACTAAGGAAAGATCATTCCCTTCACAAACCATTTTCAATAGATCATCACTGCCATCTTCCAAATCGTTCCGTCAACTCATACGAAAATGGTTAACAAGTCCCTCAACTAAAGTTTCATTTATGAATATACATGTTATTTATGTAAAGTATTGTGAGCCTGATTATTTGAAGTACCTACTCCTTAGCAATCTTTCAGTATTCTTCTCCATCTCTGACATCATCATATGATGACTCTACATATATTCTCCGTATTCAACAGACCACTTAAAACATTCAGTAATTTGTGTTCATGTGACCACTTAGAATTACTTAGCTTTTGTAAACAATTTTAATTGTTGGAATAAACAAACCATAATATTTGTCCAACTTAGTATTAAGTTCTGATACTATTGTTACCTTTCGAAAAAAAATTTAGTCAATCGCTATATAGATACAACTGCAACTTGGTATATTTGTCACTATAAGAACTGTTAAAAACTGAAAACGGTTGACATTGTATTATAGGTGCCGTTTATTGGCTTGGTACGAACATTTTGAATTATACTCTTATATCCCAATGTTATGCATACACGCTTTATAAGTTTTTATTAAGGTCATTGCTAGAAGTACACTTACATATGTATAATGTCAATAGTATAAAATATATAAATTATACAGTATAATCCAAAAAGATGGGCATAATTTCAATTCAATATTTAAATTCTGTCAATTACATTCGTAAGAAGAAGCAAAATTTCGCTGAAGAGCTCCAGAGCCATACAGCAATGTCAGCTGTAAGCAAAATGCTACTATGCAATACAAGATTTGAATTACCGAGTTTGGTAAAAGTGGGTCTATGACTGCAATGTAATGTGATTTCGTAGTAAATTCAACATTGAGGATTCGTAAAAGATGCAGTTTAAGTACCACATATTTTCACAAACTTTAATGACCTAAGAAACTGTATCACAGCTGCAGCGAACTCACTGAAGAAATTCATTCTTTATCGAGTGTGGAATTAATTAAACTATCGTCTAGATATTATGTATGCAATAGAATGGGATCATATTTAACATCTAGAAACTTTAATGTGTGTATAATCAAGTGTAATTTGCAGAATTCAAATGCAACACATAGTTCACAAAATGTAGCTCATTGAAATCGTGCCCACATAGAACAATTTTACCGAATAAATGTATTATGTATATTGAATAGATAACTCTTAGTACCCGTAACTTAAGTTTATACAAAAATGTAACAAATTCAAAGAACAGTCACATCACTTACAATCTGATAACAGCAATCAACATGAAAATGATAAATGATTTTATCCTTTCTCTTTACCTAGTCATGTGAAAGCAAAAGTTTATGTTATTAATTTTTTGCATTAATGTGAACTACCCAGAAGTAATAAACGCTTTGATCAATTAAATAGTTAAACAAGCCTTGATATTTGCTTATATGATAAATTTTTATTTGTTAAACGAATCTTATAGTTCAGAAATAATAACGTATGTAATCAAGCAAGTTTTGTCAGCATAAGTTAAATTTTTGAACGGGTATGCCAGTAACTGAATGGGCGAGTATCAGACAATAAAATAAATAAGGGGCACTTCATTTATTCTAATTTTAACTCACAAATTGCTTATAGGTACGGTTAATTATTACAGTATGGAATTTATTATTCTTTTCGCACATTATACATGCGAGTTCACCTTGAATTTTTAGAAAAAAATTTTGCTATTAAATGTTTATAACTACGCCACTATAAACATTACCCAGGAAATTTAAATCCAGATGGCCGAAAATATCATATTAGTATGCTCATTATTTATCCATTCTTATATTTTACATGTCCGATAAATAACTGTATTAAAAATACATTACACGTATTTACTTATTATGCTGATGAGAAGCATAATTAATCTATCAGCCAAAATCCAGGTTGATGGCATATCCGTGCCTACTTATTTGGCTGCTCTACATTCTGTACATACACACACACACACACACACATATATATATATATATAAAATTGTACCTTAAAGTAATTAATTATAATACTATAACTTTGAGCTTTTAATTTCAGAAAAGATTTAGTCAAATGAAAAATAAAAATCGCATATATTAAACTATTTCTGCATTTCAGCTTTCAGTAATTGTTTCATAATTATAGTTAAAAAAACTGAATAAAATATAAAAGAGAAAATTTTATCAATCACTTAGTTCATCGTTTTCCGAAATTCTAAATTCTTGAATTTCCCTCTAATTATACTCTATTTTAGAAACATTTTTGGGGATTATGAATCTGGAATATAATCAATACGCGATCATAAAAATTATAAGAGACATATGTGGTTCTGTATTGCTTCTTGGCACATGTATAATTTAGCGGATACACTTCATATTCATCACTCTTTTGCTTTTTAAGGGATTCACAGACTCCATATCCAATAATTAAAAAAATGCGAAAAGTCTTATAGCTTAAAAAAAATGAAAAGTAACTTAAATAATGAAATGCTATTGAAAGGGTCATAGAGCCATACATACGTTATGTTTAATACGTTAGAATAAATAAGGCGAAAGTCAAATAGAAGGGTCAGCCATATGCTTTTCATTTAAGTAATCAATAATAAATTTACCATGATGCATAATTTCCAACAATTTTATAATTTACTTTAAATTAATAATATTGAGAATACTAATCATGATTTTAGGCTTTGTAATTTTTCATGTGTCGTTTAACGCGAAGATTGTTCTCTAGTTAGAGAGCATTACTCTTCTGCATCATGTCCTGTTCCATTTAGAACAAGTAACAAAAAGAAATCATATGATTTCAAATAATAAAACTCCAATACTGTACAACAGGTTCTTTATTATTGATACACCCTGCGATAAGCTGTGACATGGTGTAAGAAGTGTTAATATCCCACATGGTTGCATCGAAATACGGGACAACATGTTCATTCAAAATACATAAGCACATAAGAAGTTTAACGCATTTGGCAATTTCGATTACTATAGTCGTTTTAAATTGTATTTATGTACACGCATCGAAACACTTATAATACTGCTTACCATGATTATATACAAAATATGTAGAATAATATAACAAATGACTTTAATAAAATGTGGCAATACGTAAACTGCAAGAGAGATCATTCTAGAATTTCCGCTGCTAAGCATCATGATGGTGAAACATTCGATACCCCACAGCAAATTATGAATGTTTTTGTAAATTACTTAAACAATGTCTATGTATGGCCGACAAAAGCTGCTGTGATCATTTGGACTTGGTGCAGAAATTTTAGCGAAATCATTGCAGCATATATTCCAGCAAATTTTGAAACAGAGCTTTTAGAAACGTTACGTCACAAATATAGACTTACAGTATATTATGTAACTCTGTCAAGTATTTGTTTGCAATAGGACTATCCTTACCGCTGGTTTATATTTTCAAATCTATCTGTTTGGCAGAATACAGTAAGTCAGGAGTTCCACAAGGTTTAAATCTTTACTCAGTTTTGTTTTTGTTATCACGTATCATTGAATGTGAGAAGTTGTTATTTACGGATTGTCTGAAGGTATTTGTTCTCTTAGGTATTTTTTAAGTTGCAAAATAGTTTTAGGTGGTGTAGCAGCAACTACTTAACATAGAACATTTAGAAACGCAAAATCGGATCCTGCACTAATAAAAGCCCCAACAAATTGCAACTATATTATTAACATCACATTTAGCTGTTGCTTAACCGTTAATGAATGGATGTGCTGCTCAATAACCCAACAAACTTCTTGGAATTACTTTTGATTAAAGATTTACGTTAACTGAACGTGGTTGTCAGGATCTATAATATATGTTTTACATATAAGCACTATCGAGACAAAAATGTCAATGTTGATTAATATTTTATGACACCATGATAAGAGCAAAACTAGAAAATGCCCTCTAATTTACAATCCAATTTACCAAGTATACGTCGATAGAATTGAAAGCGTTCAGCAACGTGTATATCCGAAGCAAGGCTTCAACTATATTCTTATGTTACCACAATTTAGAATAACAACATTACAGAGAAGCAGAATTATTTTAAGTTTACAATATTTACTTGGTTTTTAAGTAATACGGTCAATTGTCCTGGGTTGTTGATTAGCACACCCTTTTGTGCTCCGGAGCTGAGCGTACGTAGTCATTAATATTTTATTGTGGCCTAAGATGAATGTTTTACTTAAAGTGCAGGCTAAAATAAAGCTAAGAAATTACGTTTCATACTTATGCGATGTTAATTTTGGCTCTTTTAATGTGATAGCGTCAAGATTTCTATGATATAGAACGATTCGTGTACTTTTACTTTGGTAGTACTGCATGCACTTTTTATTTTATAAAATTTCCTAAACATGGACGTTACATTCGTTTAAAATATATATATACATGCGGCAAATATTAATTTAAAGACAGAAATAATTAAATGACTAATGTTAAATAAAGCTACCGAAATAAGTCCCAAATGCTAAATAAGTCTATATACATTATATTGATATGTACTATACACTCGATATACTCCATAGAAAATTAAACATGCGTAGCCATCATGCACCTGTATATTACTTTATTAACGTAAATATTAGTGCATTTTTAATTCTCAACGGTAATTGATACCTGTTAGAACAGTTTTCGAATTAAAAAAATAAATAAAGCCAATTAATTTATTAATTATAACATACACATACACACGCCCTAGTGATATGAATTAATTAGAATTAATAACAAATAGTTTATGACTGTGTTTATGAATGTATCTACATAAGCTGGTATTCTCTATGAACCAATTTATGACTGATTTCATTAGTTTTAGTTTAACAACGAGGGCATTCAACTTAAACTATGAATACAATATCTCCATATATCGTAATGTTATAAACTTTTTTCCAAAAAAATATTCATTGATAAATAAAAGCCGTTCATAAAATATTGCATCTAGTTATATAGTTACACTCTTCAGTCTTAGTCAACAAATTATTATAAAAAACATAAATTTATATTATAACAAAGTAGTATTAATCAGCGTACTTACATGACATTCCCAATAAGTTTAATAACACACAAGCATAAAAACATTGTTAACATTAGGAATATCCATTAATGTTGAGGCTAATACAGTAAAACCATTTTCTATAAAAAGTAGTCCCAATTACAGTACGCGTTTGTATTAATAATTAAAGACTGTAAAGTGTACTCTTTTATGCTAAATAATTTCATGAATAGAATTTGTTTATAACATTTTATTTGTAGAAGTGTCTTATACATAGCTGAAACAATAAAGGGAGATGTTATCATCAAAAAAATCTTCTTCCTTTTCATTTCTGAAAGCAATTATAAGCAGCCGTTTTCTCTTTTTGCTTGTAAAAAGAATATTGTAGATATTATATAAATAGAATTTTGTGGTCCACCATATCAAAGGCTTTTTTGTGGTCTAAGAGGTTCATTCTCACCTTTTTTCAATCATCTGACGCTTCTTAATGAATTTTAAAACTTCCATTGTTGATTAATTTTTGGACACCCATGCTGCTGTTCCGTGAAGATGTTTTTACTCACCAGATATTCTATTGATCTTACAGTAAACACGCTTTAAAAAATTTTTAAAATTATTAATAGTACACTTGTTGGCTTATAGTTTTTACGGTCATTAACATACACAAGTTTCACTCTAGCCACATTTAATTGCTCAGGAGGGTACTCCTCCTCAATATAAGAATTCATTACCTTCACTAATGCTTGACATAACTCATTATTGATACATTTTGTAATTCCTGCATTCATGTCGTAAATATCTCGAGTTTGTTTCTCAGATCTGGGATGATATTATTGATCTCTTCATACGGCACTGGTCTAAAAAGGAATGAGGCCGCGTTATTTACAGATAAATGTTGCAGCAGAATCAATAAAGATGTGGGACTGATAATACTATTGGTAGTTTCCACTTCTATTTGACAAAAAAATTCGTTCATGAAATTCACTGTATGTTTAAATCTTTAATTTTATTCTCATGATTTCATGATAATAGCTCGTTCTTGATCAATTTTCAGGTTGCTGCTATTTTAGTGGTAATGTTTTCTATAGTAACAGTTTTTATCTCCTTCTCGATTATCTATATTTTACCCCCATATACGAAAATATTGTCGATGAAAGAACTTGAGACAGCTTGAAGGTTCATCAAATGCTTTATGTAAATAGAGTGAATTAAATATATCTGTGATTAACTTTGTATTACTATTATTTTCATTGAAATCTACATTAAAGTCCTCCTCTATAAGAATGGTTGCTATTGTCTCATTGTTTCTATTTCTTCTTGGGGTCCTGTAAATGGAGACAATGATTACGTTGTGTTCTTTTATTGTCACCGATGCAATTTTAATTTCTCTCAATGAATAACTTTTTTATATGTGATTGTTCCATTTCAGCCAAAAGATTATTATCTCAACAATATTGGTATTACATTAAAAAGTATATGTGAGACTGATTGCTATATGAACAGAATTCATGAATGACAAAAATAAATTTTAATAGAAAATTATTACCCCGAACTCAGGATTCAAGATGTAATATTGTAAAATGTAAAAAAGAAAATTAATACTATACATTGCTCAAAACAATTAACGGATATTCTAGATCGTTGATAATAAGAAGTAGTGGCTGCTGCGATGCTTGCTAGAAGCTCTCTAAATTCTTAGCTTAAGCAGGATTGCCTCTTACTTTTCACACTTTCTGGTTTATTTGGCCACGTACTTTCTATTTTTTTGCCCTATTTTGTCAGTTATAGACACAATTTTTGCGTAAGTTTTCTATTACGTCTCCTAACTATCTGGGACAAGATCTGCCTCAGCTTCTCTTTCCACCAGGTTTCCAAACTAGTAGGAATTTACGCAGAGTCTCTTTTTTGGCCTTCATACATACGTGAACAGTTTTATTCTCTGCTGCTTTATTTTTTTCATTATATCATCTCCTTTGATTTCTTGCTGTGATTTTCGTTAGTTGTTTTATAACATGTTATTCCTCATTTTTTGTAATCTTTATCATTGTTTCATCTGAATATTATAGAAACTCTTCTTACTTTTCTTCGAAGAATTTTAGTTGTTTAAAAGTTTTCTATTAACATAACTAACTATTTACTGTAATTATTCATTTCTTTTATTGCTATATCTTTGCTTCCGACATCTAGTATCGTGATACCTAAATATTTTTCCACCTTTCATTAGTTTGTCTTTACTTTCATTGATTTTACGTCCTCCTTCATTAACTCTTGAAGAGCTTCAATCATGATTTCCCTTCGTTTAGTTATAATTACTGAGTCTTGACATAAGCTTTTATTTAACTGCATTTTATTCTTAATGTTTCTTTATTTACTTTCGTTGTTAATCAAGTATTGGATTAAATAAAATTGCTGATATTGAATCGCCCTGTATAATCTCTTTATTTGTCTCAAATTCGTCTGGAATTAAATTGCCGTCCCCCAGGCATTAAATGAAAAAATATATAATTTTACATAAATATATTTAGTGGTACACGTGGACAAAAGTTTTAAAAAGAGAATCAATGCTTTGAGAGAATTGACATTATTTAAATAATCAAGTGAACTTAAATCGTCAACGATTTTATAGCTGACATAATTAACACATGGATCAATAAGTCCCGAGACTAACAATGAAATCAACATTTTTTTTGCAAAATTTTTTTTTATTCATGAACATAATCACCTTTTAGGGTGATACAATGGTTCCAACGCTTTTCCAATTTTTCAATACCATGTTTATAAAAAAATTTATCTTTCGCTTCAAAATAAGCTTCAGTTTCAGCGATGACCTCCTCATTTGAGCCAAATCTTTTTCCCTGGAGCATTTTTTAAGATCAGCAAAGAGCTAGTAGTCACTGGGGGCTAAATCTGGCGAATATGGGGGGTGGGGAAGCAGATCAAAACCCAATTCGTTCAATTTTGCCATTGTTTTCATACTTGTGGCAGGGTGCATGGCAAAATTTTTTTTCTCTGCATGTGCGGTCGTTTTTTTGCGATTTCCTCCTTCAAAAGCAAGTAAGTCAATATAATAATCACTGTTGATCGCTTTTTCAGGTAGTCAATGAAAATCACGCCATGTGTATCCCAAAAAACTGACGCCAGGATACTGCTGCGTTTTCGGACGTTTCGGACGGCTTTCGCCAGCTGTGCGCCGCTCAGATGACTGCCGCTTCGACTCTGGAGTGTAGTGATGTATCCATGTTTCGTCCATGGTCAAGTAACGACGCAAGAACTCTTTTTTGTTGCGAGTAAATACGATAAACAGCTTTCTGAATCATCGACTCGTTGATGTTCCATCGAAAGCAATCGCGGCACCCATGGAAAAAACCTTTTTCATGCTCAATTTTTCATGAAGGATAGTAAATAACTTCCATATGATATCTGTGTCATCTCAGCAATCTCACGGAGCTTCACTTTACGATCTTTCATTATAATTTTTGTCACTTCACTCACATTTTCCGGTGTAAAAGGTCTTACTCGGCAAACCACCGACAAATCGTTGCTTTTGATGGTTTACGGGTAACATTTTTCAATCCATTGTTTTGCTTGCGTGGTGTTTTTACCCATTAAAAAACAATGTTTTATCAGAACACGAAACTCGGTTTTTTCCATTGTTTAAACAAACTACAAAACGACTTTACTCCAACCTCGATAACTCAGCGGTTTCTGGTCCGATCGACTTAAAATTTTGACACGTTTCAAGCAAAGGTTAGTACTCTAGAAAGACGTGGTTGCTGGTTTACTACGAGCGCCATCTATGGGTTAGTCTCGGGACTTATTGATCCATGTGTTATGTAAACAAGAATAACTACGTTATTTCAATGGAAAAGGCAATACTTTAGATGTCCAGGTATTTGTATGTATCTACATCACACAATCAGAATGCTATATGGCAAAATCCAAAAATAATCGCGCAAATAGATATATGTCATGACAACCTAAACATACAATTTAGTTATTTTTAGTTAACTTCGCAGTAATTCTTTCGAAACTTTTAGGCTGGTTTACATGTCAAACTTATAAACCCAAGCTTCATCGTCCATTATGATGTGTTTCATAAATGTAGAGTTTGGTCAAACGTGGCTTCAGCAATCTGCTTCTCTCTAATTTTAAAAGAAATTCAGTCTTTTTGGATAATACGCACCATGACGTTTCCCAAGCTCAAAATATGAACTTAAATGACACAAAAAGAATGGCGAAAGTGCATATGACCATTTTAAATCAAATTTTCTTCACTTTTTCTGTGTTTGATAAGACATTGAAGGGAATGAACTACTCTTATGATAATGCTTATACACAACTGACTCACTGCAACATCTTTAACTAAATTGCATGTGCTGAATACATGCAATTTGGTTGGCAATGGACATTTTGAGATAAATTCTTTATTCAACATTTTCTCGTATTTTAAACATCTCAGGGTACACTTACATTAACTAACAGAACCTGCAGTTGTACATAAACTAATTAACAGATCACGCTAAAAGTTTACATGAAAATTAGATACCAATTTCAAAAAAATTTTCGTACCTCTACGCGGGCTTTTTGAATGAAATTCCAGGTATGTATTTAATAGAATGTATGAACATATTTCAAAAATATAAACTTTGAATAGAATTGTTCTATATAAATATATGTATTTATGTTTGTTTTCAAATTCTCCCATTTCTTTATTCATTAAAAGAAAATGTATTGTTATTTTAATATTATGTGTTTGAAATTAAAATTGCAGCTTTTACTAGACCAATACAATATATTTTATAATACTCTAAATTATATTACACATATGTTATAGTTACCAAGCTACTACTAAAATCGCAAATATAGTGTTTAGTTTGAATAAAATGCTTCTTCTCTTTGATGACACTAGTAACAAATAGTAACCAATAATATGTAATAGTGCACATATTTTATCTTCCGCGATATTATATTTTAGCATTGTAACAAAATCTAATGGTATTCAAAATTTCGTATCCTAAAAAAATTGTATTTTATACAAGTTACCAGACTAAAAACATTTTAAATAGCTGCTAGATTTATGATTAAAATAGAAATTAATCTATTACGTTTAATCTTTTTATTTTCAAATATTGTTTGAAATACAGTCCAATTTATGTAATACAACATGATTCATAATTGTATTTCACCGTATTTTGAAACTTTTTTTCATATGTAAGGTTTAAATTATTTTTGAAATTATTGCATCAAGCAATGTTATGTTTAACAAATGTTTTCTTTTAAAAAGCAAAATTTCTTTTTTTAGTATATTATTGTAAATTAAATATGAAGATTAAGAATCTCTAATAGATTATTTCTCTAATCCTCTTATAATTTTTATATATTGATTGTAAAGTAGTTCTTGAGAAATATTTTTACTTCATTTTTACACACAGAATTTAAGAAAAATGTAGTCTTGTCAACATAATGAAACCTTGAGTCAAAGGCTTACCTCTGCGTTATAGTAAAAATTCTAACAAAATTACTGTAAATAGGAAGTTGACAATATACCTACAATGAAAAGGTATTTGCCTTTTAAAATTATTCACAACTTTACAAAAGTTGGAGACATCGAGTCGAAATGACATGAAAATTCAAATGCATAGACCGACGTCTTCCCCATGACTCATGCCAGTAACACGAGAACAGAATGAAAGGTCGATGATCACATTTGGAGAAAAAAAGAAAGATTATTCATTATTCAAGATCTATGTAGCGAACGGCCAGTAGTCTACTGCATCTAAATAAGAAAATGTTGCCTTCTTTCATGGAGTGTTCCTTTTTTAGGTGACATTTATTGGTACCTGCATACACATACATATATAAAGTGCGTTCCCGAAACTTTTAGAAATATTTAAATTTATTTAATTGCGTAATAATGTTAATAAAATATTTTTGGAGAAATTTCTATAACTTATAAAATTTCCATTACAAATTGTTTAATTTGATAGGAGAAATTATCCTAAATAAAATTTCTAAAACACCTAATAATAATAAATTTATTATATATGTATATATATATATACATATATATATTTATATGTATATAAGTATATATATATATATATATATATATGTCCGTCAAGAACTTTTTTTTAAAAAAGAAATGTAAAAAATTATAAATAGTAATCGAATATCAATTTTTGAAAGGCAAAACTGCACAGGAAACTATAGTCAAGCTGGATAAACATTTTCGTGAGTATGCTCCAATAATTAGAACTATTGACAAATGAATTTAATATTGATCATATGAACACAAACGACGCTGAGCATTCTAAACTAGCTGCTAAAATTACAACTACGAAAAATATTGAGAAACTTCCTAATGTGGTGACGAAAGCTAGAAGAAAATTAATGTGTAAAATAGCTATGCCAGTAAAAACCTCAAATGATATGGCTACAATATTTTATACAAATATTTATTCAGGAAAAATTAACAACAAACTAGCATAGTTTCTAAGCACAGTTTAAGACTATTACAAAAATATATTAAAACTAAATACATTGTTAGTATTGTGAAGCTAAACTCAAAGAATCAAACTAATACATTGCAAATCAGGAAGACGAAAGTCGTTTCATCAGCTGGTGGTTACTGTTTGCTGAGATGCTCGTTTATATTTCCTTAACTTTCAGTGAAGAGAAAGAGATAATTGTGTTGTGCAACACTGCTGGATTGTTTGAATGGAAAATAATAAAACCACCTCACTAGATAAAACAGAGGAACTAGTCCTTAGCCTTCGTTTTCTGAAAAAATATTTCATTCAGAAAATAATTCCCAAAATCATTAAGATAATGATGTGTAACAAATGATTGTTCAAATCATAGCGCATTGCACTATACTGCACTCAAGTCAAATTATGCTGATATATATTAAAAGAATAACTGGCTGCAAAAAGCACATCTGCTCAGTACAAACGTATAACGGTATATTAATTCACTTAATTAAAACATCACTAAGTAGGTAAAAGAGTTACTGATAAGAAACATTTTAATTGGCATCACTTACTGAATTTAATTGCTTCGATAATTTATTATAAACTAAAATATATGCCAGAATTCTCTTTTATGTTTTTGTGATCTTAAAAGATTTTTCTAAAGCGTTTTATTGAACAAACATCATATATAAAAAAAATATTGAAAAATAATTTCTTTCGAACAAGTTCTATAAAGTTTCAATTTGAATATCGAATGCAGTAAATACTATGCTACACTACAATGAAGCTGCAACATAGCAGAGCTATAAACATTTATTTATTCAAGTATTGTTCTAATGAAATTGTAAACAGAGTTTAACTTTTTACACGCAGAATTTAGATAAATGCTCTAAACTAATTTATTGTTAACTATTAAACCTAGAAACTTGACAAACACCAATGTTTTTAGTGGATTATTCAAGCAATATTTTAACTAACTAAATAGTACTTTGACTAATCACAATTCTTGCATTATCATACTTGTGTTCGCTTTGGCAAGAATCATGTAATTAATATAAGAGAACGAGTATTTGTATTTCTTACCTATCTTGATTTAAACGTCTCTTATGTAATAATAAATTAAATCAATCTTTCTTGAACTAATTTTATAATATGTGTTTAAGAGGAAGAAAAATTCAAACTATTTTCAGAAACTTTATATATATTAGACATATATTGTAGATTATATACAATCATCACGATCTAAGAAAATCTCCACTACTTTAAATGTTAAATTTAGTATTCAATTATTGGGTGCTCGTAACACCTATTATAGTATTAAATCAGCCGTATTTATGTCCATGCAAAGTTTAAACCCATATTTGGATTCCCTTTCGTATGTCTTTTTTACATATAAGTTTTTATCTGTACACCGAAATGCTAGAAAAAATCTCAATGCACTTACAGACCTGCATTGTGAAAGGGTGCAATTTGGAATTATTCAAAAATTGGAGGCATTATCTTTTGAGTAGTTGTAATTAGTCCTCTCTTACTCATCTTTTTGGAGGAACTGAACATTGTATAATAACTTTTATTCCTTCACAAGCATTATATTTCTGTTGGGAAAAAAAGGGAAAGAGACAACCATCGCAAGGTGTTTTTTTTCTTGACGTTTATATGACGATCGTTAAGGATTATTTTCATAGCGGGAGAAGAATTGAAAGCCGGCGCTCATCTATAACGACCTCCCGAACTTGTGTCGTAGTGAGATCAAATTGGTATATTACACGTATTTTTTTCCTACTTGTCAAGAATGCTAGGATTAAAGTCTAATAGTCTATTATATCAACTATTTCAGTAAATTACTTTTTTTTTTTGAGATGTCATTTATTTCTGAGATCAATCAATCGAAATTGTGTTTTTAACACTCCTGTAATTTCAATCCTTAACTCTGTATTTCAATTGTGTAGTTAAATTGTGCCTTACTGATATCTGTTTTATTATTAGACAAGTTCTTCGGTAGTTTTGTACAGCCATCTGACTTAAGTAAAAGTTATATATCATTATTCGCGTAACGTAAAAATACTCTAGCCTTTATTTTGTCGTTCAATATTTGAACGTTGGATGTTTTTCTTGCCCAACTGTTTGTAAAACTAATAATTTAATATTATACACTTCCTAAAATTTTTGGTTAGACAATACGAAGTTGATTGTTATTTTTGATTATGAAAGTAATATAGTTATATTTGTAGGAATGATTTTTGATGTCTATTTTTATATTGAAGATGCATGTTATATTGATAAATGCTTGTCTTGTCTCGTCCTGTCGACAATAATTAACCCATATTAATCGTCAAAGATTAACTTGGCCTATTTCAAGTATTTACTAGCGCATTAGTGATACTTTATATTCCTTTTTTCTCTTTTCGTTTACATGTACTGTTATTTACGCCTGCACTCTCCTTTGCCACCTGCAATTATTTCATGCTTAACGAAAAACAGTTTAACGTAATTTTTCTGTGCGTTCGAAATATAATTTTTGGACTTACAGAACGATGGTTTTATATATTTTATACTTTGAATATATCGCAAGTTTTCGAAGGGAATCATTATTATAAGATTCAAATGTAAGAACGGGCACTTACTATACCAGTTAGTTTTTTTGGGGATTTTATTAATACTGACACTTTCTATCTAAACTTTAAATTGGACCAAAGTTTAGTTATGCAATTATTCAAATTATTCCACTTAGTAATCTTTGAAATTCTAGGTCATCTGGTGAATTCTCTCAGCTCTCTTCTTTTTCTTACCTATAAATTAGCTAATATCGCCATTGTCTTGCCATTCGGAGTTGAATAGATTATTAGTTTTTCAGACAGGATGGCGCTTGTATTTTTTATGCTCACTGATTTATTACCACCATCATCTAATCCCATGCTCTAACCAACTAAGCTAGAGGTAAACCCGCACAAATACTCTAAGAGGTGATTCCAATGAAATAGTGTTGAAAAAGATATTTTTTAAATACAAAGACGTCGTACGTCACAAAATTATTCTAAGAAAAGGTATGAAATCTACAATATATATAATTCATCTAATCTAATTTATATGTTAAGTGTTACCGTATGGTATTGCCTGCACATAACAGATAAAATCATTGTTGGATAGACTTTAAATTAATAAAATATTCCTAAATAAATTGAATTTCATTTTATAAATTCTAAACTTTTTTATTAATATTTATTCTAATTTCAACACTTAATTAATTATTCATTGACTAAACATTAGCACTCTATTCTATTAGTAACTAGGTGTCCAGACATATCATTTCGCTGATGTTTATAATGCTAATGCATTAGAAGAAATAGAGAGAAGAGTAAGAGACATGAACATAGAGCAAACCGATACCGGTTCATCTGCTGATAAAGAAAATGACAAACAAAAATTTTGCTCAGCTACTAGATACAAAAATTAAGAAAAAGTCGTAGATTCAATGTGTTAGAATAAATCTCCCTATACCAATCACGGAAAAACAATAAAACAAAACTTACTCATAAGAGTTCTAGGTGTGAAAAGTTAAACCAAAAAATGTAACCGGTATTTTAAAAACTTCCAAGCTTGACAATAATATGTTGGACTAAGCTTCAGTACCTTGAAAGCATAGGAAATAATTACAGCCATGCTAGAGATACTTTGAATACAAATGCAATACAATTCAATAAAAACCTTTACTTGTTTTTATTTAATTGTTATATTTAGCAGGACTACATAGAGCAGGAAGAATCGTGAATACTTGCGGGACACAGACGGACTTGTTAAAATGTTTTGTTTAATAATGATTTTAAAAAGAATTTGAAATCTGAATTAATCACGGAAAATAAATGATAAATAAACGACTAGAAAAGACGAAATCTATCTTAAAATACACTTCTTTTTATTTTCATGTTATGTTCTTGAATGTTATGCTATTTTAAAATAAATAAATTCCTAAATATATTTAATGTCTTTCATCATTAATTACACCTTAAAGTTAACTTAAACAGAATTGGCGTGTATGAGAAATAAGGTGGGAGTATTATTATTTAGAAAAAGACAAGTAGTGGAGTGTAAATAACAAAGCAACTATACGTTAAAAAAACTTGAACAGCGGTAAGTCGTATGAAATAGTAATAACATTTTAGAAGTAATAGCAAAAGAATGCAGGTAATGGTTCAAGTGACATTCATACATATGTATACTTATTTAATAACAACTCAGTTTAATTCTCACATGAGTATATATGATCTTGTAATCCATCATTGGATAATAATTGAACGTTTTCAACATAAAAAATGTTATCATCTCTAACTAGTGCCCTAGTTTAAGAGTGTAAAATATTTATTTAATTCTGCTCCTATTAATATACTTATATGATAATAAGCGATATTGTTAGATGCCTAAGATTCAAAACTGAATTTATAAATACCATATAATTACATAACGTTGCAGTGAACATGAAAATGCATGAAATAAAAATAAATATTAAGACACTTTTGCATTATACTAAATATTAAAATCAGCACGTCAGTTATTTTTATTACCATCTTTTGCTAATAATATAACAAATAGTTTTCATATCATCCTCCGATACATATTTATATTATATGTTTTAGAAATGGTATTAAAACTTTAGGACGTTAACTAATGTCATATAAAATTTAGTTTTAGAGCTTCTTACAACAAATACTACGGAATTAAAATTTAACGTTCTTAAAACGGTTTAAAATAAATTCGTAACTAACGGGAAACGTATAGTAGTTTGTAGAAGTCCAAACAGACTTTAGTCGTATCACAAACGTGCGTAAATTATGTTAGAAGCATGTTGATGTACTATTTAAACCAATACACGAACTTCCTCTCTAGAGTGGTACTTGTTGCGAATTTTTTAAAGGACTATTAAAGACAAGGATAAAAACATTTTCTTTTCCATGTACATATGTACATACTAATAACATCTATCAATCAAGGTGAACTACGTATTCCATTGATTTATTCAATTTAAATTACTTAGGAAATAAGATTCTAAAGTAAATAAGCAATCATTCGGAAATATATTATAGAATTTTATTGAAAAATTAAATGAATATGATTCGAATTATTCAAAATATCTGCATTTGCTAATGACGTCTCTAGCATAAATAATATCCAAAAAGAATTATTTGAAATGGAGTAAAAAAGACAAAGACACCTGATAATAATTACCCTGAAATGTGACAAATGCATAATAATTACATGTATATTTTATAATATTAATAACACAGAAGAGCGTCATGGGAGAAAAATTACATATGAAACAAAATAAAAACCAAATAATATCAACTTCGAGCAATGTGCTTTAAGCAAGAGAAGATAAAGATATTTAGTATTGAAATCTACAAGTAATTGTGAATAATATGATCATGATCATGATCATGAAAGTAAAGATAATTTCGATTGTATTCCTTGAGAAAAGAATAACACTGGTATTCGTAACTCTGAAGTAAAATAGAATAAAAATAAAAGCACCATTATATTTCAAACAAAAATCCTATTATCTTCTAAAGAATTTTTGTATTCACTAAAATAGCAAAATGTAGTCACAAACTAAAATAGCACAATTTTTATTTTCTTACAATATGTAATTTCGGAACCAGAAAAACTATGCTGATTGATATGTTAGATATACACTAATTTTTTTAGTTATTAAATATTGCAATGTGATGTTTTTATTAACTGTATTTCATTTCTTCTGACAACCTACCTGGCATTCTAAACAATGAAATGAGAGGTAGGATGAATATTTGTTGTAACTTTTTTATAAAATAAATAATTTTGTTGTAATATTTCATTACAACGTAATAATAAATAGTACTTGGTCTAAGCTATGACCGAATCAGTGGTACATTCACATTTATATCACACAAATGAAATTTAGAAACATTGGCAATATACGATCACTTCACAATAAGTAGTTTTATTACACATTTTGCAAACTTCTACCAGCTGTTTTTCTTTAAAACATAAACTATTTCATTAATCGTAAAATACAATTCTTAAAATGAAGTCTTGGCATTTTGTTGATTAAAACCAGTTTATTAATACGATTTCTGGACGAAGTTTTTGTCATTGCTTAATTCGAAGTAATCCCAATTAATTCGAACGTGGAGAACTATGTCCTCAAGATGCAGCAAGTCTGTCGGAAATTCGTCTCAAATAACATTTCGAAGGATTTTTATAGGAAAAGATCGTTTATTTTAGAGTCTAACCTGAAAGGAGTTCAATTAAAAAATTACGAAATTCGATTGACAGAAAGAAGGAAATGGAAAGACAAATTTTTACAGTGCTTGCGAATAAGATATCTAATTTATACTCACAGTTAAACAGAATAAAGGAGTTTTGGTAAATTATTTTAGTTCTTGAGGTGCCTCTATTGCAATTTCGCACATTTTAATAGTATTACTAGGATTACCTTATGCTGAATCGACCAAAAATTTCTGCAACAATTTTTTTCAGTTGGTTCCTTCTAAGAAAGTAAGTATTAAGCTTTTGTGCTTTAAATTTAAAAAGAAGTATTCTCAGTTTATACATTATATGGGCTATAACGATACATGTGAATTTAAAAAATATATTAATTATACAACGCTAAGATAGTAAATTAAATTCCTTAACATTAAATTAATTATAAGTGTAGAAACTGTTTAAAATCACTTAGTAAACACGAACGAAATTAAGAAAATCTTGCGAATCGTAGGTGTAATGTATAGACATAATCTAAAATTGGTTTGTCTGGTCAGGTATCGGTTACCACTAAGAAGACTGTGCGTACGCGTTCGTATGCGTTAATGTTGTCGTGTGTGGATATGGATGAGTGTGTGTATCTGAGTGGAAGTAGCAATAAAAATGTATATTTAAAACAGTGACCGAGTATCCCTGGCCGCACCAGAACGAGAGGCAGGTCCGGACATACAACTACTATCCGCAACAACAACTTCTACGACGGCAGAGCAGCACGTCTCCTGAATCTATTAATAATGTTTGTTTCAAAAGACGGGAGAGCCGTGTGCAGTGAGCGCGCGCAATCCGCATTGCAATAATTCTCTGAAGTGGACTCGCTCTAATTTTGATTTTTGGCAGACTGGAACAAAACAGAACGCCTACGCCCATGGTAACTCGATAAGCTCTCACCCACACGCACGTAGTCGTCCACGAGTAGCCAATATATCTGCGCAATAAGTAAAAGTTCACATTCATGTATGCAATTAACCATTCTGAAGGAGAATTCGCGTTATTATTATTACACAGGAACCTAGTCAGCAATACCTTGGCATGTAAGATGACGTTGGACCACATCATCTTACAAGCGTGCGTCATCTTCTATAAAGTTTACTTATTCCTCATTTTACGGTACATGTAATACGAATGCTTTTTATGCAAATTACATTTCATTCAATTTTTTATACGCATATGAAGAGAAAATAAATTTCTTTTAACATTTAGAAGATATGCAAATGCATTTGAGTATTAATCGTAAATACCTACAATAAACTAGGATTATAAATTGAAATTAACATTCTGGAAAACTATTTTGCCATGTTATGTCTGAAAGTGCATATATTTAAAATAATTATTATATGTTAGACAAAATTTACTGGTAGCCACATATATACATACATACATATGCGCGTAATAAAACTTAATTTCGCTATATTCAATGAATTACAGGCACATTGGCAATAATACTGGTCTACATCATCTGCACAAAAGTTAATGACTAATAATTTAAAAGTTTCGCATGAATTATATACAAATTTAAGAAAAAATTTTCAAAATAAATAGTAATTATTTTCTTTCAATTTTTTCAGTTATCATGTGTCTATAGATTTTAATTTGTTAGACTCCCCTAATTATCTGTTAACATTTGCGAAATACCTTTTTAATATCAAACAATAGACAATCAACATGTTCTTCTTATATATACATTCCCTTTTTCTTATTCTAGATCTTCATAATTTAAGAGACACGTCAAGTTTTGCAATTGAAAAAATTGACATAAACGATAGTTAGTTTACGTTTAACATTACATCCTGCCGTATTACCATAGTTCTTAAATTACGTTTCGCAACCCTCTTTTTTGTAACATTTCTTCGCACTATATTTATATATATTGTGTTGCGAAACGTAATATATTGTTATGAAGTAACTTTTAGTTTGTTTATTATATAAGGCTTATGTTGGTTTGCGTCAAATGTTTTGAAATGGGATGAAAGAACTATTGTTAGGTTGTATTGCCGTGTGTAAAAATTTAAGAAATATGTACTTTAGTATTTTATTGTTATATCTTATATTTATGATTTTTGTAATAGAGTATTATATGTATTTGTATTAGACTATGAGATCTGTCTAGGGCACGAGTATCGGCAAAACTCGGTAGGTGTGCTGATGATTCCTACATGCATTCTTATAGAAACAAAAACCTTTCTTTTTCTCTTATATTACCCAACTTATTAAACACTCAAATACTTCTTATTTATAATTCTATGTAATGTTCTTTATTTCTTGTTTCAATTTTACAAAAAAATATTTTTTTACTTTGATATAGTGATATTAGGAATTTATAATATTAACAAATTTTAATATTAAAATTCAATTCACTTTTAGAACTGTATTGATATATATACTACCAAATTAAAACAAATTACTTTTTAAAAATTGTATAGTATATTAATGTCCAACATTTACATAAACAATTATAATCAAATAATTAGACAAACACTTCACTTCATATTACATTAATTCTGACAATTTTTTAAATTTGACTTTGAATTGTTATCCAATATTATCCTTAAAACCGATCATGTCAATAAACGAAACATAAATAAACTACGGTAGACCTTTTTAAAAAAAAATAAAATGAAATTCTAAATAACACAAAATTTACTATAACTAGAATATAATTATGAACTTATCTTTAACTAAAAAAAGAACTCCATAGTTTTCTTCATCCTGATTATTCATATTTCTTCTATTAGAAGTCGTTTTCATAATTTCTTCTTCTGTTCCAAATACTGTATCCTAAAGTATTCACGCATCTATGGGTTTGTGTGTCCTACTATTTTAATATCACTAGTTTTAAAACTGGTATATTGTTTTTAACACTGATTTTATATTCACTGGGAATTGTTTTCTAATTCATTTGTGTATGGTAAGCAAAAAAATATGTCTATTTGACCTCTGCCAATGTCATTTGTAACTTTATTTTTTATCAACTAAAACTACTGTTTTTGCTTATTCAATTTTTAGCACGGTTATTTGGCAAGCACTTGTGATGGAACTACATCGAATTCTCCAGTATGTCTTTATTTAGGCATCGACAAAAGAAAAACGAAATGTAAATAGTTTCCCTGGTAATTTCAAGGAAACAAAAGAGTAATTTATTAACAGATAAGCGGCACGTTTAGAAAACATTCTATTTCTGTACTTTATAATTTAAAGTGCATTCTGCAATGCAGTAAACTCAGCGCTTACTAACTTTTGATTATAATTTCTGTATATAAATTTTACACATAGCAACCGCAAACAATAACAACAATATTATTTATTGCCCATAAATCCTATTTAGTAAAACGTCAGTTTTTCAAAAATTTAAATGCAATAATGTAATCGCTAATCAGGCAAAAACACAAGTGTACATGCAGAAGCACACAAATTCTATGATCGACAATAACACAGACCTAGAATTAATTTTTTTTGTTGCTGATTGTAGTCTGACACTTGTTTTAAACTAATTTTTGCACGGCGGTTTCAAATATAAAAGCCACTATTCCCTATCACGTCAGATTTTGCTCGTTTGTGCAATAATATAAATGCTTAAATTGTTCGAATAAAAGAACATTCCAAATACATTTAAGTCAAGATTACATGAAAAACTTACTAAAGCAGTGTGCGAAGATAACTTTTTATTGTACCAAGGAAAGTAATGTACAATATTTTAAAAACAAGTATGGGTTTGTTTATCATAACAATGTGTCGAACTTACTAATTGAAATGGGAGTTACACAATGCCACCCAAGTGAGTGGCGTTTATTTATCGACAGCTCAAGCCTCAAGTGTGTCTTACTACACAGTGGGGAGTGTGTATGGTTTAATTCATATTGGTTCTTCATCCCACTTAAGGAAGACATTAAAAAGATTTTGAAGTTACTAAAATATGCAGATACATACCTGGATCTGGTAAATGGTAAACTTTTTACTAGATTTTCAAAGAGGATACACAAAGTTCTCATATTTTCTGTACCTCTGGAATAGTCGAGTAAGAACCCATCACTGGAGACAGGAGTACTGGCCTTGGAGATGTTAGATAAAATAATGTTATAAGCCAACAGAGAAAAAATCATTTTTCCACCTTTCCACATCAAACTAGGTCTTATGAAGAAATATGTTGAAGATTTTGATGGTGACTGTTTCCAGCACATATGTAGGTGAAAAATTTCCAAGATTTAGTTACGAAAATATTAAACCCGGTGCTGGATCGATAAATGGACCGTAAATTAGAATTTTAATGAGAGTCAAATTTCATCAACACTATGAATGAAAATGAGAAAGAGTCTGAATTTCATTCACGATGTTTGCCCACAATATTCTTGGAAATCAAAAGGGGTGCAATTACAAAGTATTAGTGAAAACTATGCTTGAAAATTCATACGCCCAGGTTGCAACATTGCGTATAAAACTTCGTTTCCTACATAGTCATCTTGACAGATTTTCTGAAAATTTCGGTGCTGTAGGCGATAAATAGGACTAAAGATTTCATCAAAATTTATACACTATGCAAGACCGGTACCAAGAAAGATGAGATCCTCATATGATTTGCGACTACTATTGAAGTATTCATAGATATTGCTAAAACAGACAATGCAGCAGAAAGTGCTCCAAGAGGAAATTTATTTCCTGAAACCTATGTGTTAAATGGCTATTTTGTACAAATGCTCCTGTAATTTATATTAAATATTGCGTAATTATTTATGTATATAATTGTTGTATTTAAACAAAAAAATTGTTACAATTTTGTATTTCGTTTATTTTATATCAGTTTTTAACAACCCGCTTTTAGTGATTCTTCAAAAAGCAAGATATGGTATAAAGCCAAATTTTGGCGAAATGCGCAAAAATCAGTATGATTTTCGAATTTAGTACACCAAAATAGCATGTCTCGTTTAGAAGTCAGCAAAGATCGTGTTGATCTGTGTAAATAAAGACTACAAATCATCAATAGCGTACAAAATATTGCTCAATTACTTAAAAATTCTAAGGCAACCTTTAAATGCTGATTAAAATATGACGCGTCTGATGTCGCAAGTCCAACATAAGAAAGTTTTCAAAATAAGTCGTTCTATGATTATTTAACTTGATTAAAATTTACAATACTTAAATATATTTACGTACAGTCTGCCGCAGATAAAACTGAGCTTTTTTAAATAAAAGCACAAGCTTAATATTTTGGTAAAATTCATTTATTTTAATCAAAGTAGGCGCCTTCGGTTTCAATACAATGTTTGGCACGGACAATTAACAAGTCGAATGAATTTTTAAGTTCATCTTTAGAGATGTCCTTCGTAGTCGCTGTCGACGCCTTTTTAATGGCTTCGACGTTGGCATAACTCTGTCTTATCATCAGCAAATGTAGTTTGAAGAATAGACAGAAGTCGCAGGGGATCAAATCCAGTGAATAGGGTGAATGACTGGTACATTGTCATGTAACAAACGCCAGTTACAATTTTCAAGATATTAGGGGCGCGCACGACGAATACACGCTAAAAGACGCTGCATAACACCACGATAATATACAGCGTTGACTGTTTAACTAGTTGGTACAAACCCTTTGTACACTATGCCTTTCTAATCATAAAAACAAATTAACATTGTCTTCACTTCTGACTTCTCCAAACGGCTTTTTTTCGGCCTCCTTCGCTTGGATGTTTCCATTCAGAGCTTTGACGCTTTTTCTCTGGATCATATTGAGAACACTACTTCTCATCGCCAGTTACAATAGAATACCTGAAGTTTTTGTCCTTTTTCGAGTCTTTAAACAAGTCTGTACAATTTGGTACGTAGACTTCCGCGGTCGTGGTCCATGCTATCTGCTTCTGGGTTTCCGGGCTGGAACCGCGTCACTAGTATATCTGCCGACGTTTCGTACCCATTTGTATGGGACATCTTCAGGGCTGAACTACTGCACTGAAACTGATGTTCAAAGGAATTCGTTGAGACAGTTTCAGTGCAGTAGTTCAGCCCTGAAGATGTCCCATACAAATGGGTACGAAACGTCGGCAGATATACTAGTGACGCGGTTCCAGCCCGGAAACCCAGAAGCAGATAGCATGAAGTCTGTACAATGTTGAATTCAATTTGCTTGTGTGGTACAAAATGTGTCAAAATGCGATGAATTGAATCTTTGGAAATATTTAATTGCAATCCCACGTATCGCAATGAAGATTTCGACTCATTTCTGATAAATTCACGCACAAGTTCGATGTTACTTTTCGTAACCACAGATTTTTTGGCACCAGGATGTTCGTCGCCATTTATGTCCATACAACTGTCTTTAAATCGTTTATACCACTCATGCACACTCGTACGTGGTAAACATTCATCATCATACACTTGTTCCACTAAATTAAATTAAATTTCAGTAAACGATTTACCGAGTTTAAAACAACTTGATATTTGCTCTTTGTTCAAAATTCATTTTTTGACCAATGCCAAATACACACTCTTACTTTACGCTCAATTTTTCTGCTTCTAATGATGCAAATGTCATGATATTTTGACATAACATTAGTGAAAGATCTACTTACTGACGCATATTTTTTTAATAGATGGCGCCGCTAAGAATTACTATTTTAAAAAAGTTCGGTTTTCTCTGCGACAGACTGTACATAAGTTTGGTCGCGTTACATAATAAGGAAATTCTAGTTCAAGCAAAACATAGATGATTTAAATGCTTCAATTTAGACAGCATGTTGGTTAGTTTGCACTAGAAATTAGTAATACTGTAATCAACTGTAAAGTAAGTCCTTCCTTATCTCCCGTTGCATAGACTTCCACAGACCCATTTAAAATAGTATTATAGTTGGGTTCAGTAGAATATCTTCAAATAGAAAAATAATACTTTGACAGACTTTTTCATTAATTTAAAAGTTAAAACAACTAGACGAATTCCTTTGAATGAAGCAATTAGTATTATTGACCTAAATTAGACTTTATATGAAGTCCGTGCTATGATGTATAAATGAAGTAGTTTTGAACTGTTTTTTTTGGTGCAAAGAAGTAACTGTAATCAAAATTGGAATTGCATTTGAAACCTTAATAGATCAAATTCATAAACAAGCATAATACAACATGTAAATATCGTTGTAGGGAATAGAAGTCAGAGCTGCGGCATATTGAGTAATTAGTCTGTTTGGGTTACTAGTAATGCTTACTCTTGTTCATTAGTACTATTACAAGCCAACTATAATCTGCCACACTGGCAAATATTAATTTTCTTTGTACACGAATAACCGAATTCGAGCAAATTTTTTTTAATACAACTTAACCCTTGCTTTGTTTTGAAAATTGTCAACTAGAAAAACTGGCTGTACATCTCCTAGATTTTAATTTAAAAATATTACTAACAGTTTTCGCTTCCTTAAGAAACACCTGGTGCATTTCGCGAACCCTGTACCAATTAAGATCATTGAGTATTTAAAATGAATAAATATATAATTTTAAAAACTTGATGAAATCATCTCCTTGTTTGCATATATGTAGATATACACATATATCTACTTAAGTACATATCTAACTTTAAGTAGATGCATTTGAAATTAGAAATGTCGGAAATGCATCATTTATTATCAAATGTCTGCAATCTACAAACAGTCTTAATAAAAATTCTTATTGCTGTCTGTGAAAGATTCCATTATGTTTCGTCATTATGGTAGTGAACACATGATACTCATTAATATTCTAATGTAACTACGAAAACTCGAACTTCGTTTAAAATAATTGTTCGTCAAAAGTTATCTAAATACATATTTTAACAATAACAATGTATTTTTTAGGATAAAATACATGCTTATTTCAAACATTATTGTTGACGTGACCTCCTTTGCTAAACTATATATTAATAGTTGCTTAAAGGAGCTTTTTTTGTTCAGGACCTTCATCAGTTAATTGTCTATGGATAATGCGAGTAAAAAACAAAATATATTTTACAATTGTTACTGAAATATTCCCCATTAGTACAACTTCATTATCATAGATCGATTTACCATTTACGCAATTCATGTCAGACATCTTAAATATTATATATTTTGTATTAGTTCCTCCCGCATTACATGAATTTAAAATTAGGTCGAATAGAACTATAAATAACAGCTTCTAGCACGTTGAATGTTAAAAAATATTTACGTTAAAATACTTTTAATTTACGAAATGTCTGTGCGACAAGGTCAAAACTTTTGCCCTTTACATTTCAATAATTGTAATGATCCGCTGACTTTAAAATATATACAGAAATTGTCGACTTGTTAACAATCGCAATCCTATTAGAAACTAATGTCAGTCTTGATTTATGTTAAACTTGATTATACCTAATCACCTTGCATTTATGAACAAATTTCTATTACTTCACTTTCAAATTGACTGGAATCTATTTTGGTAGTCATGTGTGTAATATCCAGCTACGTTAATAATATTGTTAATGCAATATAAGCTCCAATTACTGCGCAATATATGTGAAAATTTCATTACACAATTTTTATTGAAATTAATAATGAGTAATATTGACCCTACGACATTAAAAATTAGGATTAGTATTATTAAAGTAGCCATATTCCGACTTTATCAGATCTATTGTAATCCTCGAGTCTCTCTGAAGTATCCCTGCACGGAAGACTTCTTGCTAATGCCTGTTGAAGTTGGGGTTGACTTTTACGACTTTTTTAATCTTTACGTAATATTGGTCTCGTTTCACCAACTTTTGCACTTTAACCTTAGAAATTCCTTATCACTTAGTTGATTATTGGGTCCCTCCGTTAGGCATCAAATTCACTTCTTCATGGCTTTATGTATCTATATTTGCGCATATAATCCTGATCCATTCTTGCTTACTTAGCTTGTTTTGTTTCCCATGAAGAGTTTTTGCCCTGTAGCTTTAGAATAGATTCGCTCGATCGATGCTTTGCTTAACTGAATAAGGCTAAGTACAATTGTGTTGCTCTTGGTGTCTTCAGGGAAAAGTTAGCTGCCACTCTGCGGCGCTGCAAATCTTGCCGCGTTTCCTTGTTCTATAGTTAGTTCGCCGCTAATAGAAGATGATGTACATAAACTTTACACAAAAAGCGTTAAACCAAAATATGTACTGCTGCTGATAATGGAGAAATGTTCAGTAATAATATGCCAAGAGCGCTGAGTATATTGGATTTGCTTATAAAATTGACGTTGCATGAAAACATCCCGAGCACGATTTCCTAAAAGCATCCATTGGGTATGGAAAGAGGGAAAATACTAGAAAATATGAAAGTAGTTTAAGGTGTTTGTAATGATTATGTCCCGATTTACATAAATATTAAACCGAAAAAAATTATTAATTAACTTACAAAATATAGTATATTTTTTTATATTTTAATATCATATATAAATTAAATTCCGACA
This sequence comes from Dermolepida albohirtum, assembly GCA_031893035.1. NCBI lineage: Eukaryota > Metazoa > Arthropoda > Insecta > Coleoptera > Scarabaeidae > Dermolepida > Dermolepida albohirtum. The sequence continues at coordinate 257,772 of JAVIWB010003153.1, forward strand.
TTTTTAACAAAAGTGACATCCATGACTACTACAATACAGTTTAATATATGAACCAATATAAAAGATACACCAAATCGAGTATACCGCACTTGAGACATACGTTTTGTCAATATAAGCGTAAACGTCGATGTACATATATATGTATATTCACAATACAATATATCGCTGTGACTTGTTCAATTTTTAAAAGTTCTTGAAAACTTGATCTATTTGTTCATGAGGGATGTAATCACCACAATATATTATATATCTTGCTTAAATTTAAAGATTTAGTACTAATTTTTTACGTAATCCACCTTAACAAAAATTCAATAACGAATTTCTTATTTGAGTTATACCTTTGGTTACAGTGGTTGCTTAGGTGCGGCTCTTGTATTCAACAAAGTTGAAATTTAATCTTAGTATTTGTTATAGCTAATCTATCACAGTAGTACGAAATATATTTGTATTCTAATTATAAGTAGTGTATTATCATGCTTATAGATTTTTATATGAAATATTATAAGTAAAAAAATACAATATTTACTAACAAATTTATTCTCTATCTACTGCTGAATGTACCACCTTTGTGTTTTTTCATAGTCATGTATGTATCTTTTGCTCTCAGGCTATATAAGTGATATATTTAAGATAATTTACATTTTGTAGGAAGCCTTTCTCTTCATCTAAATTCAAAAATGTCTCCATATATGGGTCTTTTCTCATACTTTATCGGCATGTTGTATGATATATTGTGCTTATCTCTACTTTCAAATTCTTCTCTGCTTTTTTAGGTTACTTTATACATCCGTTTCATATTGTTTCATATATTTAGGATCTGGTGCTTTTTATTAATTATATTTTCATTAATAGTCCATGTTTAAACTGCATAGGTAACAATAAGTAGAATAGATTACATGAGGCAAAGATAGTATCTATTCGACTACCAGCAGATTTACATATTGTAGTTTTAATGTCTCGTTAAAGTACGTTCCTTTAAACTCAGAACAAGCATTCATATCAAGCTCTCACATTGTCATAGTAGCTGGATTGCAAATTTTATCTTCTACTTGATAGAATGTATATGTGTGTTTTTCCATCAAGATCATATTATTTCTTAAAATAACATTACCCTATTGGTAGACTTATAGCCATCCTAACAAACTCTCTGTTCCTACACAATAGATCAGTTTTAAATTCGTGCGACTATTCTCTAAAAAAAACCGTTTTGCTTATTTTTGTGTTTATTTTTGCAGTACTGGAAGAAGGTTTCGATTCTATAACACTAATAGATTGTCGAGCCAGTTCGTCCTATTTTTCATTAACTCTATAACTGTTGTACTCTAAGACCCAAGCCATAGTTATCTTTCTGCGAATATAGCTTCAGTGTGAACACAATCCAATACAAGTTTAAATTTAGATTGACTTAAACAGACAGTAAACAAAATGTGTTGATTTTCTCGTATAGAAATTCTTAAATATTGTTGTCTGCCTACCTAGTACTAATCATAATAAAACCAGTCTTTCGTACAACCGGCAACTTGGTTGGGCTTTTTATTTGTTATCCTCCAACTCGGTATATCTAAGATATCTTTAAACTAATCAAAAGACAAATCCGTAACCGCTCTTATTATTTATTATTCGAACCTTTGTTATTTTTTCTTTTTTCATTTTATAATTATAATATGTAGTACGATCTTTTATAAAATAATATTTAATATGATATTTAAATTTCAGAAATATATATTAGGAGGAATATTCTATATATAAAGACATAAATCTCGAACTTAAAATAAATATAGAAACGAAAACATACATAGGTAAATATCTAATTAAAACTTCGCTCATCCTTACAGAAAAATTGTCCCTTTTCTTTGACTTAGAGTAATAAACTAAAAAATTTACACAAATATATTAAAACTATTAAAAGAACAAGTTGATGTAATCTGATACACCTAGCTCCAGCTCTTTGTTTGTTAAGATACAAAATATAGAGAACGTATGTTTTGTATCTTAATAATTTATAAATAGAAGTCTATTTCTCTTCTCCTGTGAAAGAAACTCAAATATATTTTATGAAGTTCAAAATACTAAGTACAAGTCCCTATCAAATCAAATTATATAATTATAAATTTAAAACAATATGTTCAAAGCTCTCGTTCGTTCCTGCATTTATTCTATCTGTATTTACCCTTTCTTTAATTTATCTTCAAACTCAATTAGTATTTCCTATATATTTCAGGCATCGGAATATAACATCGTCAAGATAAATTGAGTTTAATCTTTATTTGATCATTCGTCATGCATTTGTTTTCAAATCGACATCACTTTAAAATTTTTCCAACGTCCATATATTTATGAATATCAAAAAACTTTTGGTACAATCAAATTCAGATGTACATTTAAAAATATTAATAATAAAAATAATAATAATAATCTTTATTTTTACTATATGTAATTAGTAGAACTAATGTCATTAAAATATACAATATTGAAATACTTTTAGATTGAAAATCAAGAAACTCCATTAGAAAATGTTGCTCAATACTACGCAGATGTCTTCGCTTAAAACAACAATTTTTTTTCAAACTCTATATTATTAAGTAATTTATTAAAAAGTGTATGCTATTATATTGTATACCTTTGGTGAATTTTATTAATCTGGGTTCTGGAATGTTAAATATATCACTTTTGTATTTGTAACGATTACCATACATATGCGTTTTTATATTACTCTTGAAAGGTTTCTTATTGTGAAAATTAAATAAGAGGCACTCAAGTATATACGAATTACATATAGTAAGTAAACAATTAACTCTGGATAAAGAACGAAAAGATACTCCATAGTTAATACACAGCAGCATGCACACTGTTCACTTTTGCAGAATAAATACCCGCTCGGTACCAAGAGAACCCCCCATTGTAAGATACCGCAGCGAAGTACTGTAACACAGGAAGTACTTATAGTATACAGTTTTCAGAATTATTATTATATTAAGAGTGGGCTTTAGTTCATAGTTATAACAAGAATTTAAAATAAATTTAAAATAAAGACATAAAAATGTGGTCTTCCGGTAAATGGTAGACAATTGTCTCACAATATGTTAAACTTTCTAACATGGGATTTCAATGAATCATTCTGTATATACATATAGGCATATTTAATAATAGAAATATTGAATCGTTTTTAATACTTGACCTTAGCATACCATTCGTTAAACCGAAAACAATTTACATTATCTTCGTTGAACGTGTGCGTTCTACGAATTAATTGTTGACTTCCATTTATCATTTTGAACTAGAAGTTACATACATACATATATACTTATATACATACATACATATATATATATATATATATGTATATATATATATATATATATGTGTGTGTGTGTGTGTGTGTATTAATGTAGTTGTATTGCATGAATTTGACAAAAAAAAGTAATACAAACTTTCATACTCTCAATTCATTTAGTATTTTTTTTGTAAAAATATTTTTGTATATTAGTCTAGCCTTGCATTAGTTAATAGATCTTATATATGTGTGTACGCCCATACATATTTAATATCAAAATTTATTTTCGAGAAGCTTGCTTCGCGAGATTATTTAAAGAAAGAATGCCAAACAAACGCAATGGGTGATAAAAATTCTGTTCTAAATTTACATATTGGGTCAATCGACGGGAAAACTGTTTTAAAAGTTATTTTTATGCCTCGTAATGAATAAGTAGAATAAAAAGAAATATTAGGAAATGCTTTGTTTAAATAGGCTTACGGCGTATATATATACGATTAAACGAATCGATGTGTAGAAAAATGAAATTAAACAGTTTTAAGCCAGAAAAATTTATGTATTTATCTTTGATTCGCATTTAATTATGGCTTTATTCTAAAGACATCTATCTACAAATTGACTTCATGTTATAAGAGATTTTTATTTTTGATATTATATGAGACAAATACATAAAAAAATTAAATAACATATTATTAGAGATGGTCGGTTTTGTCGACGCACAATAGCGTATTCGATACTAGTTCGGTCGGTGTCGGATAGGATGATTGGTTTATAGTCATATCGTACAATTATGTATTACGTCACTCAAGCAATTAACTTTAAAATATTATAACATTTGTGAAAAATAAACACTTGGTGCTTTTACAAAGATGTCTGGTAATATGCACCAGTTAACAACACTACGCGAAGAAAAAACAGCCTTAAGCTAAATAGTTGCACACTGAATAAAAATATTCAAAACATCCTGAACTGTGAAATTGTACCGATAAGTAAATGTTCAAAGTTTCTAGCTCACTTAGAATCTTTGGACGCCTATGTCTCAGTACAATTTCAACAGTTCAGGATATCTTTAATTTTTTTTTTCAATCTATACTGCAGAACACGTTCTTTCGATAAATTTGGCTATTTGGCCTAAGGGTCTTCTTTTTCTATGTGTAATGCCTTTGACTCATGCGTATTAGCAAACATGTATTTACTTTTACAAGTTATCTTTATAAAAGCCTCAAATACTTATTTTGCACAAATATGTTATACAATGAAGAGGATTAACTGAAGTAATTCTAAATTTTTGGTTTATAATACAGAACTATCTCATAAAAATGAAGTTTACTAAAACTTTTGTGACATTCAAGTTAGTTTTCATACTCTTATTAGGGTTTTTTAGTTTTCTAACGTTCTTAAATGGACGTAAATATCATAGCCGAATATTCGCATTTGGTGATGACTGACTGTTCATCGGTATGTAAGACACTATTTGAGTATGTTTGTAAGAGTAACATGACAAGTGATATCAAAGATATTAGCCATTGTCGTGAGTTCATTGTTGCCGATATCACCAAATTCTGAAAAGTGTATGAATCTAACAATATGATTTTTATTATGTTAAATTTGCATAAAAGATATTTATTTGCATTTATATTATTGATAGGTGCATAAAAATTCTACGTATACCGACATATGCAATTTAATTTGAGCTTTCCCCATAGTAACTATTGATTAATTTATTCCTACTACCCTGGGCTTATTTCTGCTTGTCTTTTATATAATCAGTTATCTCGGAGAACCTCTTCGTGCAGAAGAACTGTGTCCCTTTATTGTTTATGTAGTTACTGCAATGCCTTTCCCAAATTACTATTTTACTATTTATTTCTTGTATCCCACTGAAATCTAAAAATAAATGCAATAAATACAAGATTGATGGTCAAATAAGAGGAAATTAAGAATTCCGTGGAGAAAGAAAAGTATAAAACATGTAAGCGATGAGAATAATGTGAACAGTACATATGTATATGATGACAGACTTGAATCTAAGAAATAGACTGGAACAGTCTGAATACACAAAAATGTATTGTTAATAGACAAATTTATAACGTTATTAACAGAACAAAACGCAAGAAACAGAATTATATAAATATAACTATATATGCACATCAAAAATTTTAATGCAGATAACAGAAGTTATAAGGATATCAGTAACCAAACAAATAGAAATAAACCTAAAATATGTATATCAATATATACAAAGGAAAGAAATTCTCAGCAAGAGTCTAATGTCTGCAACAGAATTAGGTATGTTGGTCGAAGAATTAAATCTAATTTGGAAAGTAAAATAGGGCGAAATAAAACAACAATAGCTTTTAGTAATAATCAGAAATCACACCTTTACTTTGTAATCAATGTTTTCATTTACGTAACATTTTCACGCACCTCTGCACGGTTGGTTGAACTAACAGTACATACTCTAGAAGAGACTTGAGTGCACTAATACACAATTGTGCGATATAACTCTAAATAAAATCATGCCGCCTAATCGAACTCATACCTAGTGCGCTGCTGTGCCCTGGTTCCACATATTATTGACATTCACATTATATTAATATTTATCCTCAATGCGACAGCATTCTAAATTTCGCACGTAGTTTTAATCGTACATTTATTTAAACCATTACGCAATCAAATCACCGACACAAATTTCGTGGCATTTCTTTCTCTCCAATAAGCGAAAGAAAATTTTCTTTTCTCGCTAGGTCAATAAATAGTTTCAAATCTTAGTGCCTACCATGTATATGGGTAATCATTCATTCATCACGAGCATCTTTCCAAACTATCTTAAACACGTTATTCTAATAATTTAGGCAATTAGGTCTCAAAATTTTAGCTAATTTTTCGAAATATATCAAGAAATTTAATTTCCCGTCATGGTTTAATTAACAAATTCTATCAGATATTCGTCAAAGGCAAGAATATTAAAACGAAATTAAAAGGCTATACTAAACTTATTTCAAATGTACTGAGTAACTAAAGAATTACATTTGCACGCCAGATCTTTCCAAAACATTCTGTAGTATGTACATATTGTCGCATTTATACAGGTTCAACTGAGAGAAATAGATACATTACCCTATTTTGATTTATCATTATTTCGGTAGCAAATTTTAATTTATTTGTTTAAATGGTAGACATAATCATATTATGGGTAAAAATATAAATTCAAATTATTAATTATTTATTTCAGGTTACATTTATAGTTAATATTAATTTAGTTTAATATAATATATAAATACGAGCTTTTGATGATTGTTGTTATTAAATTTTAGTGTGCCAGCTTTTTTTTCTCATTATATCTTTAGACTTCTGCACCTTTGAGATCTCTTTCTAAAACTATATTGTGGACATATCGTAAAGCATGTCTTCTGATGTATAGGACTTTATTCTGGAATCATCAAAATATTTTCAGATTAGAATTACTTTCTGTGCCTCACGATTGAATTTTGTAAGTTCAGACTTGTTTCAACATCGATTTATATAACGGTTGTTTGTTCTAAAATGGTTTCACCTATTAACCAGTACAATTGATGCATTTCTAATCTCAGCTTTCTTTGCAAACAAACTGTGTTTAATATAATAATTTAAATTATATTATAAGTTAGCATAAGTTAAAGGATTCTTCAATGTAAGTGTTTCATATACGTCAAAGGAGTAATAGTAATAAAAGGACAGATATTAGGCATGCAAAAATTGTAGTCGAAATAATACAATATCGTCCAGTAATTTTTACCTGTTGTGTGTGATAGCGACTATAATAAGTAAATAATAGATACGATAACAGTAGAATTTACTTACCTAAATTTGTTTTCAATAACATGTAACCAGTCTCATCATTACCGCTAGCGATTTGAAAATTTATTAATACAATCAATTACCCGTGTAAACTGTGTAGAAAAAGTACTACTAATTTCATTAATGAAAGTTCAGGGAATTTTATTATGTTGAAATAGGTGCAAAATATCATGATTTTTTAGAAAGTTGAATGAACTATCACTAACCATTTTTCTAGCAATTTAGTAAATGTCGAAAGATTCAATAGCAGATTATAATTATTTGTTAATTTGATACACTTTTATGAGTCATTCCAACCACGAAATGCTTCATCGAATCAGAAAAGATCCGTCAGAAAAAAATGTGCTTATTACAATTACGCTTCCTAAGGTTCTTTTCTTAAAAATTATATTTAATTTGTGTAAGATATCCATATTAATTTCAACAAAAATTAAAAATGTTTGAAGTTCACAATTAATTTTACTTATTTAAAAAAACTATATGACCTGTTTTAAGTAAACAAGAAGCAACGAAAATGTAAAATCCACGTTATAAATACCTATTATTAGAGTTAAATGAATACAGTATCTGATAATTAAATTAGCCCAGATTTGACTTATGATAAATAGTATATTTTAAATATATATTATTGTACTCTCCTGGAAAGATAAACGTATATACTTCTTAAATACACAGGCTGTCCAAAATATACATACGTACATTTAATTATTTCGTTCGTAGTATTAAGTTTTGGCGTCCCTAATCCCTTACCGAACTCGTAATCTTTATTTGCGCTTGGTAAATTCTAGAACGATGAAGGTGTGGTATAATGCGTTTATACAAGTAAATTTTATTCAGAATTGTTGGAATCCTCGAAAAGTGTGTTTGTGATAACGTAGTTACCATTTTTAGTTTAGTATCTTATAGTTAGATTAGTTGTGCACTAATTTCATACTTTATGTATAACTTATGCTCATCAGCAATATGAAAGGTATTACAAACAGTAAAATTGATTGCTAGAAAAGAAAAAGCCACTTGCCGAACAGTGGCAAGAATTGCGACACTTACCAAAGAAAATTTACTCTCAACATTAAGCGGATGACAATATTCTTACCGGCCCTGCAAAACCACTAAAAGGGAGAATAAAAAACTTGTTAACATTGCTTTGAAAAATAGACAAGCTTCTATCAAAAAGTTTCTATATCTTCTGCAGTCCTTTAATACAAAGGTATCAGAGTGGACCTTGCGAACTCTGCTGGAGAATGGAGAAAGGTCATTTTATGAGATTATAACGCAAACATTTTAAAAATAAAGTGTTAAATATCCCTCGCTGTGATGGTATGATGAAACATTGCTAAGGCTGGAACATGATTTCTGTTCTTTGCCGAAGGGGCAATGAACCAGTATCAATACAAAAATGAAATGTAAACTGTTCTAGTGCACTTTATTAGATACAGAGGAAAATCCTTCCATATTTTAATTATTTTCAGGGTTGCCGTATATCAGTATTGCCCTGGCTTAGAAATTCACCGGACCTCGCTCCTATCGAAAATGTTCGGTGTGTTCTTAAATCTATTGATTACTCGTTATCAAATCCCAATTTAGTCGTTTTAAAAGAAAATATCATAAATGCCTGGAGAAAAAACAGACAGTTACAAAACACCGTAAAAGCCTATATCAACAGTATGCCGAAATGAATTCAAACGACTAGTCACAAGCTGAAGAAAGTTTGACCAAATACGGAAACAAATATATCATGCAGTTGTACATATGTGTTCAAATCTATACCAGCACATGTAATATGGATGTACAAGTTTTAAATGTCATGTTAAAAGGAATCATTGTAATATTAATAACACCCTGTCTACTACATATGTTTCACAGATATCACTGATCTTCAGGCAGACTTGTGTTATTAATGAACTATTCCTCTAGCGTTTATCATATCATTTCGATACAGAAAAATAATGAATAAACATAGCCTCCCTCTATCGTCAAACACAAAAATGTATTGAACGACAAAGCGAGAGCGCGTCTATCTCGCATGTTGATAACTAAGTTACTAGAGCCTATAGACAGACGCTTGCGTCACGGCTATTTGCCAATTAGAAGAATGTTTATCGTTCAATACATTTTTGTGTTTGACGAGAAAGGGAGGCTATGTTTATTCATTACTTTACATGTCATGTTTGGATTTTATTTCGTTGAAATTTGTAAGGTGGGCTAATTTAATAACAATGTATTTTATTTTGATTTTGAAAAGCACACTTATTCTATTTAAAAGCTATATATTTCCTAATCACATCCATACATTCGTCTTTGTAATGTATTAATACGTACTATCAACCACGAATGCTTAATGTTTAACTAGAACTAACTTCACTAAACAACATAAAATGCCAGGACATCATGTATTCAGTATTGAGAAATGCAGGTGTAAATTCGATTTATCTCAAGTATGTGAGTTAGAATGTAAAGTAAAGCTTTAATTGGTTCGTTCATTTATAAAAAATGTCGATAATTTTTTAAAAGCTTGCTAAGCGCATCTAATGAAATATGTAATTCATCGGATTACTTAATTTTAGAAACTTGTTTCGCAACATGTGTGCTTTTCAACAATATTCAAAAAATATTTAGAATTTTTGCGAAATAATATTTACAAAGAACTCTTTTTTTAATTTTTGTTTTTTTACTATTCTATTTACTATTTTATATTGTTTGTGATAAGAAATAACGGAAAACTGAGAAGAATTAAGAAACTCTAAAAAGTCTTGAGGAAAAAGTATAAAATATATAACCTTGCCTATAAATGAACAAGAAAACCAAATATGTAGATAGAAAATGAGTTCAAAAGAAATATTAATATAGTAATGTGCTGAGACGTACAGATCCACCTCAGAAGGTAGTATTGATATTTAGTCGCGCCATTATTTTCTACAAAGGTCGTACCTATAAACTGTAAGCATATACAAAAAACAGACTCGAATATAACAGAAAATGAGTTCAAAAGAAATACTAGCCGAAAACAAAGAATGAAAGGACAGAGTATAAGTTATAAATTATGGACGGAATCATGTACAGTCTATGCAAAAAGTAATGTTTTCTCCTAGTTGCGGGCTTGAAAATTTCCGTTTTCAATTATATCAGCATAGTTAATGCGGAGAGCTTACATATTTGAAAGCTGAACGTACATATCCACCTTAGAAGGTAGTATTGATATTTGGTCGTGCCATTACTTTCTGCAAAGGTTGTATCTATAAACTGTAAGTATATACAAAAAATAAACTCGAATATAACTAAATCAGTGATTAAATCAAACACCGTTTTAATTTTCTTATGTTACGCATGTTGTTACCAGTAAAATCCGCAGTTGTCAGGTTTTATTCGTATATTTGTTGTTATCTAACGTTTAACCTTCTTTATTGCACATAATACAATGTTTTTACGTTGTATTTTCAAATTTGCCTCTTGTACGTCCTTTTTTACGTAAATAATAGTACACGTCTGCATTTAACTATTCAATTTCACATTTATTGACGTTTGAATTTGAGATAAAAATTTCAATTAATCGCTCTTGAAAAACAAATTTATACTAGACTAAAACACGGTTGATTATAAGGGCATCGTTTTCAATCTTTTAATAACGTTAGTACAGCAGCAAATTAGAAATATTATTTATATGTTTAAATAATAATTTTTGAATGAAATAAAGAATCGGTTGGTACAAAAAAATTACATTAAATTATATTTAAACATTTAAGTTAAAAACTTCCAAATTTAATATCTTGCTAATAATCCTTACATATTTGTATTTTTGAAAAGAAACCTCAGTAAAATATCCGCTGAAAACGCCATGAGCAGTCTCATGTAAACATATCTAAATGCATTGCATTAGAATATACAAAGAAAGTTGTTTATTATTTCTTATCATCAGATCTTTGAAACTGCTTCAAAAGATTTTAAATAATTGAAACATTCAGTTCCTTTATTTAACTATTAAAAATAACCGAACATCGCACATCCGCCCTATCTTTCTTCTCCTTCAGCTTAGATTCGACTGTTCAATCTTTCTTTTCATAAAGTTTATATTAAATTGAATCTATTCATAGAAGATACCTATAATTTCTGACACTCCTTGATAAAGGTTTCACAGAGTTATATTCCAGAAAAGTGTGAAGCCATAATATGCTACTTGCAAATTTCAATATATCACCTTTATAAATTAGGAGAAAAGATAGGTACCTCGGAATTAATTAGAAGCTACTTCTATGCAACATTATTAATCCTACTATCTGAGAGATGTTAGTTCTCTCCCAATATTTTGAATTATTGATATTAGAATTTATAATAGAATTTAAAGTAACTTATAGTTAAAATATAAATACCTCAACAATTTTTATATGTATGACTATACATACGTGGTTTGTTCAAAAGGAAAGGTGAATTTTGAATTTTCGCGCGCTGTTTACATTTGATTATCGAAATTTTTTTTTGATATATTGTTACACATATGTTAGTCATATGCTGGCATTTTCAGCCAATTTGGATTAGTAGTTTGTTGTTGACAACTGAAAAACTTAGTCACGTTTGTATGTGTTCTTCGATTTTTGACTTTTGAAAAAAATGGATCAAAGAATATGTATTAAATTTTGGGTTAAAAATGGAATAAAGTGCTCCAAGGCACTTGAAATGTTGACTGTGGCATTCGGCGACTTTGTCTTAAAAAAGTGTTTATAAGTGGTACAAGCGCTTTACAGAAGGCCGAGAAAATGCACGCCGAGTTCGATCAAATGTGAATGTTTTGCTCACTATTTTCTTCCATTACAATTGGTGCATCATGAGTTCTTGCCAACAGGTCGTACGGTTAATAAGGAATACTACAAGAAAGTTATGCAACATTTGCGTGAAGCAATACCGCTCAAACGATCGGAATTGTGGAAAAAAATCATGGATTCTGCATGACGATAATGCACCAGCTCACACATCAATGCTTGTTCGTGATTTTTTGGCCAAAAACAACACCCTAATCATGCCTCAATCACCTTATTCACCAGATTTGAAGAAAAGAAAGCACAGTGCAACCTCGGTAAACTGGGTTCATCGATAATCTGGCCAAGTACTTTAATTGCATTGTGCTTTATTATTCGTATTTTTTGATTTGGTAGTACTCGATAATACAGGTCTGAGTTAGGAAAACTAAAATATATCGTGGAGAATCCCCTAATTTCTAAATTCCACATCTAATCCAAATCTGACATTTGAGGTTCACGTAACTTGTGTGTCTTTGTTCTGACTGCTACGTAGTGCATCTGAGGGTTAATAATTGCTAGCTGTTGGTTGTTATATAGTAGCAACAAAAATTCAATAAAATAGATAGACTAATCCGTTATGAAAGTAAAAAGATGCCTGCAGAAGAATACGGGATAGGAACATCAACAATTTTCTATATGAAGAAGAAAAAAACCAAATCAAAAGGACGATTTATTTTAAAAACCACTTTTTTGCGTTTCCGATCCTGTCAGAATATCCATAAATAGAAACTCGTTTGTATATATGTACATATGGGCACGTCCAAATTTACTGAAATTATATCTGCTAAAGCAAAGAAATTTCATCCCAAAATCTATGTAAATGATAATTTTAGAGCTAGCAGGAGCTGGATTTCTAACTTCAGAAAAAGGCATGGTCTACGTGCTATAATAGAGTGTAGCAAAAAAACTATCTGTCGATCAAAGTGCCTTCAATCTTTTCCTAACTACATTTATAGAGAAAATAAAACAATCAAACCTCGCGCCTTCTCAAATATACAATACAGATAAAAGTGCTCTGTGTTGCTGTAATGCTGGTTCGTTTTCAAGAGAAGACTGCACCAGGTCGAAAAATAAGTAAAATGCGTTTCACATTTTTGCCGATGGTCCACAGAAATTCAAGTTGTTAGTGATAGGAAAGGCAAAAAGTCCAAAGGCACTTAAAATGTGAGCATACCTGTTGAATACAAATGCCAATGTATGGATAACTACAAGCTATTTTGTCAGACTGGTTTCGTTGCTCATTTAATCGTCGAGTTGAAATCATTTAAAAATTTTTGCAACATCACTCGTGTGTTTAACTACCTACGTTAATGTTTTGTACTTCATTAGTTTTTATGGATGTGAACATCCCTTTGTTTCCTTGCCGTAACTCTGCAAATCTATAGATTTACACACGGGTTTCTGCAACATCAACTGCTTCTTGATACAAGTCTGCAAGCAAATACTTATGTATATATATGGACATATACAAAGGGTACTAGGAAAGTTTTCCAATATGACGCAACAATGAATCATAGGAAGCTACTTTTTGCTGCACGTTGAGACATGTTCATACGCGCATAGTAGCCGCCGCGCCATGTCGATGGGCTCAGTTATTCATTAGCGGTGACAGTGTAAAGTGCTTGCGATGGCATCGTGGTCACGAAATGAGATAAGGGCAGTTTTGCGTTATAATTTCGTGCGTGGTTTAAACATAGGCCAGTACTTCGAAGAAATGACTCTTGCACTAGGTGATGTTTGTCCACATCGCACAACGATATTTAGGTGGTATAGAGAATTCCAAACGGGAAATTTAACTATGGAGGATGCTGAAACGCCGGGAAGATCACGAACGTCAGTTACGGAGGAAAACGTTACTACTGTGAGGAAAATGCTTGGCGAGGACAGGTGAGTGACCTACCCACAGATAGAGGGTACTTCAGGCCTAAATGCACCAGCAATTCGTTCGATTCTGCATGGTCATTTGCACGTGAAGAAACTTTGTGTTCTCTGGGCGCCGCATCGACTGACTGAAGAGCAAATGACACGACGTGTGACTTGATGCCGGGAGATGCTAAAAAAGTTTAATAAGAGACAATCTCGGCATGTGAACAATATCGTAACAGGTGACAAGACTTGGCTGTACTATTGCGATGTACCTACCAAAGCTCAAAACAAAGTTTGGGTCTTTGATGATGAGGACACACCCGTAGTTGTCAGAAAATGCCGATCTGTAAAGAAGAAAATGGTAGCTGTATTTTTAAAATTGAGTGGAATTGTGGAACGCGTCGTTTTGGACACATAGAAGACAGTCACAGCAAAGTGGTATACTGAACAGTGCCTGCCTTAAGTCATTTGATCTATGAAGAACCTGCGGCTAATGTCGAGAATGGACATCTGGTTCCTCCATCACGATAATGCTCCAGCTCACCGCGCCAAAGCCTGCTCCGAATATTTGACCACGACAAGATTGAAACTTCTAGAGCACCCTCCCTACAGTACAGATCTTGCTCCCTGAGACTTTGCACTGCTCCCGCAGGTTTTCTTGTGATGAGAACCTTCTGCGGGCTTGGGATAACGAGTGTGCTTCACTCCCTAGTGAAACTTGGCAGAACTGGTTTAAAGATTGGTTTCGGAGAATGGAGAGGTGTATTGAGTGTAGAGGAAATTACTTTGAAAAAATTAAATAAACAAAGCTGTATTGCAAAACTTACCTAGTACCTTTTTTATGTACATACATGTACACCGCATCACAGAATCAATTGAATCATCGTCCCGCTGACGAACGACTATATGTATGCGGCTTTAGACTCCACTAATGGAAAACCTTAATAAAGATTCTAGTAAACTAATCAATATTTGGCATATTAATAAACAATTTCGGGTTTCGGCGAAGGATACAAAACTATTTGTATACTGTATTGAAACTAAGAAACATTTGAATGAATTCAAAATTTTATATAAACATGCATTAAAAGGAAATTATACCATTCATGAATTTATCGACTCTATACTAAAATGACTAAAATGCATCGTCTAACAGTTCCTCTCTCCTGCGGTGCTCAAAAAAACTAAGCGCGTTTTTTATTTTACTGAGTTTACAACACTTTTTGAAATTCTCTGTGAATAGATTTTTCTATATTATAGATGGTGTAAACATAGAAGTGCTCGATGGCGCTCCTGAATAATAGAGCGTTAATTTCCTTAAATGCGGCAGCCAATGCTATTTTGTGTAACACTGATAACAATTTGTAAACCTGACAAAGAAAATCGTTATATGAATTTTAGGGTCACCGAGGTTAATAATAGTTAATATAATAATTATCGTACATAGTAATTCCAATCACATAAAGCGTAACTAGACTTTAACTGGCATAAACTACAGATGAGTTGCCACAAACATAGTTAATTACGTGAAACAAGTGAATGTAACTACATATATATAAGTGACTTACCTAAAAATTTATCTAATTTTTACTGGTTAACTCAATGAATAATTAACAATTCAGATAAACATAAAATGAACTTTTATACACATGTGTCAGAAGCGATTGTTCCACATTTATGTTTCATCCATGCGCAAACTTAACCTGTTTATTTTGCTAATACAGTTTATCTCTATGTTTTGCGCAAATATATATACACACACACACATATATATATATATATATATATATATATATATATATATATATATAACGTAATGTATATATTATATATATATATATACAATATATATATAATATATACATTACGTTTGAACACCAAGAAATATTAAATATTTGCTTTAGTATAATGTATTTTATTGTTACTAAAGTCGTGCAACACATGCTAACAGAGTGGCATAGAGTGAAATAGCTATATATCGGGTCTATCATCGTATCGGTATCTACTAGATATAACATTTTACAAACATATAGGTAATAATATTTATGAGAGCTACATGTTTATACATTTGTTTCAATCTTTTTCAGACTTGCTACAAATTAATATTAATTCATTGGCCTTACCATAATGAATAAATTTATTTAACACAATTATAGTTTTTTCATTTTGGCTTCCAGTTTATACCTCGATACTCCTGCTGCCGACGCTTCGTCACGAAAAACACCGTTTCAGCCCAGAAACAAGGTGAAGAAACTATGGAAAAGGACCACGAAAATCTATAAGCCAAAATTACAATTATATCCACTTTACGTCCAGAAGAAATGCTAATTTACATAAAGAAGAAATACATTTCTATTATCGAAAAAAAAGTATTTGTAAAAATAGATTTTGGAGCTACAATAAAATATTCTAATCGTAAACAGCTTCGGATATAAAAATTCGAGTATAAGCACGAGGTACTCTCCTTCTATTATTAAAATTTCATGAATTAGATTGATTTAAAAGACTAGCATAAAATTGTTTCCATTGTCGATTCAATGAAATGTTTAGAAAACAGTGAAAATGCTCTTATATATTTAGAAAATGAAGGTTCTGTATCTAATGAAGTAATATTTGCGAACTTAAAATACAGAACAAATCGAGAAATAATGCACATGGACAACATAGAAACCAAACGTGTATAGATTTACAAAATGGTGTTTGATGTGCCGTATTTGTTTAATGACTATTGGTTTTAATATGTTAGTTGCAATTTAATTCATCACCATCTATAATGCGTTCTTTACATACAATACACCAAATATGACCAACATATTGCAATGTAGGAAAGCAATTTGTTTTCAAATTTGTGGTGGCACATAACAAAACCGTCTAAATGGGAAATAATTTATTTTATGATTATGCGACCACATCCACAATGTTTTCCAAGCAGATATGATATTATACGAAAGCCGGATACTTGACAAATGTCGATATCGATGACCCGCTTGGGAACCAGTTGATTTTCGGCCGTAGGTGAATGTGGTATAATAGTCACAAAATGAATTATATTTTTCGTTCACGCGGCCTTGTTGTATGCCACCACAGAAAACAAATTTCTTTCTTACGCCGCAGTGTACTAGCAGTCTCATATTCGATGTAGAGGCACTTCATATACCATATTGTAAATTTGTACATAATTTCATTTCTATGTTGTGCATATGCATTATTTCTCAGCTCGTGTTGTATTTTAGTTCGCAAATATTACTTCGTTGATGCAGAACCCCCATTCTCTAAGG
This sequence comes from Dermolepida albohirtum, assembly GCA_031893035.1. Taxonomy (NCBI): domain Eukaryota; kingdom Metazoa; phylum Arthropoda; class Insecta; order Coleoptera; family Scarabaeidae; genus Dermolepida; species Dermolepida albohirtum. The sequence continues at coordinate 274,820 of JAVIWB010003153.1, forward strand.
TTCTCAAAATATATAAGAACAATTGACCGTTTTGTAAACATTTCAGTGAATCGACGATGAAGCGAATGCTTATTATACAATACTGTGCCATTTTTCCTGTGATTGCGCCTTAACTTTGCGTTTACAGCGTCCGCCGCTGGTTTCCCTATAAAATCTCTAACTTTGTTGTCATATCCTAAAGGAAAATAATAATGGAACTGTTTTGGAGATAACATGTAACCGTAAGTTAATCTGAAATCTTTATATCTGAAGCTGTTCACGATTTGAGTACATTATTCTATTTACGAAATCTATAATCAGAAATACATTTTTTGATAGTAAGAATGTATATTTTCCATATGTTGTTGAGCTTTTTCTGGTTTTAGAGTGGTGATATAATTGTATTTTAAATAAAATGTTCCTATGGCAAGACCATTGGATAAATATTAATTCGTAACAAGTTTAAAAGTTCGACATAATATGGAGATTTTTATTTTAAAATGTGCCAATTTGCCTCGATAAACATATACATACTTCTTATAAATACATTTTTATCAAATGTTTTATTTTAATACATTTATTACAGACATATATTATATAAATTACATACGTTTATTAAATCTTGTATGTGTATACATATACAACGATAGACCCGATATATATTTCACTACACGCAACTCTGTGACAGGCAGTGAAATGTTGTATGGATGTATGGCGCGATTTTAATTATTAGTTAGCCATGCAATTTATATTTTGTAAATGTGATGAGAACAATATATTCCTTCAATTTTTCAATTTGTTTGTTACATATAACTCGATTTAGACTTTATTTAAACAAATTGATAGTACACTACACTATCGGTTACCTCTAATAAACCTTACTAAAGATAAGTGAATGTATCTTATAAGATTAACCATTAACTATATGAACCGTCAAAGTCTATACCTAGAATCTACTTTTAGCAAGTTCTTTGTCAATCTCCTATAGATAAACACTTTTCTAAATTCTTACATGTCTACCTGATAGGGTGTATCCTGAAAGCAGACTCAACCAATTGCCTATCATGCCGTGTCTGTCTGAAAGATAATAATATCATGTCGCTAAATTTAAAATTATGCACGATCAAATAGATTTACCTTCTACGATTCATATTACTATATCAGGATCTAGACGTGCTAGTTAATTTTATATTACTATACTCGAAACTAAACTATATATCAACAATAGTTGTTACAATAGAATAATTAATTTAATTTGATCTAAAATAAAAAATTCTTTCGTTACAATTAGCAAAAAACGGCTCAAATCTATACTTCTTTCTTGTATCTTGTATCTTATACGTTTCTTTTGTCATATGATATAGTTATATAATTACACAACTTGTCGCAGAGAAAACAGAACAGTTTTAAAACAGTAATTTTTAGTGGTGCCATTTATTAAAACAATATGCATAGGTACACCAATATTATGTCAAAATATGCCACTTGCATTATTAGAAACAGAGAAATTGCACTTAAAGTAATAGTGTGCATTCGGTACTGGTCGGTAAATCGTTTACTAAAACATTTACTTTAATGAAACACATGTATGATGATGCGTGTTTATCATGTACCAGTGTGTATTGTATGAGTGGTACAAAACGATTTAAAGACGGTCGTACGGGCATAAATGATGACGAACATCCTGGTGCAGAAAAATCTGTGGTTACGGAAAGTAACATCGAACATATGGGCGAATTTATCAGAAATTCGCCGAAATGCTTATTGCTATTCATGGGAATGAAATTAAATATTTCCAAAGATTCAATTCATCGCATTTTGACACAGCATTTGGTACAGAAAAAGGTTTGTGTAAAATTTGTACCACACACTGATGGACAAAAATTGCTCCTAATTCAACATTGTACAGACTTGATTAGAGACTCAAAAAGGACGAAAACTTGAGGTATTCTATTGTAACTGGAGATGAGGCGTGGTGTTTTCAATATGATCCAGGGACCAAGCGTCAAAGCTCTGAATGGAAGCATCCAAACGAAGAAAAGCCGAAAGAAAGCCGTTTGGAGAAGGACATCTCTAAAGATGAACTCATTCGACATGTTAATTGATCGTGCAAAACGTACTAACGTCGAAAGCGACTACTTTGAATAAAGTAAATTAATTTTGCCGAAATAGTAAGCCTTTGTTTTCATTTTAAAAAAGTTCGGTTTTCTCTGCAACAGACTGTGTATTATAGATAATATTTTGATACGCCGTTCAACGTTCCTCCTTTTATTTAATTTCAGTGAATTGTGACAAACATGAATTTAAAACATTTCTCAAATTCATCGAATGTTTTCACTTAAGTGTTTATAAGTCCAAGTTTTTTGAATAAAAGGTGTAAAATATCTGGCTAAGATTCAATAGGAGAAGGAATTTTGATATTATTGATCAGAAATTGTGAATGAAATTATATTTTTGAACAGTCTTTAAGTAAATAATATTTCGTATAACCACCTTTGTAGTTTACGTGGTTTACATATTCTAATATTGGAATGGTATACATACATATATATATATATATATATATATATATATATATATATATATATATATGTATATATATATATATATATATATATATGTATGTATATATATATATATATATGTATGTATATATATATATATATATATACATGTACATTAATACATAACAGGGACTTACTCTTATTATGATGATTGAAAATTGTTATTTTCTCCAGTGTAATCTTACGAACAATGTCATATTTAAACTGAAGACTAGGTAATAACAGAGATACATACTATAAATATGTGTCTATAAGTATTGTTTGAAAGTATTTTTATTTCAAATAATACTGTACCAGTTTGTTTGAAAAACTAATTATGTAAATTCATTTGTCAAACAAAGAGGACCATTTCTGTTTATCCGACCAATTCGTATAATTATTGTTCATTCTAGTGTTTAAGTATTTTGTTATACCAACAAAATAAATTAAAAAACATGTACCCGTATGCTTATTGGACAGTAAACAATTTACTTTATAAATTTTAGATGAACTAGATACGATTACATACTTCTAAATGCATGAGACGATTTTGAGAATTTGAAAAAATAGTACTAGTTATAGTAATAGTAATAATAATTTATAATAATCAATCCTCTTAACATTGCCCATAATAAATAATTTCATATACGTTTCGAAGATTTATTTACAGGCACTGACAGCATTGAAATCTGGAGAGTCGAATGGTATAATTCTTCTCAGAACCACAACGTAGACTATTGAACAAATGGAGATGGAAGAGACTGAATATGTGAATTATTACTATATTACAATATTGTACTTGAATTATCTATAGAAATATCTCCATGATTTCGATGAAATGAAACAATTATATTTGTAATAAGAACAATATATTATTTATGTGAACAAAGTTTTCGAATACATATAGCACAATTGAAAGAAAACTATAATTATTTATGTATAATTGATAGAATGAAAACGATTTCTCTAAATTTAGTTCCGATCATGTTTCTTAACTGATCCCCATTTTGAATCTCCCAAATATTCTCATAAACCTTTTGAAAGAATGAAACGCAAAATGTTCCAATGGGCTCCAGCTAGAGGCACGTTTTGTGGGTTATGCGCGTGAGGTTAATGTGTTGTTTCTCGGGTGTGACAACACAGTTCAAGGTTACATTTAAGTCTAACCAAAACAATTTCTTCATTTTGGTGTGGATTGATGGTCCATCAATTTCTATAAGAAATTTCCGCAATAAAGACTAGCGACTACCGCTTCTCCTATCACATACCTTATGTAGTATTTAGAAACACTCGTTAGGAATTTCAACAACATTCTGTGCGTAAAAGGCAATATTATCAGAGATTTTCGCATAGAAAAGTGGAAAATATTGTCCACAATCCATAATGATGAATTTGTTTTCAGCAAATAAATATAAAATATATACCTCTCACAAATCGGCAACATCGAAGAATGCTCTGAGGGCTTGTTCCATTTTGGAAGCTTTTGTCTTTTCCTGTCTTTTAAGTTCTTACTTTAGTTCTTTCCTTAATAACAGTGTGAGAAATATGAAACGACGAGCAAATTTGCGAATTAAAAAGTCTTGGAGGTCTTTCTTGGAATCTGGTTGCATGAAATTGTCATAACCAGTAGATTTTAACGAGGTATGCCGTCCTTACACTTTCAAATTATTCGGTTTATAGTGGTTCGCAATATATTTTCGTCCGCGAATAAACTTAGGATCAGTCGTTTAGGGATATTACCCCCTAAATTATAAATATTCTTTCGTATTTCTAATTTATAAGACATTCTGTAATAACTTGACGAAAATATAACATATAACGTAAATAAAATACATAGCCGATAAATTCTTCGTATCCGAACGGCTTTGTTTCAGCCGTCAGTAGAGAAATTAGTATGCCTCAAGGTTACATTTTAAGACCTGCATTAATATTATGAATTATTCCTGATGTATGTATATATATAATTTTTTTAATTCTATTTTAATATTCTTTTTAATTAAAAAAAAGTATTTAATTAAATCATTTATGATTGTAGATATACTTAATACATACATTTGCAAACCATTGAAAGATAAACCTTTGACATATGAATATGTAAATGTACATATCTACATATAAATTTTACATGAGTTACTCATACGTACTAAAATTAATAACATAAAAATGATAAAAACATTAAAGTAACAATAAAAAGTTAAGTTTTTACGAATATAATAGAATAATATATGTTGGTTATATTTTGATCTTTAACTTGTATTACAAATTATTCATTTTTACATATGCAATAAATAGTACAATCACCTACACGATCTACATAGATATCTAGCTTACGTTATTTATTAAATAACGAGGTCAATCTCATATGTTTTAGTTTGTTTATAAATTTTTTTCATTTTTTTTGTATTTCTTCATATAACATTACTTTCTGACTTAAATGCCACAACCTTTTAATTTACTTTGTTTATATGTTTTGCTACAACTGATTTTTTTGCACTTAATTTAAATTTATAAGTTGCATATACATTTTATTTAAATTTCAGAAAACTTGTGTTTCCTTTTTCTAAACTGTATCGTCTTTTCGACTTGGGAGCGAGAATATCTATTTGAATACATGTAAAATGTTCTATGGCCTTATTAATAATCCACTAATCTCTCCTTGTAGTAAGAAGGCAAGCAGTGGTGATTATTCCTTCTAGACACCGGATAGTACCGAGGACGGTCCCGGACACTCCTGGAATGAGAAACCACTTAAAAATTTCACCGTTCCGAATGTAATTCGAACCAACGACTTTTCTAGAAAATTAAATTTAGCGCTCTTGATAATGCGATCCCCGGCGCTTAAGTATTATGAAGTGCTTATGTTTTCTTTTGCTATTTTCTTCTAAATAATAAATATAATAGACGAAAAACTCCAGCAATAAATAATTCTATTTTAGACTTCTTTACATGTACATAAAATATGGTTTTATTTATCTTTTAAAAGAAATATTCAAATCTTTAACAATTATGTTAGTTCTCATATCAGATATCACTCCTTCCTTACATGTCTTTCTCTCCGATAAAAATTCTAGCCGTATCCGATAGTCGTAGAACAGAAAGAAAAATTGATGAAGCCCAAGTTGTTTGTAAGAAAGAACATGATAATTTTGTGTGTCAGTCTCTTGGACAAATCGCAGAGGAGATTTGTCGGAAAACAATTATGCAGATAAAGTAGATCTCATTCAGTTTCAACTTTTATCTCCGTCTTTTCTATGTTGTGGAAAAATAACTTACTTACTTAACAAAGGAAGAAATAGCGTATGTTCTCTTATAAATAAAAATATATTTAAAGCATGAAATAACTCTAAACAAACATTTTCTAGGTTATGTTTTAAACTACCAAAAGATGGTTATCTGACTGAAGAATAGAGAACGCATGTGGAAAATTATATGATATCGCAGTATTAATTTGACTTTGCATTACAGAAAATAGTCTAAACTGATTATATTTGATCAGTTTCACCATTTGAAAAAAACCTTGCAATAACTTAATGATGATAAATGAATTCACTCAGAGTAAATCTCTAGAATATATTAGAGGTATTACACCCCCAATAAAAAATAAAAATTAATAAGAAATATTGAAAGAGTGCTGTAAAATTCTACAGAAACGTAAACCATTATAAAATAAAAACATGCCCAAAGATAGAACCATTAAGCAAAAGTCAATCAAACTAGGTATATCTTTGGAATTTATCAATTCTTCCAGATGATATGAAATGTTAATGAAATTAATGAACATTTCATAGCCTTTATGAATAATCTCGAAATAAGCGACGAATTGGTTAATTTTTACAATAATAAAATTGAATAAAATCTATTCAAAATGTCAACAGTGATATAGGGTAATATTCTGGATGCTCTACTTTTTATTATACTTACAAATGATCTCATACCTTATACTGACAATTGTTTTGTCATTAATTATGCAGATATTACTTTACCATTTAAAACAGAAACTTGTCTTGAATTAATAAATAAAAGGAATTATGTAAAGGAGAAACTAGATAAGTAGTAAAATGATAATAATCTCATATTAAATGTAACAAAACTAAATGTATACAGTTCAAAAGCTACTACAGTCGTACTCCGCAGGACATAACACCACATAATAAAATTTATAATTTTATAACTAGTGTTCCATTTTTAAGTATAGCGATCAATAACTCGTTAAAGTGAACACGTCTGCAAACTATTATAACTAAGAAACTTGGTAATATCAATTATGGTTTAAGAGTACTGGTCAAGAATCGAAGATGTGGCTGACGAAAGACTTTAATGATACCGAAATACAAAATGTACTGTGCAAAAACACCTTTAGAAGTATATCTTGAGAGATTACAACATATTTAGGTTTAGCAGATACAAAGATATATGCTGATGATTGTATAAAATACATAGCTGCGACTATAGATTCTGATGGAGGAGGTAGTTCAAAGACCTCCATACGAGTAAGAGGGTGGAAAAGTCCGTCTGAACCTCAGAAATATGAAGATAACAGGGTCTATTCCAAAAAGATGTTCCATTTGTCTTCGCAGTTGATATAGCTACAGCGACAATATTGCAGATTTTATGATCGCGGCTACTAGTGAACTAACTGTTCACAACAATTTGTGGTAATAGCTTTATAGTTTAATATTAGTTGGAGCACAATCTATATTTTATAACAAAATTCCTTTTCGAAACGAGGTACTACAGTATAGCGCTATTTATATATTTATTGTTTTTAAAATGCCTTTGAATATTATTTACAATTTAATATATACCATTATTGATAAAGAATAAACCAATCGGACATTAAACAATTGAAGAGAATGTGATGTAGTTTTAATTGAAATACATTTCGAAACTTTAGAATAATAAGTCCAAACACATTAGTAAACTTACTATATTAGGCATTTTTTGGAGAGTACTAAGTACTTTTGTAATCTAACCTAATTAAGAGCGCGTAAGGAAAAATGTTACAAGAATATAAAACTAATTGTATTATTTGGCATTTTTTCATAGTTCTTTTCATCAAACACATACATATGTATGTATGTATATATGATATAATCGGTACTTGTAATATACATATATAACGGTTTATTGTTTTCAAAATTTTCTGAAAAAAATATACCAAGTATATTTTTGTAATTTTACAGTTGTCAAATATAGACTTCCTGTGCCTGTTGCCTGGATCTTATTTCAAACATCATTTCGAAAATCAAAACTAAATTAATACCAGTATAAGATCAATTGTAGATACATTTATTCATATAAACATAAAAAATCAGTATCATCTTCCATTTTAATCTGAAACACAATAACATAAATAATATTTTCTTTTAAAGGAAATATTGAAACGGATATTAAGCAGATAATATTGCGAGACCCTGTATACAGTACGCGCTACACCTTCTTTTCTGGGTAGATTGCAAAGCTTGAACAGCACCTACGCTTACCTACACTACAATCTATGATAAATATTTAAGAAGGGAAAGTAAGATCTGTGTTTCCAAAATTGAATTTGTTTGCGTAATACAAATTATATCATATATAATACTTTGCATATCATTATAAAGTTCCTTTTAAGATTTTGTAAGATATGAATATTTCTCCATGCAGCGAAATTTTTAAATAATTCTTTCCACCAATCGTCCAGACACTGACGGTAAAAATATTAAATTCCGCGAGTTACTTCTTTTTTCAATCCGCACCGGTTTCATTCTATTTTTAATGCATATTTTGCACATTTATTTTTAAACGCGCTAGCATTTTACCAGTTACAAATAACTTACATAATAAAACAGTTTTATAAAATTTACCCAATGATACAATATTAAATAAATTTTAGTTACATATTTCTACATACCTTTTGTATTATCAAAGGCGTTCCAAAATCTTTACCACCTTGCAATCTAAATCCCAAACTGCCTGCTTCTCCCTTATTTAACCTGACACTAACTAGTTGCGCCATAATTTTATCTATCTTTACAAAGCTTTTTAAATTTGCCTCACTTTTTTATCTTCTGTACTACAATAGACACTCGCGGTTATACTGTCTCTCTCTCTCTCCCTCTTTAGTTACTATTCACCGGTTCACCGAAGGAATATGTATTAAACGGCGGGCAAGTTTGTATTAAAATGAACGCCAGTTCTAGGTTTTAAATTCTCCTGCCTCAAGTGGCTCGGCAGATTCCGGTTGGTCGTCCATTGGTGGGGCGTATTTATAGAACCGTATGATTAATAAGTATTATTTGTAATTTTTTAATGGATCCATGGACATCAAAGAAATATTTTTGAAAGCGCTAAAGTTTATTTTGCAAAATCTTGAAATTTTTTGATCTACTTCCTGTATGTAGGTCAGAGAGCAATAGAATTTTATAAACTAACCGGCTCCACCTTTTCCAACTACAGACTTATTAACTTTTAAAACATTCTGTAAGCGATCTTTATTGTTTAAATACGTATTCATATAAATTCGTTGTTAATACGTTTTTCTTATCTTTTCCATTAAGATAAATTTCCGGTAAATGTGGTTTCTTTAGGAATAGTAGTGGTTTCGATTAAACATTATACCTTCTAAATGTATACACATTACAAAGAACTTCGCTTGTATTTTTTAAAACATACATAGCCTGGCTGCTTTCATTTATAAAGAACGCGGTGCAAATTAGTAATGCGACTACCTGTCACCCTATCATTGCAATTCATTTATAACATCAAATCTCTACATAAAACTATTACGATGTACGTAATAGTTTTTACAAATTTATTTTTTGTATTTTAATCGTTTTAATACTATAAAATAAAAATTATCAATACGTATTTCCGTACGTATTTCAAACTCAAAAACTTTGTTCATTTATATATAAATAATATTAGATAATATGTTAAATCTTTTAAATATTTTCACTGTATTTCATTTATCCATATGAGGTCACTCCAAATGAAACTCGTACACCAAGCAAAATTTGTTTCTTATATAATAATTTTAAAACGGAACTGAATACAAAAACGAATTTACAGTATATTGTTACTACACTCACTACTACATTGGCAGCCAAAATTAAAATTTAAATTTACAATATTTCCTAAAATATAAAAAAATTGAGAAAAAGTGACAACTCTCAATGCAAATGTCAAACTCGTAAAACTTGAACACATTGGCAGTACGTTTTTGAATCACGTCCAACTTTAAGTTGTTTACGAAAGAGTATTTCAAGAGATTCCCTAAAATTTATTTTATGCGTTAATTCTTGAAAACTTTGTAATTTGATAATAATAAGGACAAAATGGAAATACAAAGAAGATAAACCAGTGTTGAAGTGTGAAAAGTAGTAATCCAACATTTTTTATTATAAAAAATGGAAAATAAGCCAAGGGCTGCCAATAAATAAATTTTTCCGCGAGTGAGGAGCAATTTATTGCACATCAAATGAAGAAGGATCAATTTCTCAGTACACACATGCTGACAACAATAGCTGAAGATCTACAAAAGGTAAAAGGTAACAAACAATAAGAAATATACTCCATAAATCTAATTTAAGTAGGAGAAAAGCGAGGTAGAAACCTCTGATTAATAAGCAAAATCGGAAAACAAGACTGCGATTTGCTAAGGAACATTAAGCAAAGAATTTTTTTTCTTTTAATCACCGACGAAAGCAAATTCAACCTATCACATCCTATGTATGGAAAAAATCGAGTAAAAAGTTAAACACGGTGGGGGATCACTGATAGTCTGAGGTTCATTTTTAGTGCCTGGACCTGGTATATTACATTTTAATGAGGACAATATAAATCATATACTGTAACATTATAAAGAAAAACTGAACCCGAGTGAAATTATCCATTTTTTTCTAACCAGGACAACGATCTGAAGCATAAAGCTTACAACATGGGTGATATTTGTTGTATAATTGCTCGTACGTCATGACTACGCCAGCTTAGAGCCCAGATAAAAACCTCATTGTGGAGTTACCTGGTTGCAAAAATTCTAATATCCCATAACTTCAAAAGATGACTTGAAAAACACTCTCTTGGAAGAAAAACTAATTCAAAGTATGCAAGAGAGATTAGAAATGGAAATAAAGAACAAAGAAATGCATACGAAATATTGACTTTTAAAATTAGCAAACTTTTATATGTAGTGTACAAGTTCAGCTTTGGCGTTGAGTATTGTACTTTCTGCTTTTGTCTTTTATCAAAAAGAAAAATTTAACTGAAAATTTAAGTATGGTTTTGTTGTTAAATGAATTATAAAATGCGTAATAAGATAAGTGAAAACAGTTTTTGTTTTTCTGTTATAAGAGTCTGGCTGTACAAGTTTTGCGTAGAGTGATTGTACATATGTGTATATTAAGTAAGTTAAGCTTTGGTAGTACTTTAAATTTTATATTATATATGGCTAGATTTATATTAGATCGATATATATGAAATGATGATTTGATGAGTAAACTTTAAAACTATTTTTTAAAAATAATTACAATGTACCAAAAAAACAACTAACTAAGGCATTAAAAACATCTGAATCGCTGAAACTGCTAATGATTCCGATTCCATGTCTTCGATATTAAGAAATTCTATAACCTTTACAAAAACGAGAGCGTCCAGATTTTTAAAGAAATAATAATCTGTTGGTGATAAATTAGTCTGAGATATATGGTGAACAATGTCAGCCCTGATAGTTTAAATCTTTAAGTATTGTCAAATTACTGTTTGTGATGTATAACGTCTTGCAAAATCATGGGTATTACTTGCTTATGATAACCATAGATATACAGTATCTAGTAGTAGTAATAAATGTACATACTGTTCCCATAATGGTAATTTTGAAGCAGCCTGTGGTTGATTAACTAGATCAAGGTTGATATATAATCCCTTGCAACAATAATTTTCGTATTCTGTATACGTATTTCGACAACTAAGTTGTCATCATCAGCAGATAATTAAACAGTGTCACACCTGGACCACTACGGTAAAAAATACCCGTACGAAAACAAATTACGTACGCGATCCGTACCGCTGAAAGCCAAAACATATACTGTGTACGTTTTGGCTTTCTTGTTCCTATAATATTCATATATTTTTTTGTTCACAGTATTAAGTTTCGGAGTCGCTAATCCATTACCGAACTCATACCTGCGCTCGCTATCTTCTAGGTAGGAGAAAGGGTGGTATAATATGTTTATCAAATTCATTGAGAATTGCTAAAACCCTCGAACAATGTGTTTGTAATAACGCATTACCGTTTTTAATTTAATATCTTAGAGCAGTAATGTGTATATCTCATATATAAAATTTATCAAATATATAATTGATCTTAAGTAATTTCAAAATAAGTTTATGTTATAAATTTAGAATTCACTAAAATAATAAATTGAATAGTTTTTTTTAATTATTATAAAAGATTCCACAAATCCCACAAAACAAAATTACTATACTTATCTTAACCGCTTATTCGTTTGCGTGCTTGTGCGTGTGTGTAATTAATTATTCTAAGACTTTATATGATTCAAACATTCTTTGATTTATTTAATTCTTCTTTATATATTCAAAATAGCACGGTGGCCAGAAAAACGAATAAACGCCGGGCAGAGCGACTGTGATGTTATATTAACATACGAGTATTGATATGAAAAATTATATTAAATGCTCAAGCTGGTAGATTTCAATTTTTAAACATAGTTGTGATCTTCGAAGAAGTGAATTCAACACACGTTCCAGTATGTCACGAGTATTAGATTGAATCACTGCTTGATTTGATTAGTTACACCCTGTTCGTTTGTTGGAGGCATTGCATACACTTCCGTTTAAATAGTCTCAACTTAAAAAGTTCAAAACATTAGCATTGGTTTGTTACACCCTATCCACTTAGTCAGAAAGTTTTCGTCCAACCTATCTCTCAAAATTCAAATATTGTGAGCAGAGACACCGACATACATGTATGAAATGTTGCGCCTCAAATTCAATGGAACATTATCTAGTACCTTCTCTAGAACATTTACGTACTTAATTCTATTTAGACGAGTACGAAAATTTGAACCCCTAGCGAAACATTTACGGAAAACCTCTAATATCCAATTTTCCTACAGTCCTAAGAATTTTTGTAAACAACCATTCAAAATTCCAGTGAACATGCAATGAAAAGTTTTATTCTTCGCCAATTCTGCTTGAAATAGTATTTCAAAACTTTGTTATGTGCAGGTTATCCTCCATGTACAAAGGTCGCACTTTTCTTACATGAAATAGTCGCAAAAGAGGATACTGAATAATTTACTAAGGGCGCCTGGGCTGTTTGTCTCGTATTGATCGTCAAATCTTAATGAATAGCATAAAATAATATTTGTTCTTCCAATTCAACTACAAAAATTTCTAGTTATCCATTGTCAAATTTAATGGTCTTGTGTGACCTAACATAGGACTTAAGACCAAACAACTTTTTGAATTAAAATTGCCAAATGTTTTTCTGGCCACGGTGTAAACAAGCATTGTTATATATATATATATATACAAGTATTTAGAAGTTCGCAAATAATCATTAGGTACCTTGATTCTATGATTAATTCTGAGTTGACAATCCTGATACAGAAATGTTGTATTGTCATTAAATAATTAGAGCTTTATTTAAGTCTAATGAAAATAACAATAATAAATAAAATAATTCTTGCATTATGAGCTGGTACACTATCGTGCAAGTAATATTGGGTTGGCAACTAAGTACTTTCGGTTTTGTAGTATAAAATAAAACACTTTTTTTTAAACAAAGAATAGTTTTTAATCAATTATATATTTTCCACTTTGCTCAATGACCTTTTGCCATCTTTGTTTCAGCTGCATGATTCTGCGCTCATAAAATTTCTGGTTCTTATCAGCAAAAAACTGAACCAGGTGCGAGTGAAGGTCATCGTCATTTGAAAAAGTTTTACCATTCAAAGAATTCTGCAAACTTCGAAATAAATGGTAATCAGATGGTGCTAGATCAGGGCTGTATGGGGAATGTGGCATCACTTCCCAACCAAGCTCCAATAGTTTCCCACGAGTTGCCAAAGATGTGTGAAGCCTTGCATTATCTTGGTGGAAAACTACACCTTTCCGATTTGACAATTCTGGCCGTTTTTCTTTGATTGCTTCATCCAGTTTTATTAATTGTTGACAGTAAACATCATAATTGATCGTTTGGTTCCTTGGAAGCAGCTCAAAAAACACAACACCTTTGTAACCCCACCAAACTGACAGCATGATCTTTTTTGGATGCAATTCAGCTTTCGATGTGGTTTGAGCTGATTTATCGTGTTTGCTCCATGATCGTTTTCGAACCATGTTACTGTACAGGACCCATTTTTCATCATCAGTGATGATTCTTTTTATGAAAGGGTCGGTTTCATTTCGTCTAAGGTGCATATCGCAAAAGTTGATTCTTTGTGTTAAATGAATTTCTTTCAATTCGTGAGGTACCCAAATATCAAGCTTCTTAACTAGCCCAAGACATTTTAAATGTTTTTCAATTGTTGTGTGCGATACATGTAGCCTCTCCGCAACCTCTCGAACAGTTATATGACGATCCTCTTCAATTATCAGTTTGATTTGGTTATCATCAACTTCAGTAGGCCGACGAGAACGTTGCTCATCTTTGAGGGAAAAATCTCCAGAACGGAATTTTTTATACCAATTCTGACACGTGCGCTCTGTTAAGCAATTAGCACCATAAACTTCACATATCTTTTGTGAGCCGCAGCAGCTTTCTTTCCTTTACGGAAATAAAATAGTAAAATATGTCGAAAATGTTCGTTTCTGCACTGCATTTAAAATTAACCTACAACTAATAGCTTTAATAAAAATCACGCACTACTTGCTTCTGAAGTTACGTCAATGTGACTAGTATCACGCGACCAACGGTAAAGTACAGCACTAATATACGTTATACAAAAAATAAAGCAACGCTCTCTATCAGTAAAAACCGAAAGCACTTAGTTGCCAGCCCAATACATTGGCTATTATTTTAATGGAACATTATCCAATGCTTCCTCCAACACATTTACGTATTCATTTGCACAGTCTATTTGGCCAAACATTCACAGAAAACTTTCTTTGGTGTCCAAATTCTAGAATATCTCTGAGATTTTCATCCGACCAAAAACGGACATTATAACTGTTGAAGACACCATCTCTTTTGAATATCACCGTATTCCTTGAAAGTATGTATTACAAATTACTTAAGATATCACAAAAATGAGATAAGTAATGTAAACGAAAATAATGAATTTTGAACTGACACAAGTCAAAATTTCAAAAAATTCGAACATCGATGGTCTCGTATTCCTTCACGATACTACAACATTTCTGTATTAGGATTGTTGACTTAGAATTAACCATAGAATTTCTGACCACCATTTAATTCTTTAATTTTTAAAATAACGCCATTATTCACTTCATTATAAATTATATAATTGTTGCTTCTAAATTATTATTAATTTGAAACTTATACCAATAAAAACCGTATTAAATCTATATTTCTTTATTTAGTATTATATTGACATATTTTCTAAAATAATTACTAAACCAATTATTAATTAATCATTCTGTAAACTATCAAAATGATATTTTAGTTTGTCAAATTTGTCATAATGGTACATACATTAAATCAAAATAAATATCATCAACTGTCCAAAATCTACAATACTAGTAGCAATATTGCAAGGATAAAACGTTCACTAAACCACTGTCGTAATTTTGGATTGTGAATGGACTTGAGACTTTCGGAGCTTCATATTTGCCCAATAACTGAGGTACACTCCTCTGATTATCGCATAATATTCATTTTTCTCATATTGCACTAATTTAAATTTTTATTTGATCAATCTCCATCGTTTAATATATTTATATAAGCCGACGTTTCGGTAGCTCTGGGAAGGCATATTTCTTAAGAAACTATTTCCTTCATGAATTTATGTTACAAATTTATGTGTTTTTTCTTCTCAGAAGTTGATAACTTGTGTATGAGTACGGAAACAAACGCTTTCCAGGACCCAAGCTAAATCAAAACTAAGGTGTAAGAGAACGTGCTAAAAATTACGTGGTTGCAATGGAGTATGTTAATTAATCTTTTCTTGAGAGTATCAGGCGAAACTTCGCAATTCCCATGTATTTTGCCTTTTCCAGTCAAGCAGGACTTTTAACAGCGAACAACTATTTTTCTTGCTGGTCGCAATATGGGGAGGTTACCGAGCAAAACTTAAAACAAGTTTGGGAAATGCTAGGAAGACTAAACCAGGCACATCTAACATACACAGATAAAGATATATAAAGTTGATACAGCGTAGATGAAGTAATTTGATATAAGACTGAAAGATCAGATCATTTAAACGATCTGGAATTTCAGTGACCAAGTGCTGGTGAAACAGTATCGAGATTACATAGAGGCTAAAATAGCCGTAATGAAGATCAATTTGAATAGGCATAGAAACTAAGAGATCCCAGAGGGAGGGTCATAATAACCCTGAAAACGTCGCGGTGAAATAGCCCTTATAGCCATCTCAAGTAAATCAAATTTTTTATTTGCAAAGCAGATTACAGTGTAACGCTTGAACTTAGTTTCTGGATTCCATATACAGATAACCCTGCGCACTTGATTGATCACTAACTTACTGGGAAATTCGCATACATATTTATCTGTATTAGATATTTGTTAATGTAGATAAGACAACTATCGCACAATATTACATATATAACATATTTTTATATAAGAGAAAAACACATTTCATCTTGCGTACTTGGCCGCGATATCAGTGTTATATTGGGTCTGGGAAACAATATTGGTTGCCGATAACTAAAGAACAACAAGTCACAGCGACACCAACGACGGCTCGTTTTTTAGATGACCTTCCGAACGTTAGTTTGAGCGTAGAAACATTGTAAGTTTGGAAAGTTAGCACTTGAAAATGGAGAAGAATAATGAGAAATTTCGCTATATTCTGCAATATTATTATGATAAGGGGAAGAACGCTGCGCAGGCTTGTGATAAAATTTGTGCTGTGTACGGTGAAGGTACTTTATCGAAATCTGTTGCGCGGAAATGGTTCGCTCGCTTTCGTTCTGGAAA
The DNA here is from genome assembly GCA_031893035.1 of Dermolepida albohirtum. Classification (NCBI taxonomy): domain Eukaryota; kingdom Metazoa; phylum Arthropoda; class Insecta; order Coleoptera; family Scarabaeidae; genus Dermolepida; species Dermolepida albohirtum. The sequence continues at coordinate 291,464 of JAVIWB010003153.1, forward strand.
TTTATGTAGTATTCCAATCACTGAAAAATCTGATGAAATTCTTGAAAAATTTATCCTTTTGACCACAAAACAACCATACACAAAGCTGGAAAGACGTATGGGTTCCATGAGTTTGAAAAACATGATCGAATTAACATATGCGCTGCTTTCGAGCCGTTTCTGAAACGTTTAATAACCGGAGATGAAAAATGGATTACGTACGATAATCAATAAAAGATCGATAAAGGATGGTGAGCCGTCACAAAAGCCAACATAAGTGATGCTGTGTGTAATATGATTACTTCCAACTGGTCAGCGATTGATTCTCAACTCTACTGTGCACAACTAGAGAGATTACGCCAGGCGATTGAAAGAAAACGGCCCGAATTGATTAATAGGAAAGGTGTTGTCTTCCATCATGACAACGCCCGACCACACACTTCTTTGATGACCCGTCAAAAATTGAGAGAGTTTGGTTGGGAAGTTTTGATGCACCCACCTTACAGTCCGGATATAGCACCCTCTGACTATCATCTGTTTCGATCTCTGCAGAAGAAGCCTGTGAAAACTACTTGATTCAGTTTTTCGACCAGAAACCACAGAAGTTTTTCACCGATGGGATCATGGATCTACCAAAAAAATGGCGAAACATTGTCGATAATAATGGAGCATATTCGGTTTAAATGAATTCGTCCACGCGCCATGTTGAATTTTACTGAAAAAACGCCACGAACTTTTTCCCAGACCCAATATTTTTATTCCAAGTTTTATCATATTTAATTTGAAGTAGACTCAAATGTTAGTACAGGGACTTAGTATATTCGATGTGCATTTTCCTTTTACAAATATGAAAGGTGTCCTTGAACTTCTTAATACTTTATAAATTCTAAACACAATAATCAGAAACAATAAATGAATATGATTATTGAAAAATGACGTAAAAGACAAAGTTTTTTTCAGACCTACATCAAAGACCCGATGACTCAGAGACCTAGTTTTTGTATTTATATTTTTAATTTGTTTTAATATTTTAATATAATTGTTATATCACTAGATAACATTAATACGAGAGGAACTTTTCTACTTAATAATAAAACAAAAGAGCTACTAATTTTATTTTTTAATGTCTCCATTAACTTTAACGCCACTAGTCCTGCAATGACTTAATTCTATCAAAAAATTTATTTATGTCATTATTAAAATAGATTTCCTCTTTCAATTGATTATCGTCTGTAAAATGAGTCCACTGAGATGCTTTTTCAATATTCCAAATAAGAAGCCGGATGGAGCCAAATGCAGACTACATGGCAGGTGGTCTGGTTGAAAACTAGCTGAGGGTGTGTTGGACTTTGACTGCCTTGTGAACTAGCGCATTGTCATGAAAAGAGGGACTTCCACGTGATGTATTCCAGGACGTTTTTGGTTAATAGTCCTACGTAACTTTGTTAACGGATAACCAGTAGGTAACTACTGTTATTGTAGTTCTTTTTTAGCACGTATTAAACAAGAATAACTTCTACTTGGCCACAAAAGACGATAGGTTGTCTTCAATAGATTCACAGTCTCACTAAAACTATGTTGAGCAACATCCCATTTTAAAAAATTGTGGATCCTCGTTCCCATACACTGCAATCATTCATTCATAAATAGTTTTAGGATAATTCTATTCTTTTTCCAAATATTTGATGACTAAGTTTGTCATTCGTTCTGGCGCAAAGGGTCAAGATCATCTGTATGAAATACATATGTGTCCATGTGCCTACATACATACAAGTTCGAACCAGCGAAGTGAATATTTTGTCAACCGTCGATCGTTCCGAGCAATGCGTCGCACATCACTGTGTTATTTGTTTTACATTTTATATAAATATACAATTAAGTATGTCGGACGTGCAACCATGATCACGGTCAAGAAGTACATTAGTGAACTTTCTGATTTATTTTATAATGGTTCTACGATAACATGTAGTGTTTGCTATAAACCACTGATATGCAGGGACAAATACAACTCTAGAGAACATGTTAACTTGAAAAAGAACAGAAGTCGAAAAAATGCTGAGACTAATGGCTGAATTCATGCTAGATTTACTTATAATAATCACAACATGCAGTTTACCGCTAAACTAACTGAATAAATAACAGTTTCCATCCTTCTTCACATTATGTGATGCGTCGAAAATATAAAATGGCACTCGTTGTGCTTTTATAGAATCAGAATTCACGTCAATTCAAGTTACCTCCCCATACCCCTGTGTTCCCAGCAAAAGCAGATGCTATTCTACGTGCCTTGGAATATATTTATACTGATCAAGTAAAACGTGTTACTATTTTATCAGATTCTCAATTTGTATTACAAGCACTAGAGTCGACATTTCAACCTGCTCTAAAGATAAATCACATTATCCAACAGTAAAATTTAAGTTAGCAGATTGATTGGATCAGATTGACTTACTCCTAAATTTCATATGGGTCCTAATAAAGAAGTAGATGGTTTTGTCAGCGAACTGTAATTTGAACATCTAGATGAGGAAAATAGAATTGTGGAAGACGCTTTCTGTTTGTTAAAAGAAAGACAAACAGAAATTTGGACAAAGCAATAGAATGACTATGTTAAAAACTCTTCTTCTAGGTATGCTTCTAGACATTTCGAGTTACCGAGCAGCGTTTGGTTTTCTATGTATGACATACCAGGAAAATATATCACTATAATTGCCAGACTGAAATCCAGACATGGGCGCTGTCTGATTCATTTAGCTAGATTGAAAATTGTCAACAACAGTAAACAACTATGTTGAAGAGATCGTTTTTGAATGCAGGAAACGTTCTAGAGGTAGTCATAACGTATACGATAGTATGTATATGCTTTGAAGGTAGAAAGACAATTTAATCTTCAACATGTGTTAACCCTGAACAAAAAAGATATCATGGACAGTGTAACAGTACTTTTTAAAAATTCGGAGGAAAAAATTTTAGCTAAAACTTAATTTAGAGCTTGTGATCCTATTGTATTATACCTTTTCGGAAATTTCCTATATTCTTATACTGATGAAACTGTACGTATTAACAAATGTCAGATAAGATTCCAAGATATTTCCGTTTTTAAAACATAGATTTGAAAACCTGAACGATATACACTCACAGGTATGTGCTATAAAAAACTTCGAGAGTGTTATAAACAAGGCTTGTCTTACATCAGTAAATGTCGAACGGTCTTTCTCAAAATATAAAAACATTGTTTCATCACAGCGAACATTGTTGACCGAGACAAATGTGGAAACATACCTAATGGTGCAAACTTTTCACCAAAATTATCCACTTTGCGCTACATAATAAGCTATAAACGAAATGTTTCAGGAATTTTACAATTATTTATTTTTCTTTATTTTATCGATCGCCGATTGTTAATATTCGTTTCGTTCACATCTGATTGTCGTTTATGAAACAGTGCAAAAATTCCGCATTGTTGTTGTGAAACTTCGCTAAACACTCAATTGAAACTTCTTCACGACATTGTTTTTGCTCGAGTGTGAACATACAGCTTTCTCATGTCCAAATTTTCAGATAATATGCGATGTACCGCACTTTTTGAAATGCTTACTATATCTGCTAGTTCGCGCACTTTCAGTCGACGATCATCCGGTACCGCTTTGTGGATTTTCTTCACCATTTCTGGAGTCGGCACCTCATTTGGTCTACCACTGCAATGCTCGTCTTGGCAGCTCATACGACCTCGTTTAAACTCTGCTACCCAATATTTCATTGTTGTAAACGCAGGAGCAGACTCACCCAGAGTAGATTCCAGTTCAGTTTTTATATCGGTTAGGCTGAAGCCTTTCAAATATAAGTATTGTATCACGTAAAGATGATCAATTTTCTCCATTTTTACAAATTCATTGAAAACGTTTACTATTATTGATGGCTGGCAAACAAATAATAAACAACGTGGCGTCTTCAAACTTGAAACATATGCATTATAGATTGTGTACTTTCTAATACCATCTACGCTATCATACAATGAATATTTTATCATTGTTAAAATCATTTGTTCCACATCTTGAAATTCTCGCAGTTTAGTTTAATAAACATTTGTAATTTTTTCATTAAAGTAAAATAATTTGATATCTTTTGAGAGTTTACATTATGTATCACTTTGTGTTTATTTAACCAACTATTGGTTAATTCAGCTTATGACAACCATAACATTAAATAGTTTGTTGAATTGAGAAATTTGTTTTTTTCAGAGTACGTCCAATACGAGGGTAGTTTGACAAGTAGTGAAAATGGAAAAGAAAAACGAATTTTTTAAATACAAAATAATTTTTATTTTTCAATATATTCTCCTAAAAGAGCAATGCATTTATTCCAACGGTGCTCCAATGCCCTTATGCCATCTCTAAAATGCGATTCCGGAAGGCTTGCAAAATACTCATTTACGAAGATGATAAGCTCGTCGTTAGACGAAAATTTCTTTCCACCTAGTGCCGTTTTCAATTTTGGAAAAAGGTGGAAGTCGGCAGGATCTAGATCCGGCGAATAGAGCGCATGCGGTACTAATTGGAAATGTAACTCGTGGATTTTGGACATCGCTACTGTGCTGGTATGCGAGGGAGCGTTGTCTTGGTGAAACAGAATCCTTTTCTTTGCCATTCCTGGCCGTTTAGCACGAATCTCAACATTTAATTTTTGTAGAAATTCTGCACAATATTGTCCGTTTATTGTGGCACTTTTCTGGAGGTAATCAATGAGCAAAATGCCCTTTGAATCCCAAACAATTGATGCCTTCACCTTGTTTGCCGATAAAGTAGTTTTCGCTTTCTTTGGAGGTGTTGTTTCGACTGTTGTTTAGTTTCGGGTGTACTGTAGTGTATCCAAACGAGTGAACTTTTGATCAGTCGTAAGCAATCGCGGCACCCGTCTCGCCGAAAGCTTGGAAAGGCCCAATTCTTTCGTTAAAATGTGGTGTACGCGTTCTGTTCAAATGTTTACCATGTCTGCTATCTCTCTCACTTTGAGTCGTCGATCTTGCGTAATAATATTATGGATTTTTATAATCATTTCCTTAGAAGTCACGATTTTGGGTGCTCTAGAGCGCGCTACATCAACACAGCTTGTTCTACCACGTTTAAATTCATTTACCCATTTACTTATTGTGGCGGATGATGGAGCAGATTCACCTAATGTTTCCCGTAACTCACCGCACGATACTCTGCTTTTTCAATTTTAACAAAACGACGTGTTGCTTCTTTTTCAATCAGCTGTCAAAAATAAACTAATCAACCGATTTATCTAAATATCGGAATGTAAACATATAAATAGGCAACCTAAATTACAGTGCATTTTGTTTTACCAATTAGAGCGCCACATATGTGTGATTCCTACTACTTGTCAAACTATCCTCGTATTAACCCAAAGTCAAACAGTAAACTTTTTTATCTACTTCCATTTCTAATTTTCTTCTAAAACCCCTGTATTCCTCAATTTTCAAATGTAAAATTGCATTTTACATCGTAATGTAAAATGCATTGCAAATTATTCGAATTGCTTTTTTTGTAATTCGCACATTGTGTCTGTGCCTACAGTTGTTCCCCAATTTAAAATCCCATAACACCTATGGGAAGAAAAGCATAGAATGGTAGAAACCTGCTAACTGCAATAATGGGACACCAATTTTAAACCATAACATAATTTTAACAAGCATGTGTACAATTTACTAACATGGGAAGTCCACTCCAAATTACAATCAAATGTAAAATCTAATAAGTGGAATTACTGTAATGTAAAGTAATGTAAAGTAATGTTAAGATACAAATATGTAACTTTAATCTCTAACTGAACCATTCTAGGGAATATAATAGTCGTTTTGTTATCGTTAATTGATAGCTAAGTTTTTTTGATCCAAATTCAATTTGTATCATTGAAATTATTATAATATCCGGCATAACCGTAGTAATTTTTCCAGAAATCAAAAAATTAGAATCATCACCATAACTTTCTAAATACGGATAAAATAAACCCGTATTTAGAAAAAGGTTTAAATCACTAATATTATAAACTCAGTAAGGCTAAGAATAAATCTCTGTGGTGTATCTAATCCACACTTTAAAAAATCAAAGTGAGAAAACAGAGTTGACTTATTGCAAAAAAAACATACCAGAGAAAGTTTACTTAACCGAAATTGTCTTATCAGGGTGCAACTGATAGTCTGCCGAGATGGAGACGGTCGTGTCGGTTGTTCGGTAATTAAAATATAATTTGAAAGCAGGCCACCTTGTTTAATAAAAGTGTCACACCCTGTAAATAAGTACGTCAGGACAATAACACAATGGCAAACTAAATTTAAACAAAAACGACTACCTAAACGTAATTCCGCTTTTAGTTAATAAAAAACCCACTCACACAAAAAAGATTAATTGTCGACATGACAGTGTTTAATGTATACATTTGAAGTATGGTACAAGAATAGTCCAGATTTTTCATAAGATATACCCAAATTTGCTTCGGAATTTTCAAGATACTCAGGTAACCTATAGATGTCAGAAATTGTGTTTTGGTCATAAAGACAATGACTTATTGTTGCAAAACGAATTATTATTAATTTATTATATGTTGTTAGTGAGAAAGTCGTCAATCTTTGACTGCAAACAATTTCACGAAAAATGTTTCTCAAAAAACTCCGTATTTGATTCGTATAACTCGTGTATTGACTGACGATCGCAAAAGTGTGTCAAAAAACGCATCATCCTATATATAACGGATTCGATAAGTTGTTGAGTTTATTCGGGAAAGCAGTCGAATACCATTCGCAAATTGGCAGTTGTCTTAAAAATAAGTGTTGGCAACATTCAGATCATTATTTACGATAGGTTAAGTTTTAACAAAGTTTATACAAATAAGTCCAAATATCAAATTTTGATTTTTAATCTGCATAATTACCGTAATCTTGAATAGACTATTTCTTTACAGAAACTAAACCGACCAGCATGGTATGGTTCGACTCAAATTCTTCACCGCCGAAAGAAGATCGATCTGATATATCCAAAATCTAATTCTAGTAAATTTCTTAACTAACGGCAGGACTATCAATGAACAATATTTTAGTCAACTTCTTTCTAAAGTGGAGGACCATATAAGAACTAAAAGACACAGACTATCGTGTAAAAGCATGTTGCCCATTTAACACAAAGAGCGTTCGAACAGTTATTACGATGGAAATTGTTACCTTACCCGCAATCTAGTCTAAACTTACCAGCCTGCGACTATCAGGCTTTGGAAAGCCAGAAATTCAAGTTAGGTAAAAAAATTATGAACGCGATGTGAATTTAGCTGCATACGCAACCAAAAGACGTTTTTCTAGTGGTATTTAACTTCATTATATTGAAGAATAAAGTTCGTGTCTGCCTTTTGTTATTTTTTTATTATTTATACAAAAAAGCCCGCGTCAAATCTATACCCTCTTCGCAGAAAGAAATATTAAAAGGAATAAATTGAAAATCTATACAACTGTTAACTTGAAATAATAAAAGATTGGTAAAAATACGTAGATATAAAAGCCAATAATAAAAAAATAACGCAAGCGAAACCTGAAATATCGAAAACCATCATGATTTTCAAAAAAGTTAGGACACAGTAGAGTTCATTACATTAGTTAAGGACATTAATTTAGAAGTAATTTAGAAAAATGAAGAAGTATATGACGTAGTAACTAAATTAAATCAATCCTTTTAAAAGACCAAGCACAAAAATAGTATATAACAGAAATGCATAATATTCACCATAATTACGCAGACAGGAAATTGATAACTTAATCGAATAAATTACTTCTAAACATAAAGTTCACAAACGAGATATTGGAAATTGATTAAAAGAGCAATTAAATTTATTACTCAGAGTCAAATTTAGATTTAGATTTATTTATTATGTGTGTAATATGTAATTATAGAGCGTAAATGGGTGCAATCGTCAAAATAATATAAAATTTAAATATAAGGTAAAATTACAGTTTTACATACTATATGCACGCATGTGTGTGTGTGTGTGTGTAATGTATACAAAGGGTACTAGGAAAGTTTTGCAATATGACGCAACAATGAATCGTAGGAAGTTGCTTGTTGCTGCATGTTGAGACATGTTCGTACGTGCATAGTAGCCGCCGCACCATGCCGATGGGCTCAGTTATTCATTAGCAGTGAGAGTGTAAAGTGCTTGCGATGACATCGTGGTCACGAAATGAGATAAGGGCAGTTTTGTATCATAATTTCGTGCGTGGTTTAAACATACACCAGTGCTTCGAAGAATGACTCTTGCACTAGGCGATGTTTGTCCACATCGCGCAACGATATTCAAGTGGTATAGAGAATTCCAAAGGAGAAATTTAACTGTGGAGGATGCTGAGAGGCTGGAAAGGCCACGAACGTCAGTTACGGAGGAAAACGTTACTATTGTGAGAAAAATGCTTGGTGCGGACAGGCGAGATAGGGGGTACTTCAAGACTAAATACACAAGCAATTCGTTCGATTCTACATGATCATTTGAACGTGAAGAAACTCTGCTCTCTCTGGGTGCCGCATCGACTGACTGAAGAGCAGATAACACGACGTGTGACTTGGTGCCAGCAAATGTTAAAAAAGTTTAATAAGGGATAATCTCGGTATGTGAACAACATCGTGACAGGTGACGAGACTTGTCTGTACTATTACGATGTGCCTACCAAAGCTCAAAACAAATTCTGCAGCCAATGTCAAGAATGGACACCTGGTTCCTCCATCACGATAATGCTCCAGCACACCGCGCCAAAGCTTGCACCGAATATTTGACCGCGACAGGATTGAAACATCTCGAGCACACTCCCTATAGTCCAGATCTTGCTCCCTGCGACTTTGCACTGTTCCCGCATGTGAAAATGAAGCTAAAAGGGAGGCGGTTTTCCAGTAATGAGGACCTCCTGCGGGCTCGGGACAACGAATGTGCCTTACTCCCTAGTGAAACTTGGCAGAACTGGTTTAAAGATTGGTTTCGGAAGATGGAGAGGTGTGTTGAGTGTAGAGGAAATTACTTTGAAAAAATTAAATAAACAAAGCTGTATTGCAAAACTTTCCTAGTATCCTTTGTATATTACTATAATTACTAAACTGAACCAACAAAGTAAAATAACTCAGACCAAGTACTCAGACTTTCTGTTTTGAATGATATAAAATCTCGAAACATTACATATATACGAGGGAGCGTTTTTATATTCGCGGAATGGGGGACAAGGGGTGGAAATAAAAAAACCAAATTATTTTTCTTTTTCAATATATTCACCTGCAAGACGGATACATTTTTCACATCTTTCAATTAATTTATTTATACCCTCATAAAAAAATGATTTCTCTTTATCTGCAAAATACGCCGAAACTGCCTCCTTGACTTCATCATTGGCAGTAAATTTTTTACCCCGCAGCTCTTTTTTCATTTTCGGAAACAGGTAATAATCACTCGGGGCCAGGTCTGGGCTATAGGGTGGGTGATTCACAATTTCGAAGCCCAACTTATGCAGGGCAGCTAACGCAACGCGGCTCTTGTGGACGGGCGCGTTGTGGTGCAAAAGCAATTGTCAATTTTCCCCGTCTTTTCTCTTTAATGGCTTCTTTTAGTCGCTCTAATATTGAAGCGTAATATTCTCCGGTTATAGAAACACCTTTATCTTTATAATCAATCAACAATATTCCTCCCGAGTCCCAAAATACCGTTGCCATGAGTTTCCCAGCTGATTGTGACACTTTAAATTTCTTGGGAGGTGCTGTGCCCTTTTTATGCCACTGCATGGAGTCTTGTTTGAACTCAGGTACATAATGATGAACCCAAGTTTCGTCTCCAGTAACAATTCCACTCAATACGCCATTCTTGTCTTCATTACAGAGGTCCAAAAATGCACGCGAGCACTCTACGCGCTGTTGTTTTTGCGGCGGCGTGAGCATTCTCGGCACCCATCTTGCGCTGACCTTAGACATGTCGAGATGATCGTGTAGGATTTTAAAAATTGTTGTATCGGATACTCCAACCATTTCTGCGAGTTGTTTCTTCTTTAGTCGAGCATCTTCGAGTACAATTTGTTCAACTTTTTGGATAAGTGCTGGCGTGGTCACCTCAATGCTCCTGCCCGGCTCCTGCCCGGCCTCGGGTCGTCTTCAAGGGATTCCCTTCCTTGTTTAAATAAACTATGCCACTTGTACACCATGGTTTTTCCTGGACAAGAGTCGCCGTAAACCAATGACATCTTATTCATTATGGTCGCGACTGATTTTCCTTGCCTGGTAAGGAACTTTATAACGGCACGATATTCGATTTTTTCCATATTTCACTTTTCACTCCTGATTATGTTACTTGGTTGACGATAGCTCAAAGACTAACTGTCTAATAACAATGAAACTTCGTATTTATACTAATCATGAGTCGCTTCACAGGCCACGCCCCCAATGCGCCTACTCACCCCTCTACAACCCGCTCATTCCGCGAATATAAAAACGCTCCCTCGTATATATATATATATTGCTTTCGATTTTAGAATTGACTAATGGCAATCTCAACTTCTTTCCATCTTCAAGTATCTTATTCTATAGTATTACTATTTTAATGCAGTAGCTGATACCTTATCATAGTATAAGTAGGTCGCAACTCATACAAGATTGCGACCTACTTATACAATGATATGATACCAGATGTTTGCTGTCACGGCTTTCGTAGGGTTCATAGCGCAATTCCAAAATTTATAGATATATTGGAGGCACGCAAGTATATAACATGAAGGAGGGAAGAGTATCTTTAGCATTGTTTTAACCACTCTCTTCTGTTATCGAAAAACTTCTCGGGTCCCAAGTGATTGACCCCAGAAAAGAATTTCATAAATGGCCGTGCTATAAAAATTACTGTAGTAAGCCGATAGTGCATTCTGATTATTTGCTACCTTTCTTATCCGGTGAAAGGCATAAATTACTGTAGCAGATTTTTTTCTCAGCTCATTTGTGTGAGTATGCCATAATAAATTAATATCTAGATGGATACCTAAAAACTTGTTTCTTTGCTTCTCAAGTAATTATCCAAAGTAGAATAAAGTGACGAATTAATCATACATTCAGAGAATATCAAGAATATAATCTGATATGAGATCATCCATAGTGTTCGTTAAATTCAGCGCGATTGATCCTTCTATAATAGGATCATATTTGCTATTTCGAAACCTCTTCTCAACAACTGATAATCAGACAACACTCCCAATTAACTCAACTTTATGACACTAAAACCATTAATAAACATCAAATTTTTATCTAATATATATACACTTCCAATAAGATATTAAACATATCAGAATTCACAATTCCGTCAAGTCACTATATTATCAGTGATGAATAATATATAAATATGATTAATGCATAATACACAAATAAAAATGTAAAGAGGTATTACTAATTACTATATGAATTTTTGTGTGAAACTGTAAGAGGAATAGTTTTTACTGACGATGCATATCTTTCTTTGAATGACTCAGTGGACTCCAAAACTGTTCATTCCTAATAGTGTTGCAATTTAAATTTTATTGTTTCTTTGTTTCCTGGTAGATACTGGTTACCTACTAACTATCGCATACAAAACTAAATCGATACTTAAAATAATGTTGATGTTTAGACTGGAGTAATTAATTTCGTTGATGCCAATATTTTAATTACAGAAGTCTTGAATATATTAAATTCTTTCGCTATTAAATATAGAGATCTGATGTTTTTCTTCAGCGTGTCAAATAATATTTAATTAAATTTTTTCAGACAAGGTATGACAAACATTTACTCTTTTCTTGTGAATATTATCAATACAGAGTTCGGTATTAAATGTTGTAATATTACGATATTATAAACTATTATTATTTCGGTACGTAGACTTCCGCGGTCGTGGTCCATGCTATCTGCTTCTGGGTTTCCGGGCTGGAACCGCGTCAATAGTATATCTGCCGACGTTTCGTCCCAAGTTTCAGTGCAGTAGTTCAGCCCTGAAGATGTCCCATACAAATGGGTACGAAACGTCGGCAGATATACTAGTGACGCGGTTCCAGCCCGGAAACCCAGAAGCAGATAGTATTATTTTTTCTTTTACCAATTTAAAATACATACTTGTTTTTTATCTTTGGAATACATACTTATTCAAGAATAAATATGTAAGCTGCCAATTTTTCTTAATTATATAAGTAATATTGCTGTTTGATGTTACTAGAGTAAGGAATATGGTCGTTGTACCACAGGCGTACGGTGCGCTTGATAGTAGGCAAATAAAACGAAATAAATAGTTATAATATATATAATTTATGAAATATAGAACACCTTTTGAAGCAGTGTTTTAAGTTTAATTACTAGCCGGATAAGACTGGTTAAATATTTAAAACATCTCATACGTTTCCACAATTATTTCAGTAAAAAGGAAGAAAAAATGTTCTTATAGGAAGAAAACGACCTAATCTAATAATGTAATATTTGCATAATTAAAATAATGTTTATTAATACTTAACGGAACTGTGCAATTGCTATAACTACGAATTTTTTTTATGCCATCAAAGCTGCATCTTTCTTAGCACACTATCTACTTTGGTTATAACATTAATATTTTTGTCGTCTCCAATAGCATGTAGCTGTGTTTGTACGGTGTCCAGTATTTGCAGTAAATTCACTAACAGTAAGGAAAAATTTTGTAATTTATCAATTGCCTCAACTACAACTTTGTGTGTAATTGTCATCAATTATTGTAAATATGCTTCAACTTCAGCATCTTTGAAGCAGTGCACTTCTTGTACACCTCCGGAAGCTAGTAAGATTGAAGATGACTATTTAAGTAGTTCGATTGTATGAACCCATGACATTAATACTAATCTTTCTTTTACAATCTGTTGTCCATGCGTAAACAGTTTTTTATTTTCCAATTACTATGTAATTCTATTTTCAATATATTCCGGAGCAGATGGTACAAAATTTCGTAACGTTTGCAACTAGGTAATTTACAGTTCACATATTTATTCCAGGATGTGTAAAATGATTCGTTATCTAATAAACGAAACGGTAGATTGCACACCATCAGTGTTGAACAAAAATTGATTGTACGGCAGTTTTTTTTGTTGTCCACTATCCACGTGTTTTTGCAGTCATATTTCGTCCAAGACATGAGCGGTATATTGCAAGATAAACATTTCGTTTTCACGCCATCGTACATACGTCGAAAATTCACAAATAAATCTATTTACTGTGTCAGATAATGGTTGTTTCTTCAACCTGCGTAACAGCGACATAATTCTATATAATGTAGAAAACTCCGTAAGATAAGTGAACACCTTCGTTCGAAGACGTGCTCTGCATTACATACATATATTGGGTTGGCAACTAACTACTTTCGGTTTTGTAGTATAAAATAAAACACTTTTTTTAAACAAAGAATAGTTTCTAATCAATTATATTGTATATTTTCCATTCTGCTCAATGACCTTTTGCCATCTTTCTTTCAGCTGCATGATTCCGCGCTCATAAAATTTCTGGTCCTTATCAGAAAAAAACTGGACCAGGTGCGAGTGAAGGTCACCGTCATTTGTGAAAGTTTTACCTGTCAAATAATTCTGTAAACTTCGAAATAAATGGTAATCAGATGGTGCTAGATCAGGGCTGTATGGGGGATGTGGCATCACTTCCCAGCCAAGCTCCAATAGTTTCCCACGAATTGCCAAAAATGTGTGAGGCCTTGCATTATCTTGGTGGAAAACTACACCTTTTCGATTTGACAATTCTGGCCGTTTTTCTTTTATTTCTTCATCCAGTTTTATTAATTGTTGAAAGTAAACATCAGAATTGATAGTTTGGTTCATTGGAAGCAGCTCAAAAAACACAACACATTTGTAATCCACCAAACTGACAACATGATCCTTTTTGGATGCAATTCAGCTTTCGATGTGGTTTGAGCTGGTTTATCGTGTTTGCTCCATGATCCCATTTTTCATCACCAGTGATGATTATTTTTAAGAAAGGGTCGGTTTCATTTCGTCTAAGGTGCATATCGCAAAAGTTGATTCTTTGTGTTAAATGAATTTCTTTCAATTCGTGAGGTACCCAAATATCAAGCTTCTTAACTAGCCCAAGACATTTTAAATGTTTTTCGATTGTTGTGTGCGATGCATGTAGCCTCTCCGCAACCTCTCGAACAGTTATATGACGATCCTCTTCAATTATGACTTTGATTTGATCATCATCAAGTTCAGTAGACCGACCAGAACGTTGCTCATCTTTGAGGAACGGAATTTTTTACACCAATTCTGACACGTGAGCTCTGTTAAGCAATTAGCACCATAAACTTCACATATCTTCTTGTGAGCCGCAGCAGCTTTCTTTCCTTTACAGAAATAAAATAGTAAAATATGTCGAAAATGTTCGTTTCTGCACTCCATTTAAAATTAACCCACAACTAATAGCTTTAATAAAAATCACGCACTACTTGCTTCTGAAGTTACGTCAATGTGACTAGTATCACGCGACAAACGGTAAAGTACAGCACTAACATACGTTATACAAAAAATAAAGCAACGCTCTCTATCAGTAAAAACCGAAAGTACTTAGTTGCCAACCCAATACATCAGCAATGAAACCCGTTCTACGTTGCACGTCTAATAAAGCGTTGACCAAATTTTCGCACGTTGGTCATTACAATTTAATAATAAGAAAATAATTCTTAACATTACTTAAAAAGCAGTTAGTGCATGACATATTCGCATTTCGTTATAAATGAAATTTAGGAGCACTGATAATGATAATGAACAATTACCTTATAACAAATAATTTCATTCATGCATCTTACAAGTTCTTTTGAATAAGTAGTTTTATTAACTATGAAAATGTAATTCATAAAGTCAAATCTTATCATTTTCTCGGCCACTTTATTTACAAAAGATTGCATACACTCCTTACTATGCTTTAACAAATGTTTTTTTTTTCTATCAATTAACTAGTAATAATTAAATTTCTACTTGAACATAAGAATATTTACAGTATGTTCAGAGATAATAAAAAATGAAGATGTACATACATGTATACATAAGTTATTAGCATACAAATATATAGTTTTTCCTCATAATAATTAAAGTACTGACAGTTGTTCCTAAGAGGTAAGTAACTTCATTCGTTGTAAAAGAAATTGCTGTCCATTAGTACATACTAATAGATAGCAATTAATAATTAATTTTTCTCGAATTTTTCGTAATATATAAATAATCATATACATACTTTTTATTATTTCGAACAAATATTTTAAGATGTGTATAAATTTAACTTTAATTTTAATCTTATTTGCCAACCGCAAAAAGGAAACATTAGACATTTTGTACCGTGGTTTATCAGATAATTAAAAGAAGAACATAGTGTAGAAATTATTTTATTAAATATATTAATATTATATAATATTTAAGCATGTGTTACTTAATAAAATTACTGGATAAAATGTAATATTTAATAAAAATATTACATTTTATCCAAATTTTGATGAAATAACATGAAGAACAAAATAAATTTGAGATAAGTAACGCTTTTGGAAACCTTTTAAGCCTCTTATTTCTTCAAAAGAAACCTTGCTATTTATATTAAAGAATAAAGCTTTTTATAAGGCTATAGCAGCCAAAAAGCTTTTAACTGTAGAGATGAATATTTTTTATTTACAATAACAAAAATGTCGCTGTTACACCAATACTTGACATGTAAAAAATTAGTCCTGTCCAAGTTGGAAGGTGACTACATCATTAGTTGACAAACAATATTTTTTAATACAGATTAGTTTTTAGGTATTATTAGTCAAAAAATTTAAAAAATCTGTTTATATACAATGCTACATAAATGTATGAATCTATTCGAATACGACTACTTAGATTTTGATAAAGTTATCCACATTTTAAATACCAACAGGGTTAGCCCCTAATAATGTTTTGTTTTTATCATTTTAAATAAAAAACTATATATTTTTCAAAATTCTAATATTATTTTAGAGTGTTAAGTTCTAATCAAGTACAAATTTTAAGTGCAAACGAAGTTAAAAATTTTAAGCACAAATTAAGTACGAAGATATTCCATTTTATTAAAGCGTGAAATGAACATCTCAAGGGCACTACCACGTAGTTAGACTGAATCGCTGAAAACTTCGTCGACATCGCTGATATCAGTTAAATTCTTTTTTCTTCTTTGTAAAATTTAGTAACGGTATTTAGCATTAGTTTTTTATTGATATAGTTGTCTCCTTTTTTAATGTTTCAATAAGAGAAACTTTCTAGACTTTATTAATATTACTCATTTAAATTTGCTAAAATGCTTGTTAAGTAAATTAATCTTAATTTATAAATTCTAAATCTATCGATATTTCTTTTGTAAACGAAGCTTGGCCCAGTTTCAGGAAAAATACTTAATTTGCTTCTATTGTTTAAAATTGCGTTTTGACACTAGATTTTTTTATGCATTACTACCAATTTGCCTAATAGGGAGGCGAGCTGCACTCTGAATGCTTAACTTTTGGTTATCAAATCCATCCCTGGCAGGTTTACTGTTTTTATTTTTAATTAGTTGTAGTTTTTAAAAATTAAAAAGCATGCAGGACAGTAAGTTACTTAATTTTAAAATATATTTACCGTTGAGCTTTCCATATTTAATGAATATCTGTAAACTATTGAGTACAATTGGTGCATTTACCTTTCATTTATAGTTAATGTAAGTGCTAATTCAACTAAATTTGTATCTAAATTGACTTAAAGCTATAAACCCAAAATAACTTTACTTATTATTATTTACAATATACGTTATTTACAGTATATAACTACATTAGTGTGAAGATGCGTTTAAGTAACTGTTCGTTCACATTGATTTCTTGTACGCTATGTGTACAGTACGTCTAAAAAGGGTTACGGATTTTAGATGATTCAAAAAAAAGATAACTTGTTTTCTCTGTGAGACCAGATCACCGGTATTTTCTCGTTTCGTGCATTCTTGTTTCGTGCACTATTAAAATTTACCTGATATTTTCTTCTTTCGTACACCGAAGTAATAATCACTTTTATGGTTTCTTGCTTCGTACACTTTGTCCAATCGATTTATAATAACGGTGCGGTCCGAAATATTTTAATCCTACTTAATTACAGTCGAGATGAGTTCCAGGTATTGTCAACTTGAGTCCCGTCGATTCTGTATTCAGGATACAGATTTACTATGAAGCGTATTTTTAAAAATACGAATAAATTGTGGTCGTGTGCTAATAGAACCTGTCCTGGAACAATAACAACTTGTAAAGACTATAAGTTTCTGGAAGAAAAATCTTCTCATACATGTGTTCCAGACATAGCAAAAAATGAAGTTCACTTGTGTTTACATAAAGCCAAGAAGCGTGCCAGAGAAGAACTAGTTCCGATACCACAAATCTACAGACAAGAAATGATGTCCGCAAGAGATGCCGGACTGGACTTCGTTATGGAAATTCCCGACTTTTCATCTGTTAAAGACCGATTCTACAGAGAAAGACATAGAGCGTTGGGAATCAGCAGTCTGCCGAAAAAACGAGAAGATATTGTGATCCCAGTGTCGATGCAACCATTTCTCCTTGTAGATGATGCCGAAGGATGCGAAGACAGAATTATAATTTTTGCAAGCAATGGAGGACACCTGCTTACGCAAAGTAGCAAGTTGTTTATGGATGGAACTTTCAAAAGCTGTTGCTCGCTTTTTGATCAACTTTACACCATCCACATGGACTTGGCCAGTGATACAAACACAACATGTTTTGTCCCAGTCATTTACGCCCTATTACCAAATCGGAAAGAATCTACTTATAAGAGACTTTTCAATTTACTACGAGAAAAGATACCAACTCTTAACCCCATGAAAATTCACGTTGATTTCGAGCAAGCTGCGATAAATGCCCTACAACATGTTTTCCCGGAGTTATTATAAAAGGATGCAACTTTCATTTCAACCAAGCGATTTGGAGAAAAGTTCAACAATTTTAGTTAGTAACACATTACAAGGAACGAAAGGATGTACGGGATCACACTCGTATGTGTGCAGCATTGGCACATTTACCAGAAGAAGATGTAAGTGATGCGTGGTTACAAATAATGGAAAATGCACCAAACATGGAGGCTCTTACCAAGTTCAATGACTATTTTGTGGAGCAGTGGCTGGAAGGTACTTCGATATGGGTGTGTTACAATGAAAGGCACCGCACTACAAATTCAGTCGAAGGGTGGCATAACCGTTTAAATAAACGTGTTGGCAAGGCACATCCTAATGTTTATGAACTTATGACTGTGCTGTTAGAAGAAATAAATTATTATGATATCGTACAACGAAGATGTGAGCTTTACCTTTCTACACCAAAACGATGCAAAAAGTATAGTGACTTAGATAACCTTCTTAATAAAACTGTTAGTGATTATTTAGAAGGCAAAATAACAATTCTGGATGCATTAAAACGTCATAATTTATATTGTAAAATTTTACTAATTATTGTTTTAATCGGGAAACGTGTGTAAGTCTCTATAAAACTGCTCTTTATAACTTATTTTAATATAGTTATTATTTCCCTAATATTTTTTGACAATATATGTATATATGTAATATTATGTAATGTAAATAAATCACTTTATGAAAGAAATTCTTAATTTGCTATACTTACCTGCTTTGTCGCCATATGGCCAGTGTATGAAACTAGAATATGATTAAGTCAAATTTTACAGTTTATCGGGTTAGTGTACGAAACGAGAAGGTTTTATGACAGTGTACGAAACGCGATGTACGAAACGCGCATAAATCAGATCACCAAAATGTCATCTACACGTAATAACCAGAGTTTCAATATGTGTATTATACTTTGTGTTAGTAGGCTGCAATAAAAGCACCTCCATTCGAGACTTCCAAAATATTTTTTGAAAATCTTTCAAAAACATAAAATAAAAATGTGTCCTTCATAATAGGTATACATGCCAAATTAAAATTTTTAGACGTACAAAATAGTGTAATCTTGGTTGCATATACAATCAAATTTATGACATCAATCTTATAATACACCCTTACATACAATAAACGAAAATTGTTTTATTATTAATAAAATAGTAAATATGTGTTCAATTCTTCTTCACATTTGGAATAAATATGGACGCTATTCGTGTTTGTACACCCTATTTCTAAATTTAGAAACTTACTGTCTCTGATACATTTAATAAACCTTATCTTTACAAGAACTTTGAATCTATATAATTGTAAAATATCTTTAAACCTCAAAATTCGTTTTATGAGGTTGAGTCTTTATGTTATGAAACTATATTGGAAGTGGTCAAGACCAAAAGATAATTAGAAATTATGGTGAAATTAGAAAATATGTGCCTTTTCCTGGATAGGTAATGACTGAACATTCTATAGATTCTTGTATAAATTGACAAGTATGGAGAACAAAGTATGGAGAAAAGCGAATAAAATAAATCTGCATTGCAATCCATAGGAAAACACATTAGGTCACTTAAGATTAATTAATACAAAAACAAATCTCAAAGAATTGAAAATGCCATCAGAGCAAACATTTCGAAATCAGTAAATATGAATTAGATGTAGTGTTATTGTATTATTCTTAAATCGTTTATTTTATATTTGTATTTCGAAAGAATACAGTGAAACAGATACAGAGAAGGAGATAATATTATGCACCATTAGTTTGAAAACAATTGTTTCCTAATTTAAAATTAATCTTTTCTTCACAAATATTATTTTGAATATTTTTAAAACCAGCAAGGACAAGTCGCATAAAACTTACTAATTATAAAACATCTAGCGGCTCCGTGATATATGTAACACAATATAACAGTCGAACTGAAAAGTCCCCGGTCTACCATAGTAAAACACAGTTTTTTGGCAAAATTCGACTTTATTATTCAACATAGTTGCCTTCGAAGGCGATACACCGATTATAGCGTTCTTCCAACTTTTCGATACCATTTTTGTAGTACGAATTGTCTTTAGCCTCGAAATAGGCCTCAGTTTCGGCGATCACCTCCTCATCCCTGCTAAATTTCTTCTCGGCGAGCATTCTCTTGAGGTCTGCAAACAGGAAATAGTCGCTGGGGGCCACATCTGGAGAGTACGGTGGATGGGGAAGTAATTCGAAACCCAATTCACTTAATTTGGCCATTGTTTTCATTGATTTGTGACACGGTGCATTGTCTTGGTGAAACAGCACTTTCTTCTTCTTCATATGGGGCCGTTTTCTTGCGATTTCTTTCTTCAAATGGTCCAATAACGTTGTATAATAGTCGCTGTTGATGGACTGGCCCTTTTTAAGATAATCTATAAAAATTATTCCATGCGCATCCCAAAAAACTGACGCCATAACTTTTCCAGCTGACTGTTGCGTCTTTCCACGCTTTGGAGCCGGTTCATCGCGTGCAGTCGACTCGGCTGACTGTCGATTGGACTCTGGAGTATAGTGATGAATCCATGTTTCATCCATTGTCACAAATCGACGCAAAAACACGGTTTTATTACGATTTAATAGCTTCAAACACAGCTCAGAATCATCAACTCGTTGTTGTTTTTGATCGAATGTGAGCTCGCGCGGCACCCATTTTGCACAGAGCTTCCGCATGCCCAAATATTCATGCACGATGTGTCCAACACGTTCCTTTGATATCTTTAGAATGTCAGCTATCTCGATCAACTTTACTTTACGGTCATTTAAAATGATTTTGCGAACTTTTTTGATGTTTTCGTCGATGACAGTCTCTTTTGGTCGTCCACTGCGTTCGCCGTCTTCGGTGCTCATTTCACCACGTTTAAACTTAGCATACCAATCAATTATGGTTGATTTTCCTGGCGCAGAGTCCGGAAACTCCTCACCAAGCCATGCTTTTGCTTCAACGGTATTTTTTCCCTTCAAAAAGCAGTACTTTATCAGCACACGAAATTCTTTTTTTTCCATTTTTTTAAATAACAAAAGTAGCTTCACTCTTAACGCAATATCTCAGTAACTAACGGTCGGATTGCTGTCAAATTTTGACACGTTTCGTTTGAAGGTTAGTACTACCTAAAAAACATATGGATTTAATAACAGTAACGCCATCTATGTGTCAGACCGGGGACTTTTCAGCCGACCCGGTAAGTGGTTAGGTATTGTGCATGTGAATAAAAAGGAAAAATTTATATCTTGTAGTATTTATTTATATTATCAACACATATGTATATGTAGACAACAAATGCATTATAAATATTTTAAAATACAATATTACAAGTCAATGATATATATAAAAATAGATACTTTAAATAAATTCTCTACTTTTTTATTGTCCAATTTTTAAAAAATAATAAAATTATTTTATGTTTGATTATAATACATTGGGCAATATTTGACACATTAGTTTATTATTATTACCCATCACGTCAGTAACATTCATAGAACAATTTTCTTAAATTTATAAATATATCTACATAATAGAAAGACTTTAGGAAGACAGAATTTTGAAACTTAATGCAATTGCTTACGAAATTTTAAAGTTAAAAAATTTTTACCGAAGAAATGTTACATACATAGATATACGTAGATAGATAACAATCGAAAAGTTGCCGCTTCAGCTAAGCCCTTTAACTCATTTTGTTTGCAGGGTCTTTTTGTTCGGTATATTTTGTTAAACAACTCAGTAATGATATTCCATTCATTTCTATCCAAAATTGTTTTTCTTCATTCTTGAAAGTAGAATTATCATTCTATAGAGTACAGGCTCAGCCCTTGCATATACTCTTTAGTTTGTTTCAGTTCTGTCACCAATTGTTCTTCACTGTATAATTCTCTTACAATTCTTACTCTTTGCGCAGCTTTTGTTATATACGATATAGTATTGTGTAAAATTTAGTCAAAATGTTTTATTTATTCCTTAGTTTTATATATTCCTTAGTGTAATGAAAATTCACAAAGTAACGACCTCAACAATCAACTCTTTGTTTTTCTATTTCCAGGTATTTCTTTCTACACTTCTCTATGCTTTTATATTGCTCAAACAATTTTAATTCAATCAATTAACTTTATTATTTACCAGTCTTTTTAGTTTTATCATTTAAAGCTAACTGCCCTTACAAATATATAAGTCTCCTGGTACTCTTTTATGCTTTCTTCTCCGCTTTCTCTTATCGACTTTAATATTTTTTTTCGTCTTTAAATCTCTTCGATTTAAATTTCTAAAATTCTCATTAGAGTTTTATTATACTTCTTTCTTCTTTTAGTACTACAAGTCATATATGCAGCTAGTTGGCTTGCTTTGTCAACAACTTCTTCCTTTTACTAGAAATTCTTAAAAATCCCGTCTAGCGTTATATGATATGATTAATAACTATGTCAGTCCTAAATTCTTTAAATTTAAACGTGTTATTGAAATTTAGAAATTATAAAGTTACATGAAAATAACATAACAAGTATTTAGCAACGTATTTCTGATCCAATCGTATTTTTCCAGAAAACAAATACACTGGTTTATACAAAGGCAACCGATTGTTAATGACCATGATCCCAAAAATTTGATGTACTCCAAAAATAATAATAACTAATTAGAAACTCACTCACCAGTGAGAGCAGAATTAAATTTGTGATTAAACGATGAAATACTATTCATTCAAACAATGTACTACAATATAATTTGTAGTACCTTACACTGGGGTTGACGAGCTTCAAAGCACACTACGATAAATCGAAGAAGTGCATTTCTGCTGCAAAGGCACATTAGCTAACGACCTAAGCTCTGCATAGCTATGTAAACTATTACTCACAAAAAGTATATATGGGTTTTTTTGATTTCAAACTATTTTTCCTAATCTCAACTATTTAGGCGGGTATTCGGTTCAAATAGTAATAGTCTAATAAAGAAATTATAACTCAAGTAACAGACCATGGTACATATAAAACGCTGACTAACCCTTTTCCATAACTAGACTAACAGGCTCTCATATTTGTTTATAATAATATAAAAATTTGAAAATGTTCACTTTTTCTGTCGCCAATCATGGCATCACAAAACTGTGGATTGTGCATAAGAATGACATCAATAGATATAGATTGAAACTATTTCCAAAGCAAGAAATAGAAGAATTTTGTTCTTAATCAGTATAATTCTATTAAGCTTAAAGTTGGCCTAATTTCTAAATATCAATCCTTGTTCAGTTTCGAAATTTTCTGTTAGACAGATTAATTATCAAACTTATTATTTTGCAAATATTCCTGTCTTTAGTATGTCTTTAGTATATTTTTTTACCATTTCTAGCAGAAAAAATTCACATTTGATTGTTCCATAAAGAGTTTCTTGTAAATTGAAAATACATGAGCATTTATAAATGTATTTAAAAGAACTTAATAACTAGTTTGAAAACAAAAATGGTTAGCGATAAATGTATAAATCTTCAAGAAATTGAAAACTGATTTATTGGTGGACTCTTTAAAGGCATCGAAAATTTTGCGAAGAGATACAGCAGAAGAATGAAAAGGGCGACAGCGAAACTTGAAAAGAAATGGAATTATTCCAATAGTTTCAAATGAGTCAAGGACACAGGGGTGAATAAAAGACAAAATTGGAACGTTTGCTAATACTCACATGCTGCAAGAAAAGAGAAAAAAAGATCCGTGTCGACACCGCTGAACAGAAGTTATCTTTGTTTATTTATAAAAAGTAAATACTTATCTACAGCTATAAAGTTCTTTCGTGAAGCAACAAATTAGAAAACGGAAAGGAAGATTGAAAGGGCTGAATAAATTTTTCGACATAATCACGCCATTAAGAGAGATTGATTTGGGGCAGAAGGTATTGAAGTTTTAGATTGACTATTTATATTTCTAGACCTGGATGCTACGGAAAATATTTAGAAACAACTTATAAAATAAATTTAGATATTAAAAAATTAATTTCAAAAAGTTACTAAAAACAGTAACAACATCGCCATAGAAAACTGTTAGAAATATGTATGCTTCCATGAATAATGTGTTTTTTAAGTTCTAAGCCGAAATGGAGGGATATAATAAATTTATTTTCCTTTTAGTACCTGCTATATATCAAGCATCACTTATTTTAATATCAATTTTCAAGACAATGAAAGGATATATTACACATTAAAAAATAATTCAGAATTCCAAATTCTATAAGGGAAGAGACGTGTAAGGAATATTCCATTAGAAACGATGTAGTTGTAAATTGAGACTTCTTTTGGATGGCAGCATTGCTGAATTTGTTTTTTTTGACGTTTGTGTTTGTTTGTGCCTACCATTTCAACACTGTTTAGAAATTTTTCAAATATTTGGCCAAAATTCACATTCAGTCGCAATTACCTTAGTTGCATTAATTTCAATTATCCGTTGTTACATTCGTCCAAGTCGAAAAACAATTGAATATCTGATGCATAAATTCGAATTAACATATTCACTTCAAAAGGTTCTCGTGTGAGTGTGACAAAGAGGCGCAGGGAGGTAAGAGAATATAGCAACTGTTCGTCCGGAGTATTCGTAAAGATATAAATGTCAATTCCTTGAAAATGATCCAAAATTTCACACTTCTAGCTTAAATAAATAATTAAAGAAATAAACAAACTGTCACACTAAGTCTGTAAATCTGTCAAAAATAATGCATGAAGAAGTATTGCATCCACTAACGAGTAAACAGACTTTCTTGTGTGCATTTCATCCTGAAGAAGTACTTTTTTTCAACGAATGCTTTCGGTTTGAACACAAGGTTTCAAGAAGATGATCCATTTGACATTCGTACAATTTCTTTATTTAAAAATGTCAAAAATTACATTAACGAATTAATTTTCTTATAAATACGAAAACTTATTAAATAAATAAACACATCTTTAAATATTAGCAGGTTTTTGAAAAATACTTATTTCTAAACACATATACAGGGTCAGCAATGACATATGTTCGCAGTTAGCAACAAAATATTTAGATTAGCATCAATATGAGATTAGCACTACTGCTTACTTTTAACGTTTATCATTGACAACCATAGTCAAATTACTTAAAACGTTGATTTGACATATAACACATAGAAATAATTACAAAATGTACGAAGATAAAAAAAGTTTCAAACTAGAAATTTTTGTTGTTAACTGCAAACATCAGATTGCTCACAGTGTAAGTCCATACGTGTATAAAAATATCTTACCAATAACCAATTATAGCCAAATAAATATGTATTTATATTGTGCACATTTAACGGGTGAGTAAATAAATGTATGTGAAAAGTACTTCAAAAATAAAATTATAACCTTTATTTAGAGTAAACCACAGTGCAGTGCTATTTACATAACTATTTCTTGATTACACTAACTATACAAAACAGATGATTGTTTCCGACTTTACTAATGTATATATTGTCATAATCACATTTTCAATTTTAATAATTTGTAGGCCACAATATAGTTCACACATATATCGCATATATGTATGTTTGTAAAGAAATAATAATATTATATTACGTATAAAGATGATATTGTCGATTTTACCCACATCTTTCATAAACACATTCAACAAGAAAGAATCTATTATTAATCACAAAATCTAACTATGTTAATATTAATAAAAGGGTGAACAAAGTTTTTCTGCTAAAGGTGCGTTATAAGTGTTATATATTGCACTAGTTATTTATTAAATACTTCATAATTGTATTTATTTATCTAAAACAAAATTTATATAAGATATATATATAATATAATATTCTCTGAGAACAAAATCAAGAATTTGAAACTTTTATATTAGAACATAATCCATTATGTTACTTTAGTGATAAAAAACAGAACCAATTAATTAGATTAAGTTAAAATTTAAAAAAGTATCTCTTTTCTTGAAAAAAAAAGATAATAGTAGAAATACTCCCAAAGTTCTGAGAATAGTTTAGTGTCAGTACTTTGACTTAGTTCGACTTAAAACCTATCCAAGTAATTTGCTAATTTTCTCACTCCTTATAACAGTGATTGTGAATGCTTCATTAAAAATTTCAAATATTTCTTAGGATTTACTGGCAAGTTCTGATATTGAATCCTTGTTTACCAAAATCCCTATATTTGACATCAAACAAATAATAGTACATAATCTAACTTTTACTAACCAATCCGACGATATAGTCAACCTAGCAGAATCTTGCTCACCTTAACGTATTCGTAATCCCCTGATTGTTGTTACTGCATATATGAGATGCGATCGTTGGTTCATCACTTTCTCATATCGCCTCAAATATTTTCATAAAAGTGTTCGAACAACAAATCCTTCGTTCTTATACTCAAAGATCGAAGTGGTGGTTTGGATACATTGATAGCACCTTCGTTGTCTGAATAATGGACGCGATTCTTTGAAAAATTTCTTTAGCTTTTCTAAATTCTCAACAGAGTTCCTTTCGCTTCACTATAGAATTTAAGTCAGAGGGTTGTCCTTCATTTCCTATACATACGCTACGGTGAACCATCGCACAGATAGTTCTTTATGCACATATATATACCTACAGATACTTACATGCATATTCTCACCATCACCTAGCACAAAAACGTAGTGTCATATAGTTCTTAATCCAAAGAGCTGTCTCCACATCTGCACCTAATTCACTATTCTGAAAACTTCACCATATATCTAAAACCTTAATCAAAAACGACTTTCCGAAGTAAGATATTTATCGCACCATAAACCAACATCTTAATCTAAGACCACTCTGTTTCGGTTCTCATCACACTTTTATTTCCAAGGTCCATTTGCATTATATAAAATATATATATATATATATATATATATATATATATATATATATATATAAAGTATCAACGACCATATCAATTCCTTCAGGTCCTTTTGACACATAACATTAAAACCATTTTCTCCACTCGACATTATCAAAAACCTTCTCTGTTAAGGACCATAACCATCTAGAAGTCTCTGGCATTTACAAAATTTTATGTTCGTGTAGCAGTTTGCAAATTGGTAAGCAAAGCATATTACTAGGAGGCAGTGTGAGACCAGATCTGCATTTGCTGTACTCATGTTGAATATAGGATACCAAATTCAAATTGATTTACCCAAAATTTCTTTCCGCAATACATATGCAAAATCGTAGACATTATAAAAATTGTAAAGCCGCAAACTCTTAACAAAATCACTCCACCATAATTGTTCCGAATTGACACTTTCAGTTTCAGTGCCGCAGTGTCAAGATCAACAACAGACCTAAGGATGTATCTTGCAAGAATACACCAAATATCAGCATATAGAATTTGAGTCAAGTTAAGTCAAATAACTGTCACAGACACGCTTCCAGCTGGAAAGTTTATGTACATAATGCAATTTTTTAATATAACTTATATTTTACACAATAAACAATACCTATAGTATATTGTGTTTTAATGAATTATTTTCACAAAGGATTAGAATAACATTTTGTATTACCACAGTAATTTCCACAGTAATGGCTTTGTAGGTTAAAGAATTGAAACCTTTTTTGAATTATGCATCTGTTAGACTAAAGTTCTTTTTACTGATAATGGTCTATCAGTTCTCATTAACGAAGTATCAGCTTCTGGTATTAACAAATTTCAGAGTTGTTGAGTCCTTGCGTAATCAAATATCTATAATGTTCAACAAGCTTAAAAGACTCTGCAGTTGAAAGCAAGTTATGTTTAGTTTGTAATAGATTTTACACTACAGTATCGTGACACAGCACAGTTTATAGCAGATCGCCTTTCAGGAAAATTGTAACAGCTCTATATATATTGCAGTTGCGGAGTCTTTGAAGAAAAGTATTTGCTTGTACTCGAAAATATTAGTTATAACAATTCGTGATTCTAAGAAAATTGGAAATATTTCTAGTCGATGTAATAAATCAATAACACTACAAATAAGAACAGTACCTCAAACGTTTAAAAACATTATTAATTGTTGTAATCCTATCTCCTATCTATCACCTGTTTTATTATTAAAAAAACAAAAGTCTTTGTCAAACTTAAATTGAGGAATCCTAAACACATCATGCGGTTATAAATAGTGCTTTTCGCAAGATTAGTGTGTCCGTGCAAAAATATTTAATGAACTTAGTCTTATATATGAATCGCTAAAGTAGATATGAACATGTAAGCAAATCATACATATTAGTGTATATACACTTTAGACCATATGTGGGCAACAACCGGCCCGCTGTAAGATTTGATCCGGTCCGCGAGACATTGTCGTATTATTTCATGTCTGATATCTATCGCAAAAAATTATGAACACTACTTTAAAATGCACTACTTTTAAACGCGGCCTGCGAACGTATTTGCACATTAAAGTTTGGCCCACAACATGTCAAAGGTTGCCCATACCTGCTTTAGACCATATAATCAATTATTTATTCAATAATACATTTGCACCAGGGTTTTTATTTAACAAATGTTCTAGCAATTTGAGAAGAATCCATTAATGAAATCCATTAATGGTTCTAACATAATACGTATGCGCATCTCTTAAAACAATTTTAAATTGTAATTTCCATATGAATGTAAATTACAATTTAAAATTGTTTTATTGTTTTACATTATGATAAAGAGCAACTCTATGCTTCAAAAGTTTTCAATACATTAGTATTACCTGTATGATATACATGTACATATGTATGTATGTATATACACGAAAAGAATAAATTTTGGCATGGCAATATTAGATAATATTGATCATTGTAGTATAGATTCTAGACAATTTTGGAAACTATAATTTTTCAATGTAGTATAAAGATGTGTATTTAAACTTTACATACAAGTGTACGTACAAGAGGCTGTTTACAATATAAGATCAACAATAAAAAATATGTATAATTCCCAATAAGATAAATGAAGTCATTTTTCAGAGGGAAAGAGAAGTCATATGAGAGTAAGGAAGCAAGATTAATTTACATATATGTAATACTTTAAAGTAATGATCATCCTAAGATAGTCATATCAAAAAACAAGTATGCAAACTCATGCATTTTTCATTACTTTGAAGAAGCGTTAAATTAGAAACTTCAGATTATTAACTGAAGCTTCTTTTTTAATTTGAGTTCCTCATTCATCTTATCAGTAACATATTTATTTTCATATAAACATTAAAATAAGAGAATTTACTCACAAAATATTATAATCTGTAACTAAACATTTTAAAATTTTCTATATTTATTTTCTTATATTCTTAAAAGTAACAAAAGTAATAAAAATAACAATAGTAAAGCGTATGTGAAATTAAACTGCGAGTTGAGATTTTCTAGTTCACTCTTTTAAAGAAATACCACAGCAAATCAAGAAATCCAAAATTTTGAATATATTTATTTTATTTTAGAGATATCATCTATTTTCTACTTAAAAGTCATATAAAAAGCCTACATTGCTGGCACTGTTGTTCATAGAAAACCAAATGTATACCTACATATAAGCCCTGCTGGTTGATCCAATTTATTTTCATTTCTTCTTTTTCATAATTTTTTTCGAATTCTTTTGATTATAGTTTCAATATATGTTTTATTTTTTGTATGTTTCGCATATACGAATGTATATTTCTTCTATTTGCCCTGTAGTAGCACACCGTTACACAATAAAGGTTATTATTATTATTATCATTACATCAAGCAAAACTGGGAACCACGGGCAATCGAATAAAAGAGTGTTCAATTACTTTCATTAGTTGATCGAACAAGATATCTCGTCCATCCTTTCACATAAAGCTCGGATAAATGAAAAATTTTAAAAAAAGACATTTCTCAGGTTTCACATATCTTGAGGAGAAATTTCCTAAAATTAAGTTAAAAGAGAGTCTTTTCAGGGTTATATCACAATTTTCCTGCTAACAAAAAGTCCGCTTTATCAAGATGATGTAGAAAAATTTTAAGCACTTAACAAAAATGGGTTACGGGATGTCATTAAAAATGTCCTTTCTACATCCGCATTTATATTTTTTCTTGGATGGGTAAAAGATTCTTTTAATGGAAAAAATGACATCAAAGTTTCCCGAACCAAAACATAATTAAGGATTATTGGATATTGTATCGTGACGATACTAATTCAGAAACAAACAGCTAAAACAAAGATTTCGATTTACTATCTTGACAGTAATATTTTTATTCCATATGATTAAATTTACATAGAAAAAATAAAATTGTATTTGAAATTTTGGAAGTTTTTGTTAATCATGAAGATATTTATAAAGCTTAAATATCCCTTACAAACAGTTAGTATTTTTATATCACTGTAATAAGTTGCTAACGCTAAAGTAAATCTAATACTCGACGAAAATAGGTTGGTGAGTGAATAACTTATTCGAAAAAATGTATAATTTTCATTTTTTTCTTTAAGGCATTCGTTCTCACACCTATTTATTTGAGTAGTCAGTTATCGTAACATTTACTTTAGGGTTATCTACATACTTGTATCATTTTATATCACATATGTCACAGACATTTGTTGCCATTTAGATGACATTCCCTATTAAATTAATCTAGCAATCACTTGCCACTTTAATGAAAGTTGACATGCTAAATATAATTGAAAAAGTTTATGTACTATTATTAATTTTTTTATTAGGAAGACGTAGATCTTTCAAGTTTTGTTTTTATTTTGTTGTGATCATTTTTTTTACTACTTCATAATAAAATTAAAGCAACTGGAAAGAATTTTGTGAAACATCTACATTTATACTTATATCACTTACGAATTTTGTTTGAAAAGCTATTTACTTATAATAGCTGCAGTTCTTAGCTCATATTAAATAAAATATATATGTATATTTTATAACACATTAATTGGCACTTAAATTATTTTGAGTATAATATTTCGAAATTTAGTATCCTTAGTAATATTTCGTTTGTCTTCAGTCTTATGTTTTGTCATTGGAAGCGGCTTGCCGTCTTAAATCGGATTGTATACATGCAGTCATAATAGCTCCTATAAGTAGCATTATACACATTATACCATTCGCCCATTGATCGCCTAATTTATCAAATAAAACTGAATATACTGAGGTAAATACAACTCCAAAGAGTTGAGATGCAGCGTTTAGTAAACCGGCAGAAGTACCCTCTGGTTCTGGAAATGTTAATTCTGATGCTAACTCAAAACCAACTGGCAGTAGACCAGTCATTGAAAACCTGAAAAAATTAAATAATTATAATTTTTTAAAACAAAAAAATCTTCGTTGTACACAAATGGTTTTCTGAGGATTAGTTGTTAGTAGAGACGATCAAGGCTAATGAGGAGGTTCTAGAATCAGATGAATCCGAGGAGATTTCAATGACAGGGACACTTCAATTTCAAAATCAGGTCATTTCAATGTCGAGGGAATTTAAAGGTCGGAGTCGTTTCAATGTTAGTGTCAATGGCATTTCAATATTAAGTCATTTTAATGTCATTTCATCGTCAAAGGCATTTCTTAATCGAAGTCATTTCGGTGTCCAGGTCGTATCAGCTTCAAGGTCATTTCGGTGTCAAGGCCATATCAGCTTCAAGGTCATTTCGATGTCGAATTCGTTTCAATGTCGAGGACATTTTAATGGTAATATCATTTTTATGTAGATGACATTCTAATATTGAGGTCACTTAAATGTCAAGGTCGCTTTCGAGGAGAGGTCTATAAACTGATGCTAGTTTTATTTCAATAACAGTTTAAGTTAGTGATGTAAGTGAAAATGGGTTTCGTATTAAGAAAAGAATATAAATTCGAATTATTAGATAGAATAATTCGAATTTAGTAATTGGAATAGACGTTAGTGATTATGATGATGATGATGTTCGGGGATTTAGTATTTATATGAGAAAGTATTGTTGACGATATGGAAAATGATACGGAATGTGAAGAAGAGAGTAATGACAATGTAGAAGAAATTATTGGAAAAGAGAATAAATAAGATATGGAACAGGAAGGAGATGAAACGAAATATGAAGAAGAATGTAATGACGATTGTTAAGATACTCCATGGTTTTAGAGCCCTATTTAATTGAAATAAAACACGCACAAATATACGTTCAACTACGTACGCAACGAAACAATTCAAAATACCTCGCTTCAGGTTCAACCCATCAAGGCACCCATGCACCCACAATAAAGTGAAACTGTTTGACACTGTCGACTTTGCACCTATTGGGGAAGCGTCACGCAACTACCCGGCAGCGACAGTGACGCGGCCGGTCTTTGTCCCTTGACATACAATGTGTACACGACGACAAAAGTTGCTGCCGGTATATGTGCGTTAATTTGCGTATAACAAAAATTAAATATAATTACTAATAAAAGACATTACATAAAACAATAATATTCATAAAACAATAATATCATGAAGCACATAATAATAATATACATAATATGCGTTCCAAATAAAAATAAAATATTTTAATTTTAACATTAAGCCTTTAACAAATCCGCTCCCCATGAAGGTTCCGCCTTCAAAACGATACGGAACTCGCGATAAATCGTCATATACCGGAAGCACGCACAATGACATGACATGTCTTTGCACTGCACCACGATAGCCGCATGCACAACTCCATCCCTTCCTGGATGCGTGTCTAAAATCCAGCCCTTTGTCCAATGCCAGGGTGGCATGTTGTCTTCGCAAATAATTACCAATTGCTCAGAAACCATATGCTTCTCGATATTCGATTTCCATTTACTTCTTCTTTGGAGTTGGCTCAGATACCTCATACGCCACAGCTTCCAAAATTCTTACCTAATCCTTTCGACGTATTGCCATCTCGACAGGGAATTTAACTTTAGGTCCATTAGGTTAGATTCCAAGATAGATGCAGAGATGGTTTCAGTAGAAAAATGAGAAGGTGTAAGGAAATTGGGATCTTCGGGATCACTGTACATGGCTCTTTACAGTGTTAGTGAAATATTGTTCGCATAATATTTCCTCTTGGAAATACGATTCCATTTTTGTTAGGTTTTCTACATTCCATTTTTCACACAAATTGTCATTTACCTCTTTTGGTGTCACAGAGTTGCGTATCACCAAATTTTATATTTTGGTGTCACAATTTTCTCTGATACTATCCAGCCTAATAAAGTTTTCTGCAAATAAGGACCTTTATCTCCTATTTTAATTTGGCCCACGCATTTGCAAAATAATTCAGTCCCTATTAACATATCTATGTCTCTTGATATATTGAAATTAAGATCAGCTAATTGAATGTTTCGTAGTGTCTTGACGCTACCGCGTGCTATTGATACTACAGAAAAGCATTCTGATATTTTGATAAACATTGAACAGTCTAATGTTGCCCGGAAGTTATTATGCTTAGATCGTACAGAAACCTTCCCAGTTTTTGAGGGACTTTTGTTGAGTACTGTGTCACTCCCGATAGGGAAATGTTAGTCTCCGTAACAGGTATTTTAAGAATGTTTGCCATTTTACGTGTAAGTAAATTCGATTGTGATCCAGAGTCTAAAACAACTCGACATGTATGTCTACATCCTTTGTGATCTAATGTATCTACTAAAGCAGTCGCTAATGACACATGACAATTTGTGTGGTGAATTATGGTTTGACACACTGGGCACAATCTCTATTTTCGATGTTTCAGGAACTAGCATAATGTCTTTTTCTCTGGGCAAGTGGAATAAATCATCGTGATTTTTCTGTCAAAAATTTACATGCTTTTCGCAGTGCATTTAAAAGACTGATGATTCGTTTTCAGACAATTAAAACATAATCTTTGACTTTGACTTCCTCTATTTTTTGCCAACTGATAAGTCAAGCAATTTTTACATCTATAAATGGTATGATTACATTTGCAATAGGAACGTAATATGGAATGGAATGTTTAGGGATATATTCATGGATGTCTTTTGCTGAGCATTACTCGACTTTGAAATCGCTTCTAATGTTTGACATTTGCGTGTGAGGAAATTAATGAATTCCTTTAATGTAGATAATTCTGCTGACTATCTGAGATTCCCACTGTGAATGTATCTAATTTCTTCGAAACCACAAATAGCAAATCGTCTCAGTCTTCTGTTGTACGTTTTAATGCTGTTAGAGTTCTGAAATGTTTTAGTAAGCCATCTAATATTTGTCTAAGAATATTTACATTTTCCTTTTGTGCTGTTGGTAAATTCAAGATTCCATTAATATGCTTTTGTACAATTATTCTTCTGTTATTATACATGTCTTACAGCATTTGCCAAGCGTCCGCATAATTTCGCGATGATATTTCTATCATTGATATATATTAGGGAACTAAATATATCGTAGAAAGAAAGCCAGCCAGTCTTCTTAATTTCCGGGAAACTTAAACAAATCGATAGTAGGTAGTTTCACATTATTGTGCCTCATAATTGTAATAATTATTTTCAAATTCCTCACGCTCCTTAGGTTCCTTTTCGTCCAGTTTTTAATATCATCGTGATTGCTATCAAATTCATCTAATAGTAGAAGAATTTTTCGTAACGTTTGATCACTTCATCA
This sequence comes from Dermolepida albohirtum, assembly GCA_031893035.1. Classification (NCBI taxonomy): domain Eukaryota; kingdom Metazoa; phylum Arthropoda; class Insecta; order Coleoptera; family Scarabaeidae; genus Dermolepida; species Dermolepida albohirtum. The sequence continues at coordinate 325,929 of JAVIWB010003153.1, forward strand.
CTACTTGCAGTTTGATTATGTTTATCTAAATAAGTGCCAACTCTTGTCAAACTCGCTTTTAATTGCCTATGCCGCAATTTCGAGTTCTACATTTTATGTTATCTGAGCTCCGACGCAGTATCGTTTGCTCCGAAGCAGTTTCAAGATAACCAACTAAAAGACTTCGTTTTTGGCTTGTCTTTTCTCCGTTCTTTTCTTGCTCTGTCACAGTATTGAATACTTATATAAATACGGTACCTTATCTGCTTCTGGGGTTCTGGGCTGGAACCGCGTCACTGGTATTACTGCCAACGTTTCGTACCCATTCGTATGGAACATCTTCAGGGCTCAACAGACAGTAACGGTAGTTGAGCCCTGAAGATGTCCCATACGAGTGGGTACGAAACGTCGGCAGTTATACCAGTCCGGAAGCTCAGAAGAAGATAGTATGAACCACGACCAAGGAAGTCTACGTACCAGATTACGGTACCTTACTTCATAAGGGCGTGTTATGATTACTCTGTTTTATTTGCTATCTTCTTGCACAGCTACAGCATGATATACTCATGTAAATACTGTAAAACGAGAAATCTATTTACTCCGCAACAGTATCAGGTACTTCGTAGGGGCATGCAATGATCAATTTATTTCTCTATTGTCTTCTTGCTCCGCTACAGTGTCAAGTACTTCTGCAGTGTCTATGTTGACGCAATTACCATTATATATATATATATATATATATATATATATATATATATATGTGTGCAAACAGGCACCAACCACTTGTTATATATATATATATATATATATATATATATATATATATATATATATATATATGTAGAACAGGATAAGCTTGTTTATGCGGCGAAACTACCCAGTTTCTAGCAAGTAACTAATAAAGCAGCTAGTCTTTCTTCTAAATTTGCATTTTTGCTCTTAATTCGTCCAATGGCCTTTTGATATAACTTCTCGTTTGCAACGTGACACACCAATAAATCGTTTGAATAAGATGCAACGTACTCTCTATAAGCCTCATCCAATAAATTCACACCCTTACCACCTCTTTCAAGACGTTTTTTTAATTTTGTTCCAGAACCACAAAATATGTATGCTTATATATATATATAATTCCAATGGAAACCTATTTATTACGGTATTCAACAATCCATTACCTTTTTTCTCTCTTTCCGAATTAAACTACTACTACGTTTCCCCCTCGGCCCCATCTTATTAAAACTGAATCAACTTCTTAAATAACAACTGATATAATAACAAGTAACAACCATACGCCTCATACACCACTCCTACTTCGATATTTAGAACTAATTTAGTATATATGTATATTTAACTCACTTTTGATGTCAATTAGTAACACAGAATTAAATTTAAATACAATAGACATTTACTATTAATTTTGAATATGTACATATATACATATAATATTTTTTTAAATGTTAAATGAATTTTCCTCAATAAATCTACATCAATATAAATTTTCCGTAGCCCATATACGGCTGGCTCCTTTGTTATGCAAGCATACTTAGACGTCACTCGACTAAACATTTTTGCTATTTCCATATACACTTCTACCTTAATCAGTCTATCAATTCACAATATTTTATATTTGTTAAATGTGCTAATTGAGATTCCACAACACCTTTTAAACGCTACAATTGCAACAAATCTGACCAAAAATATACAAAATATAAAACTCTCCACCTTTTTCTATTTCCAATATTCTAGTCGATACATCAAAACATTAACTAGATGTTTGCAAATTAAAACAAATAATAACTGAAAATGCTCCACTGCAATATTCAAAATATTTTTTCAACTTCGCACTCTAATAAAAATCGATCCCACTCTTCAACATTAAAAAGCACACAATGCCTTTTTATACCTATAACTGTCACTGCAGATTAAAAATCAAAATCTAGTGACAAACTAACACATAACCACTTCGAATATGTGTATATCCTTTCTCTTACAAAAGATAAATTCCATGATGGTTCTCCTACAATTTTCCCCGCACACGCATCTACTTTACCTCTGAAATCATTCGTCTGACCCATTTGAGTCAAAAAGGCTTCTATACCAGGGTCCACTATATAATTATCGACTTCATTGGTAAAGTTACCTTCTTCAATGGTAGCATTTCTCAATTCACCATCTTCAATTTTCTGAGACAAATCATCACTTTGTTCTCTTATATTAAATAAACGCTTCGTGATAACTCACAATACTGACTATGATAATTTAACTCTACTTTTACCATATATATCACACACGTAATTATCTTTTTGAACCTGCTCAAGCTCAGTCGATCCAAGAACCGCCTCATTGACCTCAGCCCCTGCAATATTGAAATGACCTTAAAATCATTAATACCTCTAACCTTGACATTAAAATGTGCGTCGCATTGAAATCTCCTCGGGCTCAGCCGATTCTCGAACCTCCTCGAACCTCCTCATTGCCTCTATTGTTGTCTTTAACACGAACACATAAGTAATTTGAAATTTAAGTTATTTGTTTGCCAAGGCGTTTTTTTGAATTTCAAGAAGTATATGCTTATGTTAAGCAGTTATGCTATCTAGGAAGTGGATTTGTATCCTCTTCGTAGATAACCAGTATTCGTATACTGGTAGAATCTTCGTTTGTGGTAAGTTCCTTGTTTATTAACTCACTCAATATTTCGTTACCTATTTATCACTTTTTCGGAAATATACTAGAATTAACAATATTTACAAGGAAAAGCGAAAAGCGAGATAATTGCTAACCAACCTAACAGTCTAATAAGTATTTTTAGCTATTAATAATAGAATGATTCCTTTTTAACATTCTTTAATTGGCATAAAGCCTAGATGTAAGTTTCTGTCTATTACACACTGGAAACATAGTCTCCGATGTGAGATAGAAGCGTTCTTGCTTTGTCGGTCAATACATTTATGTATTGGTCGAGAGAGGGAGATATGATATTATTCATTATTTTCTGTATCGAAATGATATGATAAGCACTCTGAAGGAATCGTTCATTAATAACACAAATCAACCTGAAGATTCGTGAATTCGATGAAACATATGTAGTTGATAGGGTGTTATTAATAATAGAATGATTCCTTTTTAACATTCTTTAATTGGCATAAAGCCTAGATGTATTACACACTGGAAACATAGTCTCCGATGTGAGATAGAAGCGTTCTTGCTTTGTCGGTCAATACATTTATGTATTGGTCGAGAGAGGGAGATATGATATTATTCATTATTTTCTGTATCGAAATGATATGATAAGCACTCTGAAGGAATCGTTCATTAATAACACAAATCAACCTGAAGATTCGTGAATTCGATGAAACATATGTAGTTGATAGGGTGTTATTAATAATAGAATGATTCCTTTTTAACATTCTTTAATTGGCATAAAGCCTAGATGTAAGTTTCTGTCTATTACACACTGGAAACATAGTCTCCGATGTGAGATAGAAGCGTTCTTGCTTTGTCGGTCAATACATTTATGTATTGGTCGAGAGAGGGAGATATGATATTATTCATTATTTTCTGTATCGAAATGATATGATAAGCACTCTGAAGGAATCGTTCATTAATAACACAAATCAACCTGAAGATTCGTGAATTCGATGAAACATATGTAGTTGATAGGGTGTTATTAATAATAGAATGATTCCTTTTTAACATTCTTTAATTGGCATAAAGTCTAGATGTAAGTTTCTGTCTATTACACACTGGAAACATAGTCTCCGATGTGAGATAGAAGCGTTCTTGCTTTGTCGGTCAATACATTTATGTATTGGTCGAGAGAGGGAGATATGATATTATTCATTATTTTCTGTATCGAAATGATATGATAAGCACTCTGAAGGAATCGTTCATTAATAACACAAATCAACCTGAAGATTCGTGAATTCGATGAAACATATGTAGTTGATAGGGTGTTATTAATAATAGAATGATTCCTTTTTAACATTCTTTAATTGGCATAAAGCCTAGATGTAAGTTTCTGTCTATTACACACTGGAAACATAGTCTCCAATGTGAGATAGACACGTTCTTGCTTTGTCGGTCAATACATTTATGTATTGGTCGAGAGAGGGAGATATGATATTATTCATTATTTTCTGTATCGAAATGATATGATAAGCACTCTGAAGGAATCGTTCATTAATAACACAAATCAACCTGAAGATTCGTGAATTCGATGAAACATATGTAGTTGATAGGGTGTTATTAATAATAGAATGATTCCTTTTTAACATTCTTTAATTGGCATAAAGCCTAGATGTAAGTTTCTGTCTATTACACACTGGAAACATAGTCTCCGATGTGAGATAGAAGCGTTCTTGCTTTGTCGGTCAATACATTTATGTATTGGTCGAGAGAGGGAGATATGATATTATTCATTATTTTCTGTATCGAAATGATATGATAAGCACTCTGAAGGAATCGTTCATTAATAACACAAATCAACCTGAAGATTCGTGAATTCGATGAAACATATGTAGTTGATAGGGTGTTATTAATAATAGAATAATTCCTTTTTAACATTCTTTAATTGGCATAAAGCCTAGATGTAAGTTTCTGTCTATTACACACTGGAAACATAGTCTCCGATGTGAGATAGAAGCGTTCTTGCTTTGTCGGTCAATACATTTATGTATTGGTCGAGAGAGGGAGATATGATATTATTCATTTTTAGCTAAGGTTTTTCAATCTAATAAGACTCCCTATTTGACATTAATTACTTAAGTATTTATTATTTAAGAGTCATAATTTAAGTACTATAATTAATATTGAAGAAATTAGCGGTATAGACAGTAAAGCACTGATTCTTTAACGACTTCACAGTGAAATCCGGAAGAAAATGTATTACTAAAGCTAATAAACTATATTCTTTATATGATGTTTCTAATTTCAACTAATTTCGCGGTGGGCACTTAATGGATCATATTTAACAATAAAATAAAACAGTTGGTCTTACTTCACACAATCAAAGAATAGAAATATTACTGACAAAATCGCTTTCTATTTCCTAAATAATAGAAGTATTTGTATAGAAACATAATTATGCATGTCCATTATATTCTAGTTGTGATATGTATTATGGGAAAAAACCTACATCGAAAGGTAATATTGCAATACTGGAAACGTGTTTACGACTTTTATTAGCATGATGCTAAATCACCTTTTTTACTAATTAGTCATTTTATAAAGCCTAAACAGCACGCGAAATAAATTCCAACTCTAATTATGATTAGGACAATCATAATTAGAGTTGGAATTTATTCTCATACGATCACCTATGGCGGATTTGACAAGTCTATTATGCATCATAATAACATAGTTATCTTTTTGACAAGATGAATACGCACTTCGCTTTTTCGTTTGTTTGACTTGAAAGGAAAGTATTTTTTTCATTCTTTGCTGTATTACAAAACGGTACAAGTACACACACTGAAAATAAATTCGCTAATAATACCCTAGTTTACCAGATGAGAGTTGATAACTCGAAACGCGTCGTAAACAAAGTATGATTAATTCTCATGCGAAAGATAACAAGACAATACCGTAGTCTTTACAAAAATCAAGAGATTTGGTAGATAAACTGGCTATCGAGTTCGAGCAGACTTTTTGTCCAATGTTGACTTTGCCAGTCTTTTGAAATGATCTAAAAACAACAAAACTATGTTCTCTTACAACAAAAAATAGTTTTCTTGCATCCAATCACTATCATTGCCGACGCCAATGTATCCAACGGGATCATCTTAAATAATACTGTCTTTAAATCCCTTCAAGGGAAAACAAAGGAAGGTGAAATATGCCCTCCTTAAGCACTAAGAGTTACCGCAAAAATTCTTCCTCTTTTTGCAGACGTACATAATTGCTCCTACCAGTTTCGTTCCTCGCTTGCCGCATGGAACGCTAATATTAATTGTTCCTATCAAAATTAAATGTAACAAACTTAACCAAAATTTGATTCATAGTGTCAGCTTCAACTATTAATTACTATTTTGGAATTAAAAATACGTAGTTTTAGTAGTGACCTTATTTTTTAACAAAATAAAGCGAAATTTTCGAACTTCTTGATTATATAATCACCACCAACTTGTCTTTTAAATAAAGTAGTACCAGTATTCAAATATAATGTTCCATAAGACATGATTTTTGCACACGAGTTAAAGTTTAGAAAACGAGCCGATTATGATGAGTTTTCAAAGGTAAATATGCTTAAAAAAATAAACATACTGAACTTCATAATTTTACAAACTTATTTGTTTTGATATTGGTTAAGCTAACCTTTAACTCACCCATTTCGATTATAGAAAGTTTGACTAATGGCCTATTTCTCGTACATAGTAGATGTTTGTTACACATGTACATATAAATTATGAATACTTTCTTCATAATTTATGTGCAAGTGAATATCAATAGGATAAATCTAAATCATTGTTGTAATTTCTGAAATGAAAATCGATAATATTAGATACATTTGCTTTTAGCGATTGTAAATTGATTCCAAATATTTGCAAGTCTAACTTTAATAACAATCAGTTTTAGAGTCGGTTTTTCTACATGCATGTATTAGAGGTTATGAGAATGATTTCTTTGCATCCAATTAAATCAAGCCAAATCGCTCTACAGGTAACCCCTTTACTACCTGGTAATTGGTATTACATCATAATCGTATGTAAAACACTTCTTAGCTTAAAAGCTACTTATCAATAAGATAAATTCCAACGCTGTTGGTAAGATATGTCGAGTACGAGAAACCGGCATAAAAGTATTAGAAATTTTAATTTCAAACTATGTTTAAAGATTTATTTTGTTAATTAGTATAAATAAAAATTTAGTGTGGCTTTTATCCTTCTTATTTCACGTTTTTGTTATTGTAAAATATTTAAAAAGATATGTTTCCTCATTACATTTATCAACAACTTTAAAAAAATACAGTTTTGAAGAATAAAATTCTTTGAAACTAAAACAAGACTCATGGTGCACAAAGAAATATCTTATTCAAATTTATTACTCATGTGCCATATTTAGGTGAAACAGTATATCAGTAGTAATCTAGAAACAGATTTCTTCATCTTTGAATAATATCTTTCATTTACTTACACTTTTTATAAACATTCATACAATAACATATTAACTTGAAATAAACTACCGTAAAATAAAATATTATTTCGTTAAACAAATATTGCAACTGATTACAATCTAAATAATTGGAATTCCTTAAGTATATCTAAAATGCATTCTGATCAAATTGAGTGCTTTGTTTATTAAAACCAACTATACGCGAGATTTATAATAAGCGATATAACTATAGTTAAAATGATTCTGAAAACACTTGATTGGTATTTTTAGTAGTTATTTGAGATTATAAAAACAGGAAGCCTGATACGGCCACGAATATTTGGTTGCACTAATTTTTCAATTTTTCTTGGCGTTTTAAATAAATTACCATTTAGAGTGGTTTATAGAAATGACAGTAAAAATTATTACTTAGTCAATTACTCGTGTAACGTAAAGCTCTTTCCTTAATTATTTACTCGTGTTTTGATAAAAGTCGCATAGTTACTTTAAATATAAATTAGTTCATCTCACTGGTTACAAATAATAAAAATACGATGATCTCATTGCGTTTGTTGTTTATTTTGATATTTTCGAATAAACTATCGAGAAATCATCTAAATTCGCTATTAAACTAATCATGATTTATTAAGAAAAGACCAAGAAACAAAGAACTATTATTAACTATAATTGTAGAGAATATTAAAATATAAACATGCTTTAATTGAAAATTTCTTCAGAATGTGCAACACAGTAAAATAGCTATGGAGACTTCAAGATCAAAACAGGTTAAATTCTTTAGAATTTGTATGACATTGGTTGTGGGAAAAATAAATGTATAACAAAGGAGAAAAGGCACTACTAATTTCCTCAAATATTGATAGCGTATGCTTTAAAGCTCTGTGGCAAATAACTGGACTTTTTTAAAGATACGTAACATATCCGAAGTAACTGTCCCGTTAATTTAAATCCTGCTATATTAATACATTGCAATAGAGAGGAGACTGAATTTTTAAAATCTCCTCAACGATTTCTATTCGATTCAATTCTATAGATTATTAGTATCATGCATCGATTACGTTTTCGTTCATATAACTATCAATTTTAGAAATCTAAATTCGTTGAAAGCTATTTTCGTTTTATCGAAAGTGTTATAAGTACGTTCTAGAGTAACAATATATTGCATTTATTGTATACAATATACACATTGACAAGTTCAATGTAAGTTTAGACTTGTTCAAACCTACACAGCAGCCAATAGCACAATTTGCTTGTGTTAGTTGTTCCAAAACTGTGACAATATAAACCTCTCACATATCATCTTTATCAAAAAAGAAACACTGTATAGTATATTTAAATTATATAAGAACAATATTCCGAGGTCAGAGCGTTCCACCTCGTCCGTTACCAAAAACGTTAATACTGTCAGGAAAATGTCTGTGATGCTTGGGAATTCTTGGACGTTCGTTCTCTTTGGGTGCCCTATACTTTAATCAACGAGCAGAGAACATGACGCGTTTCGCGATGCTGCAAGATACTTGAGAATTTTATATTAGTTGCATCTCAACGTATACATATAAAGAAACATAACTTTACTACTATAAGACTCCCACTAAAACACAGAAATATATCCAGTTTTTAATGATGAACGCACGTGCATGTCTATCTTACTCTCTTACAATAACAAGAGCTGTCAAGTGTATAATGCTGCAAACACATTAGACCCAGTCACTACAAAGTGGTATAGTGAGAGAGAAGTCCTCTTCGTCCTCTCTCTCGAGAAGACAGCTTTTTTATTGCCACAGGGCTTCGGCCTATCGCTTCAAACAAAAAGTATTATGTAAGAACCGCGTTAAAGGCGCTGAAAAATCCACCCTAAAGTTCCACGTAAAATACAGGCTGAAAGAGAGAAAGTCTATTGATGATGAAGATCTTCTTAGGGCATGGAATAACAACCATACCTAGCTTTCAGAAAAACAAAAACGGGAAAAAGCTATTTTAATGTCTAGTTTTGAAGAATAAATGTATAGAATGTGGTGCCAATTATTTTGAAAGATTGTGAAAATGAAAGCGCTATATCTCTTATTATATAAAAATATTCTAAAAATATACATATGTTGTAAACAAATATAAAATTATTGAAAATAGGCGACGCCGACTGGACGAATAAAAGCGAGTTATAAGAGCTTTCTCTTTTCTGAAAGAATTCTACTAAATTAAGTGTATTAAGTGAAATTGTTAACAGCTTCAAATTCCAAGTTTAGTTGAAAAATATGTAATCAGAAATTTATTTTCTATAAAACTAGAGATAAAAATAAGGTTTTTATTAAAAATTAACAGAAATAAGTATGTCACACTGACATTATTTGGAGAATATCTATAGAAATTCGCTATTTTATTTCCAACAGAAAATATCGGAGCTATAATTCATCAAGCACTAGTCAATAAATTTTAAAAAACTGAAAATTTTATTCCCAGAAAAATGATGAAGATGATCCAACCAAAATAACAAAGAGCAACTTCAGAAACACGCAGTTAATATAAATGTGAGTCGTTTCTGTCTGTCTGTTTTTATATGTGTGCACCGCTGAATAACGCATACTCTATGTGTGTATATATGTATGTATATATACAAAGGGTACTAGGAAAGTTTTGCAATACAGCTTTGTTTATTTAATTTTTTCAAAGTAATTTCCTTTACATTCAATACACCTCTCCATCCTCCAAAACCAATCTTTAAACTAGTTCTGCCAAGTTTCACTAGAGAGTAAAGGACACTCGTTGTCCCAAGTCCGCAGAAGGTCCTCATCACTGGAAAACCTCCTCCCTTTTAGCTTCGTTTTCACATGCGGGAACAGTGCAAAGTTGCGGGGAGGAAGATCTGGACTGTAGGGTGAGTTCTCGAGAAGTTTAAATCCTGTCGTGGTCAAATATTCCGTGCAGGCTTTGGCGCGGTGAGCTGGAGCATTATCGTGATGGGGGAACCAGGTGTCCATTTTTGACTTTGGCCGCAGGTTTTTCATAGATCCAATGACTTTAGGCAGGCACTGTTCAGTATACCACTTAGCTGTGACTATCTTCTATTTGTCCAAAACGACGCGTTCCACAGTTCCACTCGATTTGAAAAATACAGCTATCATTTTCTTCTTTACAGATCGGGATTTTCTGACAACTACGGATGTTTCTTCATCATCATAGACCCAAACTTTGTTTTGAGCTTTAGTCCGCACATCGTAATAGTACAGCCAAGTCTCGTCACCTGTCACGATGTTGTTCACATACCGAGATTGTCCCTTATTAAACTAACCCGGCACCAAGTCACACGTCGTGTCATCTGCTCTTCAGTCAGTTGATGTGGCACCCAGAGAGAACAAGGTTTCTTCACGTGCAAATGATCATGCAGAATCGAACGAATTGCTTGTGCATTTAGACCTGAAGTACCCTCTATCTGTTGGTAGGTCACTCACCTGTCCTCGCCGAGCATTTTCCTCACAGTAGTAACGTTTTCCTCCGTAACTGACGTTCGTGGCCTTCCTGGACTCTCAGCATCCTCCACAGTTAAATTTTCCCTTTGGAATTCTCTATACCACCTGAATATCGTTGTGCGATGTGGACAAACATCACCTAGTGCAAGAATAATTTCTTCGAAGTACTGATCTATGTTTAAACCACGCACGAAATTATAACGCAAAACTGCCCTTATCTCATTTTGTGACCGCGATGCCATCGCAAGCGCTTTACACTCTCACTGCTAATAAATAACTGAGCCCATCGAAATGGCGCGGCGGCTGCTATGCACGAATGACTATATCTCAACATGCAGCAACAAGCAGCTTCCTATAATTCATTGTTGCGTCATATCGCGAACTTTCCTAGTACCCTTTGTAAGGTGGGAACAATTTAAAAGCATATAAACTATGCCACGCACTAGAAATCAGCGGCGATTCCAGTTAGTTTTCTGTTTATGGGTAGGGGTACAAAATTATAAATAATCCAAATTTTTACAAAAACATTATTTTCTCTTATGAATGTATATGTTCGATCAAACGTATCGTCTCAAAATACTCGCTATTTGAGTGATGCAAATCCGAGCTTTATTATTGATATCAATCGACAAAATTGCAAAAGAGTAAATGTTTGGTGGACCATATTATATAGCAGGAACTTTAGCCTTTATTTGTTCGCGAGAACGCCGCTATAATTATTATTATATTGCTAACCAATTTGTTCTTATAAGAGCTAAGATGTATTTAGAGAGTTATACTTTCAATAGGATGGATGTCTGTCACATTCTCCACATGCTGTCACAGAGTGAATGATGTCTCTATTGGATTCCGTATGATCAGAAGACTTGATCTAAATTTATGGCCCCCGCACTTACCTGGTTTAGCCATTATGGACTTTTTTCTATGAGCAATACCTCAAAGGAATAGTAAATATTATATATTAAATACTTATCAGGCAATGAAAATGTGTTAAAAAACCGGACAAGACAAGTTATTCCAAGTATAATTCCGAAAATGTTAAAAAATAGCTTAAGAGAATTTAGACTCAGCCAAAAGTAGTGATCAATGTGACATATTTCTGTTAATTTGTGACAAACATCTTGTTTTAGTTTTTATTTTCAATTTTTTAGAAAAAAAATTTTTACTATTTTCCAACTTAATCTGGAAATGAAATAATCAACTTTTAGATGACATCAACTCACACAGTTAAAAATAATTGTACTTTACTATGATTCACTTTTACATTTCTTAATTTTTTTAAATAAACTGAACTACTGTTTATATTCCCAAGAACAAGCGAAAATTTTAATAAGCCAATAATAGAAAATATCTTCCTCTTGTTACATCTATTCTACATTTTGTATATAAAGCTAATGTAAAGTATAATAAAGAAAGGTTTCGAAATAGCTTTCCAGCTAATTAAAAAAAATTAACATATATATCAAAATGAACTTACCCAAGGAATGTTGATACAATATAGACCACGAAAATTTGGGTATTTAGTGTAAACGTGTAAGTTATCATCCCTATTAGTGATAATATATAAACAACCAACGTAGTCTCTCTATATAAAAAAGCAATTAGTCATTTTTTTTAGAAAATTATCATTTTTCTTACTTAAATTTCTTTGTTTTATCTAGTATAACTCCACATACAACCGATCCGACCATACCAGCAATTACTATTAATAACCCTATTCTACCTGCATCTGCGGCGCTATCCTAATAAACAAGAAAAATTAGAAGCACGTCCTTAATATAGTCAACACATAAATTCATATTTCACTTACTGGATAATAAGTTAAAACTATTTGGTTCAGTAATGTTGATATAGCGTAGAAAATTCCTACATTAATACCATATGATAGGACCAATAAAATATAATTTCGATTCATAACCAGAGTTTTGATAGAATTCTTGAAATTTGTTTCTTTCTGAGCTTCTTGTGTTTTACTGGCTTCAGCTAAAGACGGAGGGGTAGGTGGTTGATCTTTGAAAACTAAATAAAGTGTAAGTACTTCTTATTTAATTTAGTGATGTATTTTGTTACTTACAGATTGCTATTAGTGCCGTAATTACTGTAGTTATTACGCCAGTTCCAATGAATAATATATTTAATTGAGTTTTAACTTCTTCCACTGGTCCTGACTGAACTATCATTGGTGGAATAAGAAAACCTATAGCGCAACCTAGCTGAAAATAATAGTTGTAAAACATTATTGAGTTTAAAAGCCATTTATTAGATTAAAAATCTGTATTCATTTTGTAAATGTATATTGTCTGTATTAAGAATTAAGAAAAATATACCACATATAATTATAAAATAACAATTATTTTATGCCCTAACCATATTTTATGATGAATGTTAATGTAATCAGTAGTATCAATTAAATTGAATTACTTGAAAGTTTCGCGGACCTATCTGTCTCTCGTTTCTCCTGATACATGAACAGACATATGTATAAATCATTTAGTAATTTTAAGTTCATATGTTTTGTTATCACGAATAAACGAACAAAAGTCAAACTCTTCAGCGTTACTTCTAAAATGTGGGAATAAAAAATTCCGTGATCTGACCTCAGCCATTCTCAAACAGTTAAAAGTGTTTGTAAACCAATACTTAAAAATAATCTTTAGATCAAATTATAAAAAGAAAACATAGATCACTTGGACGCAACCAAGAAAGAATAGGAAGATATTAGATTGGAAGAAAAGGAATAAGATAATCGAAACGAAAGCTCATCAAGTTATGAGTAGAATTATTACGGCTTGCGGGAAGTAGGCGAGGGATATAGACTAGATCCCCAATGAATAATGGAACTATATATATATGCATATAATGAAATACATATTGTATATGTACCTACACAGAAATACAGAAGTTCTAAGTTATTATTATTGTATTAAATATATATGAAGAGAAATTTGTGTATGCAGACGATTTAGAATGGAAATGGTATTAATGCTTGCTTACCAAAAAAAGTAATTCATAAATAACATTTATTTCTTCAACAAAATTGTATAATAGAACAAAATGTATAGAAACGTATTCCTGTATTCAAATATCTACAATTCTTAGTATATATGCACTGTATACATTCTGTTAACCTAGTCTCGTTTATAGTTTATAGTTAAACTTAATTTTTTTACCTTTCTTGGTGACAGAAAATTGATAAATGATCTTTATGTATAACTTGACATTCTATTAATTTGTTTATAACACTGCGCAATACTATTTGTAAAATCAGTCTATAGTTCTTACGCGCGTACTTAATATTCCAACCAAATTTAATATTTTAATCTAACCGTTATTACTGATCATTATCATAACGGATATCCTACTTATCCAACGCGATATATATGATAGGGTAAATTTACGAATGATAAAATAGTAATTATTAAGAATAAAATATATACAAATATATAAAAATATATAAAAAAAGAATACTGTATCAAGTGTCGAGGAAAATATGAAACATATGTATCTTATGTATATATTTATTAAATTAAAAAATATAAACTTAAAAACAAATAAAGTAGAAAATAATAGTACTCTTACATATTTTTTTAAATATTAAATTTTGAATAATACACTGTGCATACTTCTCGGTATCATATTGAAATTATAAGCAGCAGCACATTAATCAAGTGGACTTTTAGGAACGGTAACTGAAAAATGGCAAATAATATTATGGCAATTCTTGAATGTATTTTCTATGAATAAATAATTAAATTTTTATATCGATATTAACTATAATTAACATTTCGTTGTTTATCAAAACATTTCCAACAAAGGAATTATAGAAATACAAAAACTAAAAAACAAATGTAGGATAACGAGTTTTACGAAATAAACAGAATACTTAAAACTCACATTCAAAACATCGTTCACTTTATTAGACATTTCCATCATTTTAAAATATGTTATTGGCCTACTTCGTAATCTAATAAATGATTAAATAAGAAACGATAATTTATTAGTACATTTATTTAGTGAAGATTATTAAAATTTAAATTTTCTTATAAAGTTAAATTTGCTCTTTACTAGATAATAATAAAGTTCATATAGTATGTACTATTGTCGATCAAATTTTAGTGTCAAGAGTGCAAGGCGAAATAAAAGTCCTAAAAACAATCCTTGAAATAAATAGAAAGGGAATGCAGCTAAAATCAAAATCTTCGTTCCATCGAATCTGAATCTAATTCACTACTTCGAGAATTTAATTAAAATCTTAATAACAACTATTCCAAGCAAGATATTCATCGTGTCAAACCCCTTCTCTGTTGAGGCAGAAATAATCACTGGTGTTTACAGGATTTTATATTTGTATAGGAATGTGTCCCTCAGAGTCTCATTACCGGAATTAGCGTTTCTGCGGGAGTCGAGCTACCCTCAAACTATGTTGTCTAAAGTTGCGTGGTCGTAGAGAAATTCTGCAGTTAGCGTTTCTCTGGGAACACCAGACACACCTTGCATTTAGTCCTACTCGATCAAATGGGGCATTGATCGTAACTATTGTTTCCCTTGTTGCTTGTAGGAAAATTATGAAAAAGATACAAAACAAAACATAAGAAGTTCTAAAGCTGCAAAGCAACAACCTTCAATTAAAAAAAATCAAGCTAAGAAGGGGCATCTACAGATAAAACCACGAAGTCGTGAGCATCTATTGCAGCGTGAAGAGAATCCGATGATGTTTGACGAGGACACCTGAACTGATTTGTAATTTATAAGGTTAATGTGAAACAGTTGGTGAAACAACGCCAATATTGTATAAAGTCTGAGAAAGAACTTAACAGGTGAATGAAAGGAAGTCAAGAGATTCTGAGACCAAAATAAATTTGAAAAAGTCGCAGTGGAATAAGCTTCATGGTCATCAAATTATGTAATCTAATCCGTATACTAGCGAAACGAAGCGTTCGATTAGCACTCGCATTGCTAAACACGAGCGTTGTACGCCGAGCGCAGCTGGACAGTAATTTCCAAAAGGAAATGAGAAACCGGACATCAAATTCAATTTAATTTAATGTGAGAATCTATAGGAATAATAAAACATTTGAACGATCTTAGCCGCGAGTTGAAGGTTCTTTACGCAATACTTGGTCGTCTATCCAAACCATCTACTACCATAAAAATAACACTGTACCGTACGCAGCACTTAGTAACCGAAGAATCCATTATGGAGATTCAACTACATCTACAATATTAGATTGATACAGGCATCCCCCACCGCAAAATCAATCGACATATAAGCGCGCTACACAAGCCGCGGCAAATACACAAATACCAAAGTATGGACGAATTATAAGCAGTCAGACGAAGACCATCACATAAAGATAAGAAATGTGATTTTTCCGAAATATTCCGCCGGTCCTTTGCAAGTATTTTTACATAGGAAAAAATCCGAAACGATGCAAATACATATAATATTACACTTACAAAATCATATACATAAGTTGCATTAAAAGCTTTTCAGTTCGACTACATCCCGTAAGGTGGCGCTGTCGAAAATCTTTTTGTCGTATTCTCTGAGATTTTTAGTCCCAATAGCATTTACGATTGCTAGCATGTAATGTTTTCTCTGTTTAGTAATTTTTAAATAAAGCGATTTTTATGAAAAACGGAATTAACGCCCGAAAATTTTCGAGCCATGATTTTCTACGATTTTAAAGACAATCAACAAGCGTGTTCGCAAAAATCAAGTGATTGTTTGGCAACGAAGGATCCTTAGCGACTATTGAACGGTAGTACAACGAGTTTTAGCGTGGACGTGTTTCACTCAAAGACGAGCATCGTTAAGGACGGCCCGCCACTGCTGGCATGCTAGAGAACATCGACGCCGTTTACAACATGATAAAGACAGAGAATCACTGCACATATAGAAATATTCGGACATCGATGTGCTTAGGTATGACACAAATCAGAACTATCCCGCATCATCATCTTACCATCAGAAAGCTTTGCGCTTGATGGATATCACACAATTTAACAGAAAGTCAAAAAAGCGCGTATGAATTGGTGCAAAAATGCAAAAAAAATTCAACCGAAATCGAACAAAATCAATGTAGGACATCGATACAGGTGACGAAAATTGGATTTATTGTTACGAGCCAGAAAAAAACGACAATCAGCTCAATGGGTCTTCGAATACGAAGAGAAATCCACGAAAGTAAGACACGAACGAAGCTCTGGCAAGAAAATGGTGGCCTGTTTTTCGGACGCACCGGGTCATCTTGCTTCTATTCCGCTAGAGTATTGTTGCACAGTCAATGCTGAATGGTACACAACCATTTGTTTGCCAACTGTGTTCCAAAAAGTGCGCGAGGAATGACCAAGAGGACGGATTCTGCATTAAGACAAGGCACCATCACACAACACATCAGAGTTTTCAACCGTTTCCCGAACGGAATTGATGACTCATCCGCCTTAAAGACCCAACCTGGCACCTTGTGACTTCTTCTTATTCTCATACATAAAAGACAAAATGTGTGGATTGAAATTTAATGCTCCGGAAGTGACTGTGCAAGCCTTCAAAAGCTTCGCATCTAAGGTGTCTGAAGAATAATGGGCCTAGTGACTTGAGAACTGGTTCCACCGAATGCAGAAGTGAATAGACCATGAGAGCGAATATTTTAAAAAGCAATAAAAAAATTGATTAAAATAATTGATATTTTCTGCAAAAAATCATCTGCAAAATTTTTAAAGCAACCTATGTATATACAATAATTATCTATTTATAGTTTAAAATAAAAATTATAACCTACAAGACCTTAAAAATTTGTTAATATCATCCATGAAGTAACTAAAGTTTTGAATCGATTAGGACCCATCATAATATCTGCTTGATTAATTGAAGTGTGATAAAATCCCGATACCATTTTATTACATAACTGGTTTTTAAGCAATATCATTAAACAGATTTTAGTCGGTTTTAAAATTATAATTTATTCTTTTTTTTATTAATTTATGCAATCCACTTTATTCTAACCCGAGCTTAAATAATTCCATTACTCAACCAGTTATAAATGCAACTAATAGAGGAGTTTTGAGAACATCAAAAAATCTTCAAAGTTGAAGAAAAATTGACACGTTGTCTTCTAAAAGTAAATGGTAATCTAAAATTATATTTTATTTTGTGTATACTATTTTCAATATCTGAAAGAATTATTTACTATCTTCGGTTAACGTTTTATATTTATTTAAAATTATAGCATCTTATTATAGTTCCCAAAATTTTGAACGCAAATATGAATAAGAAAGTGACGCATAAAATTATATCTAAATTTAAGTATTGAACATGAGCCAAATAAACAAACATTTTAAAGAGTATGTAGTGTTCGAACGGCTTCTCTGAAATATCGAAAGAAAGGCTCAATGATTATACTTTCGCTCATTGCAAATATTTTTTATAATAAAGTAAATGTATAATTTCAGGGAGAAAAAATAATTTCTGATGCCATTAATTTTTTTAAAATTGTTTAGTGTTGGCATGCCATTACAGCCATAATCAGTAACAGTTTCAATATTGCTAATGATTGAAATAACTTTTATCTCCTTGAAATAAGACAAGCTCAAAATTCTAATTAAATTATATAAAGACTTATCGCCAGAAACAATGGCTGATATTAGTTATGATAAATTCTGTTTTCTTTTAATTTTTTCTTAATATCTTATTATCATAGATCGGTACTTTGTTTACTAATATATATATTTAGACAATTTAAAAGATTTTTACTTAAAAAAGCAGGCAATTAGTTTTTAATAAAAGAAAAATTCAATCTGTATAAATTTCAAATATTAAATTATACTGTATTTTCTAGAAATAATTTTATCTAATTATATCTACGTATATATATACGTACTTAATTAAGACGAAAACAAGAGATTTTAATTGGGTGTCTTATCAATTATACTTAATTGCCAATAAACTATAGAAATTAGTCATTGTTTGTGCTACATTCTATATTTTTCAAGAGAAATATATCATAATTAACATGCACTATCTAAAAATAGAAACCTCACATATGTACATGTGCACACATATTAATTTATAACTTTATAATTATATTCATATATTTTATTTTGCAAGAAGTTCGTGTTAGTTATTCCGCGTAAAAGAAAATAACATTAAAAAAGAATCTAAAATCCATTTAATAGCCTTACTTGTGTACATCGGAAAAATTATGTTCATTATTATAACCAAGTCATAGTAAATTTCACAGAAACAAGAAAAGAAAGATGCGTTGGCAAACTATCCCAAACATAAAACAGCTACTCGACTTTAAATAATTTCATCACTCAACAGACTACTTTGACAGGCTACCGCCGCTTTGTAAATTATAGAAAGGAAGACTTTGATAGTCTCCGCAAAATATTCCCATTTCGTGTTTTGTTTGTGGTTTCTCTTCTCGATGAATGCCGGCAGCCAAAGATCTTAAGCCACGTAATATGCCAATACCTCATATATAGTGTACGTAATGTTACTAGTTACTATAACTTCTATTTCCAAGGAGAAAAAAATATACTATAAAGAGACGTGAAGACATATTACTATTATTACATGAATTTTAAATGAGTTATAGTAACTACTAAGTTCGTAAAAATAATCATCCTGAGCAACTTTAATATCGTTGTCTGTTAAAAATTTCTGGCTTGTAAGTGCATAGTGGTAAATTCGACAAATATGGCAGGTGCGGCAACAAAGCAAGCCTGTTCGCTAATTTTTACAATAGCAATAACATTTAATTGCCTTGGAAGAAAATAACGTCTTTCCTTACTAAACCAGGACGTTTTTCATTAACTTATTGCTCTAATTTGGATGGTAATCATAAAAAGAATATCTGCATTGCCTTCTTTTGGGAGGAGGAGCAAGAACCACTACGCCGTCACTGGTCACATTGATGTGTTTTGGTTTGCGCACTTAACGATGGCCCAAGTCTCGTTTCTGTCTTGTTTTTTCGAAAACGCTTACAACACTCACGAGAAATTTGCATTCACACTAATTTTTAACCAACACTGAACACGCGCAGCACCCACCTCGCAGACAGCTTCTCCACAACCAACTCTTCATTCAAAATTTATATTGTAGACTTCTCCAAGCGAAGGCATTTGAACGCGCACTTTTTCAACAAATACTGGTATGGTGGCAGATTTTGTTTTACATCCTTAATGATCACCACATTAGCACTCACGAATCTACTTATCTACGGTGGAAAATCAAGAAACCGAGTTGTTCAGACCGCGCTTGATCTTCTTATGAATATTTCTAGCTATCAAGCCTTTCAAGAAGAAGTACTTATGAATTAAATAGTAGTAAAAGAAACGTAGTGTGAAACAACTGTTAGTAGAGCTATCTCTTTAATTCTAAGAACAGCTAGATATAGATGATAAATGTATACAGCATGTAGGTGAACATTTTGAATAACTAATTCAATAAGCGAATTCTTTTTAAATGATTTTCATTGTGACTTTTTTGCTACAATACATAATACCAGAGCAGTAGAGTTGTCTAAAACTACAAATGCTTGCTTTCAGTTACGATATAATTTTGGGCATATGTTCATTAGATAATAGTAATTAGATATTATTAAGAAAACCTCGAACTTTACCGAGATTTATGTTGTGGTCGAAGAGATATTGGAGCGGGACTACGTTTTCCAAAACCAAACGTCAATTATAGTTATACACTTAGTCAACATGGCTCCATTTTTCAAGTGTGATTGTGTGCCGTGCTACGTCGTGCAAGAGAAAACAATGTTTTATCAGAGGTGACGTCAAGACTAATATAAGAATACCTTGAAAAACTAGAGAAAGCTGATCCGCGTGCGAGGATATAATAAAGTTGAAGGCAATAAAAAAGGAAAATTCACTAAACGAGAAGCAGAAATAGAAAAGACATTAAGCATCCAAACAATGGTATAGCAAATAACATATAAATTGCTGCCCTTGTGAGGGAATCAGCTACAAAGTTTCATGACCGATCATGGCCAGCAAAAGGACGCTTCCATAAGATTAGATGCAGACATTACAAAATTTGCAACAAAAAAAAACTCTTTACATTAGAGAATTAAATCTGATATTAAAAGCAATAGTAAAAAATAAGTATTCCATAATTAAAA
Source organism: Dermolepida albohirtum (assembly GCA_031893035.1). Lineage (NCBI taxonomy): Eukaryota > Metazoa > Arthropoda > Insecta > Coleoptera > Scarabaeidae > Dermolepida > Dermolepida albohirtum. The sequence continues at coordinate 346,615 of JAVIWB010003153.1, forward strand.
ATTATTTCCATTATAATAAGATAAAATTAGAAGCCATTTTGTTTCAAAAAAAAATCAACAATAAGTACATGTCAAATGAAGACATCAAAAAACTCAAATAATGTATCTCTTCGTTTTCAATAATCCTGATAGAGACTTTTCTGAAATATAACTACGTACTTTTGAAAGAACGTATATATACAATCTTACTAATACTTTTAAGATAAGATTTTATTATTCCATGGAATTTTTATTTTTCAATAAAATCGGAAATATACTATGAAAAATTTAACGAAAGTGATATATACTAGATTTTTTGCAAATAATATTATCAGAAATCCTTTCTATTAGTTGCTTCAAAATTTTACGTGCATAGTATATAGTGTAATCATTATTTTCAAGTAGTACAATAATATTTTAAAATCTCAGTTACTGGAAGTAAATGTAATTGAAATAATAATTACTGGATTCGGATTGTCGAAAACTTTTAGTTGTTTGTTTAAATAAGTTATGTAATAAAAGTTATTGAAATATATTCTGATAAATAAATTAGAAAAATGTGTTTGATATTCTGATTATAAGCCATAGCAATTGCTTTTGATTTACTCTTTTTATACAATCGAATTCAAGTTGATAACAAGTGGAGTATGCACATAGTTTGCTTAAACTATTATAGATATTTTGTTATCTCATTATTTGTCTTCAATTGTGAAGTTTAATACAATATGTCAAATCAAAATCCCTTAATATAGTCATATTTATTTGCACCGCCACAAAATAATATACAAGCAAAAAGACTACTAATTTCCTTTTGATTGTCTTAAGCTAAATACCAAAACAGAAATGGTTCATTATATCAGGTTGTTAGATATGAAATGTCTGATTTTGTAAGAAATAAAAAAAGTCTAAATTTAAAAAAATATAAATGTTTATTCTGCAAAATAGTCTCCATTTACATCAATAGTTTGTTGCCAACGGCCTGGAAGCTGAAAAATTCCCTTTGAAAAGAAATCTAGGTTTTGACGGCTCACATATTGCCCAAACACTGCTATTACAGACTCCCGGTCAGGGAAGTCCCTATTTTTTAAGTGATTGTCTAAACTTCGGAAAAAATGAAAATCAGTTGGCGAAAGGTCAGGTGAATAAGGTGGGTGAGGGAGAATTTCGTAACCAAATTCCGAAAGTTTTTGGATTGTCTGTGTGTGCAACATGAGGTCTTGCATTATCATGAAGAAGTATGGGTCCATGTCTATTGACTAGTGAGGGCTGCAAGCGGCTCAATTTTCCATGCATAATTTCCAGTTCGGCACAATAGGACGCTGCCGTGATGGTTTCACCAGGTTGCAAAAATGAATAGTGAATAATACCCTTACTGGTCCACCATACAGTCACCATAATCTTTCGCAGGTGAAGTGATGCTCGTGCATGCTGAGGTAGCCACCTCTAATCGACGGAGCTTATTGGCTTCCGTTAATTGGTGCGGCACCCATCGATTGAGTTTCTTCACTTTGCCAATCGAAGAAAGGTGACGACTAATGATGGCAATGGACACTTGAAATGTTTCTGCAAGGCTACGCACTGTTGTCGACGGATTACTTTCAATTTCTACACGCAGCTCGTCGTCATTAACGGTGCTACGCGCGTATCCGCGAGGTTCATTTTCCAAATCAAAATTTCCCTCGCTGAATTTTTTAAACCATCGCCGTAATGTGCGTTCATTACACGTGGTTTCACCGAACGTCTGATTAATTTCTCGCGTTGCTGCAGCTGCATTTAATCCCTTTTTAAATTGAAAGAGGTAAATTGCCCGAATATCTCTTGCCAACAGCATTTCCATAGGCGAGACAAGGACAGGTGTATTAATCTTTCCAAGAAATGGAACAGGTACACACTTCAAAATAAATACCCTTTTCTACAAATACAATAATAATTTTCACCAAAAATATACACGTCTTCACACAGGTACGATTCAGTTCAGACTGAAGGAAGAAACGGACATTACACTTGTAACAACCTGATATTATAGTATAAGCATATACAGTGGTTTCACTTAGTGTCGGGACTACGAATTTTTATTTAATTTATTATTTGTATTTTAGGTAAAATTAACTTAGTTTTAGTAACTACGATGTTCTAAAAAATGGGGCGGTTTGTAACTCGTCCGATTTCAAAAACTACCTGTAAAACTATAACGTAATTCGTCCGATCGGATGGCTGAATTCGTCCGATTTGTCATTACCTGAATTATCCTCTTATCATAATAAAATAATTTAATACCTTGTTGATATACTACTAAACCAGAAAGCGCCCAAAATAAATACAATACGAATGCAGTGGTTAAAACGAAATTTCATAAAACAATAATATATGTATGCAATTGATTGAGGTATGTTTAGTTCGTTTATTCGGAAAGAGGACAGGATAAAAAATAAAAAAAAATGTTTTATAGAATAGAATATAATAATAGCGTAATATATACAATACATATAATAATATAATTACATTGAACAAATATTTACAATGAAAGTTAGCGAACTTTATATCTCTGTGAAATTTTACATACAAATTCATATCTGGAAAGAACATTTGAATTTTTATCTTTAATAAGATCTTCAACAATTTTTAAAGTGCGTATCATATGGGTTCTTATTATTTTATTTGAATTTACACTTTGAATTTTAAGGTAAGTATCTACTTGAAACTCTACTAATTTATCAATAAATACAAATATATTGGGATTATTATTATAAAAACTACCACTAAAACGCGAATGGAAAGATTCACAGCAGTTTGTTGTATTTTCAATGGAAGCGGACTCTTCGGACCATATATTTGGCGGGAATTTAGAAGTATCTTCTATGTAATTTTCAACCAGATAATCGCAAAATTTCTGCATGGCTCCATTAGTTGGTATAATGCTCATAAAGTCGAAAACAAAACATTCTTCTACTTCTTCAGGATTAAGAAATGGAAGGCCAAATATATGCGATAGCCATTTCCCAGATTCGGACGCTTCGTCCTTGTACACACTTGTCAATCCCAGTGCCTGAATCTTTCGGTACCAAGCTTGTGCTAGATGGAACCTACAGCCTTTAATAGCAATCTGTGGCCAAGTTACTTTTAAAGCATTATGAACGGCGATTTCAAAATCCACTAATGCAATCTTCGGTTGAAAAGGAACGAGCGAGATTTCATATATTTGGTCACACAGTATCCGAAAAAAATGAATAATATCATATCTCCCTCTCTCGACCAATACATAAATGTATTGACCGACAAAGCAAGAACGCTTCTATCTTACAGATCGGAGACTATGTTTCCAGTGTATAATAGACAGAAACTTACATCTAGGCTTTATGCCAATTAAAGAATGTTAAAAGAATGTAAGTTTTCTGTCTATTATACACTGGAAACATAGTCTCCGATCTGTAAGATAGAAGCGTTCTTGCTTTGTCGGTCAATACATTTATGTATTGGTCGAGAGAGGGAGATATGATATTATTCATTATTTTCTGTATCGAAAGATATGATAATACACTCTGAAGGAATCGTTCATTAATAACACAAATCAACCTGACGATCCGTGAATCGGTGAAACATATGTAGTTGATAGGGTGTTATTAATAATAGAATGATTCCTTTTTAACATAATATCCGAAAAAGTTTTTCATATGTACCTTGTTTTTTGTCTTGTAGCAAACAATAGACGAGGGGGATATAGTGACCATTCTCTAGGCCATGTATAGTATAAAATTGATGAAAATGCTTACAGCAATAGTCGAATGTCCCATCCATATAAATCTTTTCAATTCCAGCCAGAAATTTCAAACTTGTAACACATGTAAACATCACTAGTCCTGAGTTTACATCATTGAATGAAAGAAAATTCTCTCCGCGATGTGTTTTGAGATCAGCTGTTTGTAAATATATATGAACTTCGTTTGCGTTTCGAGGTAACACAGGGAACGTTTTTCTTCTTGCGTAATATATATTTTTCCGAATTTGCGCCACGTCCTGCACATCGATATCAATATTCGGATTACACATAATCTGGTTTCTTATAATCTTTGAAGGTCTCATCGAAGTATCTTCTGTTGCTTTTCTTTTACAGACACTACTTAAACGTTGCCTATTAAGGCTCTTGTGATTTTCTTCATGATTACGATTGATATTTACAATATTATCTATAACATCTTCTTCACTCGAGGTAAAAAATTTGGCACTACAACCAGAAACAGAACAAACCCATTTTTTCTGTCCACTCTTTAAAGTTGATTTATGCTTATACTTGAAACCATCAAGTATTAACATCACTTTTCCACGTTCACTTAGCACGGTTTCTACAGACATTTTTTAAATAATTGGCGATATTGTCACTACGAATCAAGCGTAAGAACTAATTACAATAATCAACACATTTACCTTATATAGTGTCTTCGAGTGGAGTGCCATTTAAACACAATTATTTATTAATTATTTCTATTTCCAAAATTATTTACAATTATATCTATTTGTCAAATTATATATTAATTACGCCTATTTCTACAATTTAAGAAATTGGGGATTAAAAGATTATCTGTATTAGCCGACCCTTACCCGGCTTATCATCTGATCGGACCAGTTACGCCATCACCTTTTCTGACCCTTGGGTCCATCTACTTAATTCGGACGAATTGCGATGCGCCCAAAAAATGTTTAACCTTTTTTAATCCATGAGCACACTTATCTAAATATATTTTATATATATATATATATATATATATATATATATGTATATATATATATATATATATATATATATATATATATATATATATATATATATATATATATATATAATGTATTGATTGCTATAATGGATTGATTATTATTAAAGAAACATTTTTAATTTGTTTTTGATTGCATATGTATATGAGTATTTCGCTTACGACTGCATATAAGTACGATAATATTTTATATTAAAAAATATAAAGACTTCAGGGTTTAAATAAAAACATTTGTTATTGAAATTTATTACGTGAAATATTTTCAGTATTTTCATCGCAAAATATCATATATATATATATATATATATATATATATATATATATATATATATATATATATATATATATATATATATATATATATATATATATATATATATATATATATATATATATATATATATATACAACCATGCTCAGATGTATTAGACACCTCAGGCAAAAACCCTTATTCTCGGTATTATCCAAGTCTGACGGAAATTAACCGTAAAAATAGTTACTGGTATTTGAGTTTGATGGAGCCTGTGGTTGATTGACTTGATCAATAAGGTTGATATATAACCCCTTTCCACAATTAACTATTTGTAAATTCTGTATACGCATTTCGACAACCAAGTTGTCATCATCAGCAGATAATTTCAAAGTGTCGCACCTGGTAAAACACGGCGAAAAAATTGCACGAAAAAACAAACTCCGTACGCGATCCTCACCGTTCAAACCCAAGATGTGCACATCTTGGTTTTGAAGATGTGCAAGTGTCAGAAAACCCTGTACCTGGATTAGAGAAGACAGAATTTTACAAAGACTGGCTCTCAGTGACAGGAAAAAATCGTCGAAACAGCTCGCCAGTGAGCTGAAACAGCGTTATCGCGTAACAGTTTCTGCGCAAACAGTGAGAAGGCGTCTCCAGCGTGCTGGTTTATGGGCCAAACAACATGAAAATTGGACAATCGAGAAGTGGTCGAAGATTCTTTGGTCTGATGAATCGAATATCGAGGTATGTAAGTACATCTTTATGACTAATATTCTTATCGTTGTATGCAATTCAGTCTACATGTAACATTAAACAAAATTAATCTTGTCTAAGTGCTAACTTTCTTCTTTTGCCTGGCAGCTTTGGGAACTACCTGGGACGCTATACGTTCGGCGTAGGCAAGGGGAAGCTTATGAACCACAATGTATCATTCCCACAGTAAAATTTGGAGGTGGTAGTATCATGATTTGGGGTTGTATGTCTGCATACGGTGTTGGAGAAGTGTACCTGTGCGATGGACGGATGAATAGCCAACGCTATTTAGCCATGTTGGAGGAAGTATTAGAACCATCTGTGCTAAAACTATTCGACCAGGATATTCCACAATACATTTTTCAGCAAGATAATGCGCCCTGCTACAAATCGGAGCTGTAATGCGTTGGTTCGAGGAAAACACAGTGGAGGTATTGGATTGGCCGCCACAAAGTCCCAATTTGTCGCCCATTGAAAATTTGGGGCGTGTCTTAAAAACTAAGATCACGGAACATAAATGCCTGTCAAAAGCAGAATTATCAACAAAAATTCGCGAAATATGGGTTGCAATACCACCGGCAGAGTGTTACAATTTAGTAGCAAGTATGCCTCGACGAGTGCGAACTGTCACGAGGGCAAGGGCGGAGCGACAAAATATTGATAAATTGTACTATATTACTAAATAACACTTTGTACATAATTTTCACAACAGTTTTATTTTCCTCACCTCTCTTTTGACTAAACTATATAAACTATATATGTATGTATGTACATAAATTCGTAAGGTGTCTAATACATTTGAGCATGGTTGTATATATTTATAAGTGCGTATGTCAGAAATCGAATAAATTTTGAATTTAAAATTGAGGAATCGAAATTAAATAATTTCATATTACGAAATTATTTAATCTTGTTTCAATCCGATTCGCGCATCGCTAATGTACAGAATTAGTCAAATACAGTTGTCTATTTGAAGAAATTCGAAGATATTGCGGTTATATAATTTGATGTTTTTTTTTTTAGTATAATTTTTCTACACTGGTAGAGATTTATATCACGTATGAAGGGTTCAGAGCTGTTGTAGATAAAGACATCTGTTAGAATTGAAATACTTTATTTTCACTTGAAATGTATATTATGAACATTATGCGTTTTATGTATACTATTATGTGTGTTATAAATATCAATATTTTATATATATTATTATGTATTTTATATAGTAATTATATTTGCTTTTCTTATACGTAAGCTAACGCATACATTCTAGTCCGAAACAACTTTTGTCGTCGTGTACATATTGTACGTAAAGGGACAGAGATCGACCTACCTGACCATCTGCGTCACTGTTGTTGGATAGTTGCATGACGCTTCCTCAATGGATGCAAAGTTGACAGTGTCGAATATTTCCACTCTATCGGGAGTGGCATAGATACCTCGATGCGTTGAACGCGAAGCGATATTTTTTGAACTGTATCGTTACGTACATAGTATATGTACGATTTGAACTACTTCTTTCTATTTAGTGTTCGAACTTCTATATTTATACTTGTAGTATTATATGCACATGTACCTCCGCATACCGAACAGTTCGCCGTTCAAAATAAAATTGTTTAAAACATTTGTGTGCTCCATTTCAATTACATAGGGCTTTTAAACAGTTTCCTTAACAATATCCGCTCGATTATCTATACAATATGCTTAACTTAAATTAAATTTTATAGACAAAATGCCATTATAACCAAATAGAAACTTTTAATAATATACTGTGCTCCCAAATATATAAAATTAAAAATTCCCAACTAAATCTGTTATATTAATTCTCTAAACATTGAAAAAAGTGATCATTAAGTCAGAGCAGTTATTGTAATTGAGATATAAGATATATTTATTTTATAATTCCTGTTTATTATAAGGTAAATTTTAATGAAGAATGTAGTTGATTAAATTAATCAATTAAGGTTAATATAACCACTTTCCACAATAATGTTCGTATTTTCCATACGTATTTCGACAACTAAGTTATCATCATCAGCAGATGATGCATCTGGAACCACGGCAAAACCTGCACACACTTAATGTGTGTTTAGATTTCGACGGTGTAAATCTGGTACGGATTTTGCTTCTGTGCAAAATACGTAAACAGAATACGAAAATTATTGTAGAAAGTGGTTATATTAAGCCAGAAAGTAACTGAAGGACGTAAAGCAAATGGTGATCATAAAAATGTACTAAACAAAAGCATTGTTACAACTATATCATAAAGAATTGCATTGACAAGCGTCTCCTTTGAATATGTGTCGATTTACTACTTACAATTCATATCGCCATGAGCCGATATGCGAATTTTCATTTAATTTCACTAATTTTCAAAAATAAAGATACTGTTCCAAGTTTATACTGTGATTATATGCCTGTCTTGATTAATGATGTCATTATATAACATTGACATGTAATAAATAGAAAAAAATAATCAAAAATAACTCACTTGATTACCAAACACTCCAATGCTACATGCCGAAGACACTTGTTCCGGTCCAAACCAAACTGCAGCCAATCTAGCGGGTATTGAAAGAACACAAGCTTGAGACAAAGCTACGACACTCTGACCAAGAAACGTAACCCAAAATAAATAGGGATCCACGGATGCTACTTTAATCCACGAGCCAATACAAGTTCCTATAGATCCTAATAATACTGTTACCCTTAAACCCTAAAAGTATTTTCAAAATAATGGCTGTAAAAACCTGAAAAGTATTATTCATTCACTTACTAATTTATCTAAAAGAAAACTTGCTGGAAACACAGTTGGTATATACAAAACCATATAAATCATTGATGTCCAATCAACGGCAATCGTTGACACACCATAGAATTCTGTTATGACGTTTGCCACAATTGAATACTGAATCCATTGCATGGAATTTGATGCGGAGTATAACACAAATATACCTAATATTAGCCATCTTATTTTATATACTTCGGGTTTATCTTCCGTAGCAGTTTTTCCTCTTTCCTCTGTAGGTGCTTGTGCTTTGGGTGTCATCAAAGAAGTTAACTCAACTAAAAGTAGAAATATGATCCATTAATTGTGAATTTTTAAATATAATAATAAATAAAATAAATAATGCAAGTTATAAAGGTATTTAAAATGCGTAGAATATATGAAGAGCGATCGAAGATAGCAATGATTCTTATTCTTTATCTTATTTCTTAATTTTGTAACAAAAACAGCTAAAATTTCTGTTAATATTATCATAATACATCGCACTATAACATAAATTTATTTTATGATAGAACGACCTTAAAGTAGCCATATTTTCAAAATAATATCTTATTTTGAAAATATGGCTACTTTAAAGTCGTTCTAGATCTTTTGGCGAATCATAAGTCAAAAGGTGAGATCAAACCTATAAGATATATGTAACGAGCTCCTTGACCTAAATTTTGCAATTAATTGGTGACGTGGATTTTCATGAATGGTCTTGAAATATGCTGAACAATATTTTACTATTACAAATTTTATGAAGATACAAATAAGAACATTATTTTCTTATATCTTTGTCTACTTGATTTAAACATTTTGTGTATCGTTAATAAATCTCCTAATAATTTAGATATTCAATAACGGCCATAATACTATTTTTACCAATTAACATGGGACAAAATTTATTCTTTAACACGGTAATTGTGCATTATATATGTATATGCTGTAACAGAGTCGATTAAATCTCTTAATTGAATCACGCGAATATTTATGAAACTAGAAAAATTTTCCTTTTGCATCTTAGGGAATGTCACTACAATCTCTTGTATTCTCATTACATACTTATAAGCAATAAATTGATTTTCATGCGATCTAGATTTTTTCTCAAATATGATACGCATTTTACAGGAAATTTATTATATTCAATCTATTATGCAAATGCAACCAGATCACTTAAATCTTTCGCGCAAACTTCAACATTAATGGGAGTGACACCAAGCCATGAATATTATTGAGGATTTTCAATATATTTATTTTTGGGTCTTTTACCCATGATGCACCTGGGTTTTTTTCAAGTGGAATGAAAAGAAATCCACCTGCGTAAGCAGAAATTATTATTACATAGGCAGCTCTAAAGCAAAACAATCAGCCGAAAACGAAATTTATCAATTCAAAGAAAAAATGATAATCCGGGGGGGAGAGCGTATGTAAAAATATTACGGTATTTCGAATGAAAATAACCGCATTACATCAACATGTAGAAGAAATATTAGGCAAGGTGTGGCAAATTGAACGCTTGCCAATATTTCCGATAGTCAGCCAATGCTAATAGAGCAAATTTAATGGAAGCTGGTATAGTGCGTACCCCGAATGGGATCCGTAGTGACAAAGGGGCGGCAGTAGTCTGTGAAAGACATAAGACCAATAATTATGCCGATATACTAACTCGACAAATCTCATTAATCACTTTTATAGGATCTTAGCATTACTAAAAGTAGTATTAAAAGCGCCATAGAAAATTCGACTGAAAACAGATCTCTTAAAGAAGCACTCCACCCCATACCGATTATACAGCAAGCGATGAGCTGTAGAAAAATGGCCTAGTAATTTTTCGATTAATTTTTCACATATATTCTTCCTTGGAAGTCGTTCGGCCACAACAGTCTCCAAACCACTACAGCCCTATTTGGATTATAGTATATTCCCTCAATATACCTACCGCACTCAATCCAGATCCAGGGCAGATCGGCTGTTGTATATTATCAGATCTATCTTAAGTTACACATAGATGGCATGCCACTTGTGATCCAATACTTTACATTCTTTCAACTTAAGATCTCCATTCCAATCTAATACAGCAAATCTGTCAGTATGAATTTTAATTCGCTTATGGAAGTAAGCCCCTCTAGCAATTTCTTCTGTACATTTCAGAATTACGTAAACCTCTGCCTGAAATACCGACGCGTATTTTCACAAAGAAAACCTACGAGCTATTGACAAGCTTTCAGTATCACATTAGAGCAGTGGCTTCCCCATTTATATCGTTCGGACAAAATTACCTCAAATGGAGAATTAAAAATGTATTTAGCTGTCATGTGATCTGTTAATATATTATGTCTCTCACATGTTTCTCAATTCCTGATGGCATTACAAGGTTGCTCAGAGGATTTTGCTATCTGAGTAGGCATATCTTTGCTTCCGCCCTTATCACAAAGCAAAATGGAGGAATATCCAATAGAGCTTCCAAAACCATAGTTGAGATATTCTTCAATGCCAACAATGAGGCATTACTGGGAGTTGGTTTCACAACCATTGTATATAGTGCATCAGTAATGGTGCTAATCTCAATACGTGAGTCTAGCTTCCATATGAATAGCCTGTGCCTTCATGTAATTCTATTATTATTTTTTGTAGGATTGAAAAGTGAAAAAGTGTTAGACTAAATGTCTAGAGGTGAAAGGAGGCTATGCACAAAATTAAAGACAATTTTCTCCAAGAAGTTACATTTTTCTGTCTCATTCTAAAGATTTTCTATCCTCATAACATGTATAAACGAGGTCTTTAAATATTTACTTATGTTAACAGAAAGGATCGAAATTCCTATTGTCTGATGTACTTTCATTGCCTACGTTTCTAATAACGTGTAAATTATTTCAATTGGTTTCTTGCCTGTTTAATAACGCTCGACAGACGTCTTATGGCGCAAATGAGGAGAAAACTTACTGTATAATAATAATATTTTCGCATTAATCGTCTGATTTTCTCTACCACTGAATGATAACGTTCCCTCAATAAAATAAGTCATTGTCCGAGAACGATAACATGTATATAGAATAATGCACTCGCATTATAAAAAAAACAACACAAGTGATTTTGAAGCGAACTCAAGTATATCATTCTGATAAGCTGTTTCTGTTTTTTGAATTATTTTTTATTTTTATTTATTATTTTTTGAATTATAATACATAATCGTGACACATATTGATATAAATAAAAAATAAAAGTATTAATTTCATTTTGAAATGAAAAATATGACATACGAAGAAACGTAGTTAAGAAGAACAAGAATAGTTAATCAAAAGAAAAAGCATATTAATGAAAAATATAAAACATTAAAGAAAAGATGAAAATACTTCTAATAACAGATGGATAAGGGTATTAGATTAGTATTTTATTTTAAATCAATTTATAATTACCTATTACGATTAATTAAATTTATACTTAAATGATAATATGAAATTTTTCTGAATTAATAGTAAATTTCAAGAATTTTAAATAACGTATATATCTTATAAAAATACATTTCCTATAAGATCGATTCACACCTGAGATTAGATTATAAAATAATTATAACTACGAATGTTATTTCAATGTAATATTTTTGTCACAGCAATGTATGTAGATACTTTCTTGATTAATCACTATCATTAATAACATACAATGTTTGGCTCTGAACATGAGCAAATAACAGCAATATATTAATTTAGAAAATAAGTCAAATAAATTCACTTAAACTATAATAAATAAATTTAAGCAACGTTTTTACAAAGGTTCTTATAAGAACTACTACACATGTATCTACACATATATTTATATAAGAACAAAAATTACTGATATTGTATTTGATAAATGTTCATTTTAATTAAGAATTATTAGACTCGCTAGTACTTTGGGAGTAAGTAATGAGAAACGTGATTAAAAATAAATACTCTTGTACTACTTGTACAAATTCAGGTTAACATTGTCCACAAAGAAAGACGATTATTTAATGTAAAAATAACCAATATTTGATATTACTATTATTATATATGTATATCGCTTAGTGGTGATTTAAGGTTTTTTTCTTTGAAAATTTATTGCAGTCCCAAACGATAGCCTACGAAACACTACAACTTTTACTATAATTGAGACGGCTTTTAGGGAATCGTATATGTCAAGATGCATTGTTATCGATCACTTAAAGAAATTAAAGAGGATTGGAGAAACTATGAATAGCAAGGCAGTTCAGGTGCTCCAATTATTTTACTAATCGAAGCAACCGGCAAGACTAAAACGGAAATTGTTCAACATGTCCGAAATTTTTACCAGCTGCATTTCTCGTTTGCTATCGCTGGATAAAAAAGGGGATAGAGAATTTAGGAGTAATAGTTAATGAAGGATTATGTACTCAGAAAATGATATGATTGAAAAATGGAAACTCCACAGCGATAGTACTTTGACGTATATGACTCCATTCATGTGACTTCTATCTATACCCTCCAGCAAAAAGAAACCTTAATCGATGGTTTCAAACAGAGTTTGATACTGTTAAGGCTTTAAAGACGCATTTAAATATACTTTCAAAGAATGGCTTTCATGATAACGTCAACGAACCGCTGGAAATAGGTCATTGCACAGGTGGACTAGACAAAAGGTGGTAAAAATATTGTTCATTAAGATTAATAAATAAAGTTTTGATAGTATTAGCAGTAGTCTTTATTGACAATTAAGCCCTGAAAATGTCCCATACAGGTGGTGAAACATCGGTACCAGTATTGACGAAGATGCGGTTTCAGCCCGGAAGCCAAGATGAAGAAAATAATTTGTATAGTCTGCGATAAATACAATCCCAAATGGAAATTACCATTTCGGGCAGCATTATAAAACACTGGAGGTTCTGTGCGCAATAAAATTGAAAACAGTATTAAATCCGATTTAACTAATAAAGGTTGGGATGTGTATAGATGAGACTACAGATTGTAAAAAAATATATTGTCAATGTTGTAGTTCGAACACCTTTTAAAACCTTTTAAACCGTCACTGTCATTGTTACTAGTTAATAAACGATTAGAGAAATGTCTTGGGGGGCAATTTTTAGGGTAGTGTTGAATACATTGACCAAACTCTCCGCAACCACATTATATATGGGTCGCTCTCTTCAAACTAAGTGTAGTAACTGAATACATGCAAAGTGTAAACTTTAAACTTTACATTTTGTAACAGAAACTATAATATTATAAACTGTTATTCAGAGGCAAATGATTTAATTGTTCAAACAGAAGCCATTTTCTTAAATCTCCTAAAAGAATTCGAGAATTTTACAGAGAGCGCGCCTCCAGCCCTGAACTACCACAGTCAATTCATATACCTTGAGAAACGTGGTTACATGCAACTTTTTATTATTCTAAACATTTTCAACAAATAAAGAATTTATTTTTATAAATTAATCCGGATGAAGTTGCGAGTGTTAAAGAAAGTTAAAAAAAATTAAACATGCTCAAATATTTAAGAATTTTCAAACTATTCACAATTTTCAAAGGAATACTTGAGGCAATAGGCTAATTAGAAAATTCCTCATTGTCGTGGTGTACCTGCAAATACTGAATGATATATAGTTAAAATCATTTATTTGTAAAAAAGTTTTAAACAAAAATTCCGAATTTATCAGATTAAGAAAATTATATAATGATAAAGATAGTGCTTTTCCAGATCCGTTACGCCCGGCTTCGCAGCTCTTTTGAGGACTTCTTAAGCTAGTTCAAACCAATTGAAATTATGGAATATATATGCTTGTATCGCTAATACAGCTTGTTTCAAAAAGAATATACGTATTACGAAGTATTATTTTGTCCAAACTATCGATCGCTGCGCCTCAGCTCGGCTATTGGAGAAATGAATACATAGTCTAGTTTATTTAATAGCCGCTAGATGTCAGTTGTTTTCTGTTTTTCTTGGTAACCGTCATATGTTTAAAATGGCTACTTCGCAGCAGAAATCATTTTGTGTTCTCGACTTTGCGAAGTGCAATTCCGTGATTACAGTGCAAAGACGTTTTAGGTTGAGCTACCAAATTGATCCTCCGAATGGGTGGAACATTCGCAGATGGTATGGACAGTTTGTATAATAGATACAGGATGTGTATGTAAAGGAAAGAGTCCTGGTCGCCCTCGTGTTTCTGAAGAAAATGTTGCACGAATTCAAACTGCTTTCCAATGCAATCTTTCAAAATCAACTCGTCGTGCCGATCGAGAGTTACAACTGCCTGCATCAACAATTTGGCGTGTTTTGAGACGTCGGTTGGTTATGAAGCCGTACAAGTTACAGTTATTACAAACTCTGCGTTCTGATTAGAAACGGAAACGTGTGGCATTTTGTAACGAGATTCATGATGTTATTAACAATGATAACACTTTCGCACAACGCATCGTGTTCAGTGATGAAGCGACTTTCCATGTTAATAGTCTGGTAAACAAACACGACGTTCGAATTTGGGGTCTATAGAACTCACATGCAGCCATTGAACATGTACGAGATTCGCCTAAAATCAATGTGTTTTATGAGATATCCCGATCATCTGTTTACGGCCCATTCTTCTTTGATGGAAACACGGTTAACGGTCAGCAGTATCCCACTATGTTACAAAACTGGTTGTTTCAGAGGCTACACGAAGACTACTTCATTTTTCAACAAGACGGGGTACCCCCTCACTGGAGTCGCCAAGTGCGTGAATATCTGAATGAAACTCTACCGAACCGTTGGATTGGTCGTCAAGGAGCTGGCGACTTAGCATGTTTCAGCTGGGCTCCACGGTCACCGGATTTGACACCCTGTGGCTTCTTCCGGGGGGTTTCGTTAAAGACAACGTTTATATACCACCACTCCCACAGAACCTGGAAGAGTTGAGAAACCGAAATCGTACTGCCATAACATCAGTGACAAAGGACATGATTGCTCGAGTATGGGAAGAATTTGAGTATCGATGTGATATTGTTCGTGTCACTGATGGAGGACATATTGTACATCTGTAATCTGAACTTGAGAGGTTCGTAAATTTGTGTGTAAAGTTTCATATTCGCATGTCTTAAAGTGTAATAAATATGTGCATACGGAATACGTATGTATATTATTTTTGAAACACCCTGTGTTTATGTTTGAATTATTACGCTATCCTGAATTCAAATTATATACCTGGTTTTGGAACTTCTATTGCAATGTCTTAAGAAATAAATGAAAACAAAGGTAACAATTACCGACGAACCAAATACATACACATATTTCATACGAGTGCTTAAAATTCACATTAAAAGCAACAACATATATCACTCCTAATTTATTGATTCAAGTATATAATATAATACTAATACAAATAATGTCACTAGAAATGTATAAAAAAACTACCTAAAGCTCGATAAAGTGTCTGAAGTAAATAAGTGATAAGATTAAAAACAGACAATAATGCAATGTTAAATAAGTTGACGGTTGACTGGTTTTTATCGTTTCGTTCAATTAACTTTTTCTATTTACAAAATGATTTTGCTGTTGATACAAAAATAACTTCACTACGTGCTTTTCTAGGTACTCTCGAAAATAAACATTTTTAGTATAAAACTTTTCTGAAATACACGTACGGGAGATTAAGGAAATACCCTTGAAAAGTACAATGAATTTTTTCCAAATGATAGCAATTAAGAATCCTTCTAATACAATAGAATGAAAAAAAGAATACCAAATAAACAAAAACTACTTAGTAATTGATGCAATTCAATTCACATCAGTACGAATGGATTGAAAGTTAAAAAATTGGACTTTGCAAAGCTTAATCCCATATTTGCATTACCTTTTTTTGTACGGCGGGTAGCTGGAAAAGGATTCCGACGCACATGGGATTAACTTACAGACATACATTACAAAAGAGTGCAATTTGGAATTATTCAATAACTGGAGGCATTATCTTTTGAGAAGTAGTAATTATTCCTCTCCTAACTTAGGGAATAAAATTTAATTTTCCTGACAAGGAATGTAATTTCCTTTCCCTTTTGGAGGAAGTAAACGTAATAATTTTTATTTTTTTACGAGAACTATGTTTCCGTTGGCAAAAAAGAATAAACCATTGGAAAGTGCTTTTTTTCTTTCTTTAGGCTTTCGGCACTTTAAGAATTATTTTCATAGTGGGAAAAGGAACGAAAGACGTCTTCCATCCGTAGCAAGCTTCCGAATTTGCGCCGTAAGAAGGTGGAATCTTTACATTATATGAACTTTTTCCTACACATCAAGTGTGCTAGGATTAAATTCTAATAGACTATTATGTCAACAAGTCAGTAAACAAGTTTTTGAGATTAACCTAGCCAGTTAGAATCGTTTCTTAATTAAATTAATCTAGTAAATTCCTAACGTTTATTAATTAATTTAGTTCTGAGATCAATCTCATTAATTAAGTTATTAATTATTTAAAGCTAGTAAAGTAGATTTTTTATTACTCCAGTAATTTCAATCCTTAACTGATAAACTTTCAATTAAATGTAATAACGACAAAATCAAGAGCAAGGCTAAAGACTCTGTATGCCAAAGATGTTGATTGACAACGACCGCGGAAGGTGTCATGTTAGATTAATGCTTAATGTTTAAAAATACTACTCTCTTAACTTTTCTTACTCGTCAGGGTAAGAATATTTGCAATATTTTTCGTACAATATGCCACCATTATTTTTAAAAATAATTTTTCTTAATTACATAATTATATTGTATCAATAAATAAATTTAGTTAATTTTAATTTACGTCAATAACTTAGTAGTTTATCGCAAAATCAACTACTGAGATGGATCATTCTAGCAATAATATTTTTTATATTAATGCATGCATAGAAATATTTTCTAAAATTCCCTACGAACGCTAATAGATACAAGCGGTAAGATAGCATTTAAAGTTTTCTTCTTCTATTTTCTTCTTTTTATAATTTTATCTACCCGTAACTTCAAAATTCATGATAATGATTTTCGCTACTACAAGATTTTATAACAATAACAACCACTAACGCCTAAAGAATAGATCTGTAGGTCTGTAGTAATATTTAGGAAACAATAATAAGTACCAAGTATTGCACTATAGAATTGGAGAAACAAACAAAAATAATGTACGTATATATGCAAATGTTTGTTCCCAATGGTAACGCTTAATGTTGAAAATACATTTGTATTCATAAGCATTAATTACACACATCCTTAATATTCCATTCGCTTAAATACGTAAATAACTCTTTCGTAGAATTCCATACATTTATTGGCAGTCATATTTTATTCCTCCGAAGGTATAAAAAATCGCACGATTTTAACTATTTTATTAAGCATCGTAAAAATTATGCAGTGGGTCATTAGGACGATCGATGACGAAAGCGACTAGAGTAGAAACACTCCAATAATTACGTATAATGTTTATTATTTAAGGTTTTCAGAAACTTATAAGACAATGTAATTACTACATTATTTAATACCAATGTGTTGGGAAGTATTAATTAGAAGTTTGGTAAATATTAAAACTTCACTAATGAACTGATTTTATTCTCTTAACGAATATATTGATTGCATTAAACTTTAAAATTTACACAGCATGAACTATTTTATTATTAGACAAGTCCTAACGTTATCGCGCGTAGTTTTCTTGTGCATCCATCTGACTTAGGTAAAAGTTATATGCCATCATTCGTGTAACGTAAAAATATTGTAGCTTTTATTTTGTCGCTCAACATTTAAACGTTGGATATTTTCTTGTCAAACTATTTTTTTAATGTTAATAATTTAATATTATACAGTTATAAAATCTTTGATTAATCAATACTAAATTGATTGTTATAATATCTTAATAATAATATCTTTATTTGTCCAACTGAAGATTCCTTTTACAGGACAACAAATACTTTGCAAGATAAACACTTCTATGCCTATGTCTATAAATATATTAAATTTGTTACAAGCAAAATTCTTATCAACTATTATTACAGGAATAAGATTTAACATTTCTCACGATTGAAAATTGAGTTCATATTATGGCACAAGTTTATACTATGGCAAATTGTGTTTATAGGTTAATCGTTAATGAAAGCGGCCGATGACTCCAAATCATTGATCGCAGTTTTTACGACCTTTGCTGCGTTTGCAGAATCCTTATACTTCTTTGAACTATCTAATGGATATAGAAATTTAATTTGAAGTACTTCGAACTAAAGCTGCTGATTCAAAAATGCAAGTAGGTAATCATGAGGTCTATAATCGTCTAAGTCGTCTCAACTTCCTGATCTCACGTCCTCTGATCCGGTTAATATGGTTAACTTTACTTTGCTTCATCCTTCTACTTTTTGATCGCAACCAGTCCAGAAATGGTAACTTAATTTTAATGGCACTCCTCGTGTTACAGAACACAGTTTCTTGGAACGTGTAGAAGAACTTCATATGACGCGTGGAATCTTAGAATTGTTAGGATCTGCTACAGATTTATTTGAAGCTAAGGCGTTATTGTGATTTCGGTCATATAGCCAAAGATGTCATAACTGGAAATCTTTTCATGAATTGCTGATTAAACATTCCAAACCAAGTGATTACGGAGCACGACTCTTCGAGGACAATCAGAGCCAAACTCAAGATACTATGAAAGTTCCATTGAGTACTATTGTTTAGGCGATGTGGTCAGTTGTCAGAGAACACGCAGTTGAGTTCTATATGATGAAATTACCCACTCTTCATACTGTCGCAGAGTTAGAAAACGAGTGCCTCAAACGTGAATTGAAAAAGCATCGTATAGACCACTACAAACGACTTTCGCGAAGAAGCGCTAATTACGTAGAATCGAATTTAGCATGTGTTATATCCTAGAATCTATCTCCAAAAATTCGTATGTGTTGAAGGCTCAACTAGTGCAGTGCGCTCTAGCTCCGTTCGTTGTTTTAATTGCGACTAAGTCGGTCGTTCTTTTCGTGTTTGTTCCGCGCCTCGGCGGACATTTTGATTTAGATATGCTGAGTTAGGGGTTACTGTAAGTGTTCGGAAAACGTTTCAGGGAGTCGCTAGGTGGACGAATGGCTTCTCCTGAAGGTGTCGTTCCGACACCTTCAGACTAAAATTTAGTTTATTTGAATTAGGTCATGTCTTGAGCCTTGGATGATCAACGTCCCTATCTAACAATTTCCATCATGCGTTGCCCCTTATAAGGTCTCTTGGACTACGGTTCCAATAAATCTCTGCTTAATAGTAAAGACTATTCTTTATTATCTCACTTAGGTTTACCATTGCGGCTTCAGGATGCGGAATGTACTGTGGCTAATGGGCAAAAGTGTTATAGTATTGGAATTACTTCGGCGTCTGTGTATGTTCTTATATGAAGAGAACGACCGTTCGACAACTAATGATGTAATATTTGCATAATTGAAATAATGTTTGCTAATACTTAACGAATTTGTGCACTCACTATTAATACAAATTTATTTTAGTACGTTAAAATCTGCACCTTTCTTTAGCACATTATTTACTTTGGTTATAACACTAATACGTTTGTCGTCTCTGGTAGCATGTAGCTGTGTTTGCACAATGCCCTGTATTTTCAATGAAACCACTAATGGCAACGAAAAATTTTGCAATTTATTCTACAAATCCTAAGAGCAAATTTTTCTGTGCTCCTTACTAGCGTTTAGTGGAGCCTTTACTTATATTATTTGTAAATATGATATAAGTTCATTTAATTCATTATCATGTGATGTGTTAAGGGGAGCAGCATAATGAGAATTAATGGGAGACACACATACTTTATGACGTTGACTTTGCAGAGATTTACTCGATAGACGATATTTTAAACTACAGAAAAACAATTAGCGAATGAATTCTCCTATAGTGCCAATAATTGCATCAATTAGCCGACTTTGTTTATATGTACTGGTTATAATGTTACGATATACATATTTTATTTTAAAGAATTTGCATTAACGTTATACATTGTATCGGTGACAGTATACAATTTTTTTTCAGCAATACGACTACATCAATGCAATTTCCTAAAAGCAAAATATTAACAGTACATAATGCATATATATATATATATATATATATATATATATATATATATTTGTGTATGTGTCTGTGTATGTACTAACTTGTTTTTTATTAGTTGGAACGCTGTGACGACAGACAACGATTCTTCAAGAACAAACACCTACATATTTAAAAAATTATGTCGGTGGTTTTCCCTTTTTTACCACACTGTTAAACAATTGTGTGATTATATATTCTTTATTAATTACCCAAGATGAATAAAATTGATTCCTTGTAAACACCTTACGTTGTAAACTAATAACATTAAATAATTAAAATATATGACATAGGAATATTAAACTGTTATTTTATAATATATATAAAAGATTAAACTATCGAAATGTAATACGTGAGAGTTTATATTTACTATGTACATTAAGATAAACTATTAATTATTAAGAAAGTTAAATATAGTGATATCTCGCAATATATAAATTATATTAGCTTAAAAATATTTATACTATTATGTATAAGTGTTCTAGAATACATAAACAATGGTTATGACAATTTTATGAATAAGTTTAAACCCTGTTGTAAATAATATGATGTTATATCGGTGATAAAACATGTCATCGAATGACGTATTGATTTAAATAAATTAAAGATTCGAGAAATGCCGACATATTAATTTATTCGCTTCTAAAACCGTGTTTGTTTACAATTACTTATTCGTTGTTTTCATTTTTTCTCACTTCAAAAGTTATTAGATTTTTTTTATAGACTTTATAATTTACGCTTTACACATTTTCTTATAATTTAACTCGTTATTACATTACAACATAATAACTAGTTTCCTTTATATGAAGAAAAATTGTAGATATATTGGGTCTGGGAAAAAGTTCGTGGCGTTTTTCCCGATAGATGGCATTGGTTGCCGATAACTAAAGAACAACAAGTCACAGCGACACCACCGACGGCTCGTTTTTTAGATGACCTTCCGAACGTTAGTTTGAGCGTAGAAACATTGTAATCGGTGCAGTGGTTGGAAAGTTATTCGCACTTGAAAATGGAGAAGAATAATGAGAAATTTCGCTATATTCTGCAATATTATTATGATAAGGGGAAGAACGCTGCGCAGGCTTGTGATAAAATTTGTGCTGTGTACGGTGAAGGTACTTTATCGAAATCTGTTGCGCGGAAATGGTTCGCTCGCTTTCGTTCTGGAAATTTCAATGTGAAAGATGAGTCACGCTCCGGTCGTCCAATCACTGAAAAATCTGATGAAATTCTTGAAAAAGTCCAACAAGATAAGCATATCAGCAGTGTCGATATTGGCATGGAGCTAGGCATTGACCACAAAACTGTTTTGAACCATTTACACAAAGCTGGTTACAAAAAAAGCTTGACGTATGGGTTCCTCATGAGTTGAGCGTGAAAAACATGATGGACCGAATTAACATCTGCGATGCGCTGCTGAAACGGAATGAAATCGAGCCGTTTCTGAAACGTTTAAAAACCGGAGATGAAAAATGGATTACGTACGATAATCGGAAGCGTAAAAGATCGTGGAGAAAGGATGGTGAGCCGTCACAAGCGTTCGCTAAGCCAACATTGACGCCAAAAAAAGTGATGCTGTGTGTATGGTGGGACTGGAGGGGAATCGTCCACTACGAGCTACTTCCAACTGGTCAGACGATTGATTCTCAACTCTACTGTGCACAACTAGAGAGATTACGCCAGGCGATTGAAAGAAAACGGCCCGAATTGATTAATAGGAAAGGTGTTGTCTTCCATCATGACAACGCCCGACCACACACTTCTTTGATGACCCGTCAAAAATTGAGAGAGTTTGGTTGGGAAGTTTTGATGCACCCACCTTACAGTCCGGATATAGCACCCTCTGACTATCATCTGTTTCGATCTCTGCAGAACTCTCTCAATGGAATTAAGTTGGTTTCAAAAGAAGCCTGTGAAAACTACTTGATTCAGTTTTTCGACCAGAAACCACAGAAGTTTTTCACCGATGGGATCATGGATCTACCAAAAAAATGGCGAAACATTGTCGATAATAATGGAGCATATTCGGTTTAAATGTATTCGTCCACGCGCCATGCGGGGACCAGTTGAATTTTACTGAAAAAACGCCACGAACTTTTTCCCAGACCCAATATTATATGTTATATAACATTATAACAACTGTAGGTCTTTATAAAAACAATAGCAATAATTTTGAATGAAGAAAAAATGATGTCTAGTTCTACTTAAACAAAACAAAAAGTTTAAATATACTACATGATCTAACAAAGGGAAAAGCAGTAATTACATGAAATAATCTTTAAGCCAACAAAAAGAATACACGACCACAACAATATTATTGAAACAATAAAAATATTACTTCTATAGTGTGATAATGTGAACTTAATGTCAAGGTGACTCTATGGTTATACACAAAAATAATTAGACTCATGGGTAGTCTGTTGAACTGTCATATGGGGACCAAAAAACTAGGCAAAATGAAGTTGACAGATTACCAAGTGGCACATAAAGACTCGCATACCTATGAGTCACACAAGCCATGAGCATAACTACTATAGCTTTGCTCGAGTAGTGATATTAACTTAATACCTATTGACGTTTACATACAAAGTAAGCAAACTCAATAGCTGTAAACTAATACAAGGTCAATCTCATATAAGACAAGTTCATAGTACTAACCATCATAAGAAAAATTTAAAGCGAGCTCTTATAAGGAAGTCGATCGAAGCCATAGTTCGAAAGTTAAAAAAATAAAACATGAAAATCTAATGGAAAGAGAGAATAGTGAATTGACTGCTCTTGTACAGCTCGACACAGGCAGGCATTTTTCTGCATGGGCTACTTCCCCCAAGATTTTGCAACACGTATTATCGAACTTAAGACCTTAAAATGGGGCCCTGAGTGTGCGGAGGAATCGAAAAATTACATACTTCTGCACATACGAACTTATTTACTTTGCCATTCTTTTACCTACTTTGTAATTTTAACAAAGTGGTTTATGCATGTTGGTTTCACGCCTTTAAGCATTCCTATTACTAATAGTATAACAATAACTTGGTATTCTCAATAGGCGTGTTACAGAGCGAATATCAAATATTTCTTAATCTTCTCATCTTCTGTCTTTAATATTTAATTCTGTCGGACATTTCTAAGACGTACATACATTTTCTCTCGATACTATTTAACACTGCCATGAGCAGCGTGATGTCGGATAGCATTTGCTTTGTGTAATGGATTTCGATATAATTCCACAGCAAATAAGCAATATTCTTCACATACAATCTTTAATTTATAACCAATTGTCATCACCAAGGTTCTTCAACTTCTTTAAATATGCATAATGAATACAGCACCGAATGGCAACCATATGAAAATTCTGTACGTTTCTGCTTTCCAAAGGATACACAAAGTACATCAAAGTGCGGTATTCGCTATGGATGGTGTAAACAATTACTTCATTTTCAACATTTCTACATGGATTACCATTATTGTAGTAACTCTATAGTGTAGACTATTATAAGCTTCATTTATGAAAGATATTTCATATTGTCTATCATTCTTATTATTATTATAGCACAAAACGCATCGTAAAGTATTTCTTAATTTACATTTCAAAAATCGTCAGTCAGCTCTAAGTCCAAAACTGCAACTTCTTTTCCTCCACACTTTTAATATCACGGATATCGATCATGGTAAAGAACAATGGAACTACATGTGTTCTAAGAGTTCTTAAAGACATTTTAGCACACTTATGAATCTTATACAAATAAGAAAATGTTGCCAACGTCACACACACATATGTATGTATATATATATATATATATATATATATATATATGTATATTTATGTAAGTGTGTCAATTTTACGTAGCTTCTATATTCCTGAAGTATATAAAAATTCTGACACTGCAAAAAAATAAAAGGATAGAGGTTTCTCTCAAACCAATATTTGTTATAAGGTAAACATTTACATCATCGTAAAGAGCATGCAAAACAGTTTAAATCTTACCTTACCTTGTTTTCAATATCTTTTATAGTTTCTGAGTTATTGAGCCAAACAAGGAAGTGTAGTGTTGAGCTTACGGCAGTTTACACACCGCTCACATGCAATTGGGTAGCTGAGAAAGTAACCGTTGCTATTATACTAAATTGACCCATAAAACAACCAAGTTTCATTTAAATCGGTGAGCGACACTTACCTCTGTTCCCTTGTAAGTCATTTAGCACGAAACAGACAACTAAGAATAAATATAAAATAGAATAATTATTCTATTTTTGTCTGTAACAAACGGCGTTTAAAGCTAACATATAAATTCCCATAAATAAAACAACATGAAAAACAAATATCCTTTGTTGTATTATAATATAAAACCTTTATGTTTGGACACAGGAGTTATGCGCGAATTTTCTGTACATTTTGAAATTAAATAATAAATTAAAATGACACTGGAAGTCTTTGAAATGCTACCAGTGTCATTTTAAATTATTATTATTACCAAAAGTAAACCTTCAATCATTTGAATACACTCTATATATTATACAAAGTAGTAGTAGCAAATTATAATTTACAATTTTAAATGCCGTGCATATCTACTAAACAAACAAATTAAAATAATCTTAAAGTTGTCGAAAAATTTAACTATAATATAATAATACATCATGATAATTTAAACAGGGTTTAACCATTCTTCTTAATATTATCGTAATCTTTATCTATTTATGGTAGCATGATTATAATAGTGTCTATTTCTAAGCTTATTGTAATTCAAATTGTATAACTTAAGTAATAATTAAATAATATAATAATAAAAATATTTATTGTAATATATTCGGTAACTAATTTTTCGTAATTCCAGAATGAGTGAATGATGAAAATTTATATGAAAATCAAATAAATAATAATTTTAAAATCTATATAAATATATTTAAATTTATTCAAATTTCAATATAATAATTTATATAGTGAGTGAAGCAAATTAATGCCAGGGAATATAAATTTTTGAATATTCCATATCTGAAATTGTATTTAAAGTGTTTTCTATTGAAAACTGTTAATTTTGCAAAAGTATTGTAAAACATATCTAAGAATTAGATACATACAACCTTCCTTATCTATTAATCTTTTAACTTGTAGTTGTAAAATTTACAATGTACGTAAATCATAGAAAATAATAGTGAGATATATTTATTTAACGACCAATTAAGTAACACAATAACTGACATACATAATGAAACTGAACACTTGACACTTGCCCTCAAGTACCAACTAAAATTGTGAACGGAGCGAAGTTCACCCCCGTGTCCTGCGCCTAGATATCTCCTTCGCCGGCTAGTCCCAATACGAAAATTTGCGCATAATTCAAAACTATATTATGTTGACATGATCAGCTAAATAGTTCTTGGCCCTTGGAACTTAGTGGAGAAGTCAGTGTCGCCGTTAAGCTAAAAGGTTTGGATACCCCTGACCTAAGCTAATAGATTACCCAACTTTATTTATGTGTGCTTTATAGGAATCTAATATTGAATGTTTTCGTATAAATTCGTATAAAGACTTCGTGCACTGGCAACATATATATATATATATATATATATATATATATATATGTTGACCAGTGCACTGGCGAATATATATATATATATATATATATATATATATATATATATATATATATATATACAAAGGGTACTAGGAAAGTTTTGTAATATGACGCAACAATGAATCGTAGGAAGCTGCTTGTTACTGCATACGCGCATAGTAGCCGCCGCGCCATGTCGATGGGCTCAGTTATTCATTAGCAGTGAGAGTGTAAAGCGCTTGCGATGGTATCGTGGTCACGAAAGAAGTAAGGGCAGTTTTGCGTTATAATTTCGTGCGTGGTTTAAACATAGACCAGTGCTTCGAAGAAATGACTCTTGCACTAGATGATGTTTGTCCACATCGCACAACGGTATTTAGGTGGTATAGAGAATTCCAAAGGGGAAATTTAACTGTGGAGGATGCTGAGAGTTCGGGAAGGCCACGAACGTCAGTTACGGAGGAAAACGCTACTACTGTGAGGAAAATGCTTGGCGAGGACAGGTGATTGACTTACCAACAGAAAGAGGGTACTTTAGGCCTAAATGCACCAGCAAATCGTTCGATTCAGCATGATCATTTGCACGTGAAGAAACTTTGTTCTCTCTGGGTGCCGCATCGACTGACTGAAGAGCAGATGACACGACGTGTGACTTGGTGCCGGGAGATGCTAAAAAAGTTTAATAAGGGACAATCTCGGTATGTAAACAACATCATGATAGGTGACAAGACTTAGCTGTACTATTACGATATGCCGACCAAAGCTCAAAATAAAGTTTGGGTCTTTCATGATGAGGACACACCCGTAGTTGGCAGAAACTCCAGATCTGTAAAGAAGAATATGATAGCTGATTTTTCAAATCGAGTGGAATTGTGGAACGCGTCGTTTTGAACACACAGAAGATAGTGACAGCTAAGTGGTATACTGAGCAGTGCCTGCCTAAAGTCATTGGATCTGTGAAGAATCTGCGGCCAAAGTCAAGAATGGACACCTGGTTCCTCCATCATGATAATGTTCCAGCTCACCACGCCAAAGCCTGCACCGAATATTTGACCACGACAGAGTTGAAACTTCTTGGGCACCCTCCCTACAGTCCAGATCTTGCTCGCTGCGACTTTGCACTGTTTCCGCATGTGAAAATGAAGCTAAAAGGGAGGCGGTTTTCCAGTGATGAGGACCTTTTGCGGGCTTGGGGCAACGAGTGTGCTTTACTCCCTAGGGAAACTTGGCAGAACTGGTTTAAAGATTGCAAAACTTTCCTAGTACCCTCTGTATATATACATATATACACAAATAGAGTATGAGTTATTCATCGGTGCACACATATAAAAATACAATTACGATTCGCGTGCTATTAAAATAATGTACTATTTGCGAGTAATAATAATATAAATAGAAATATCACTTATACATACATATATATTGGGTTGGCAACTAAGTACTTTCGGTTTTTACTGATAGAGAGCGTTGCTTTAATTTTGTATA
Organism: Dermolepida albohirtum; assembly: GCA_031893035.1. Taxonomy (NCBI): domain Eukaryota; kingdom Metazoa; phylum Arthropoda; class Insecta; order Coleoptera; family Scarabaeidae; genus Dermolepida; species Dermolepida albohirtum. The sequence goes on from JAVIWB010003153.1 coordinate 374,218, forward strand.
ACGTATGTTAGTGCTGTACTTTACCGTTTGTCGCGTGATACTAGTCACATTGACGTAACTTCAGAAGCAAGTAGTTCGTGATTTTTATTAAAGCTATTAGTTGTGGGTTAATTTTAAATGCAGTGCAGAAACGAACATTTTCGACATATTTTACTATTTTATTTCCGTAAAGGAAAGAAAGCTGCTGCGGCTCACAAAAAGATATGTGAAGTTTATGGTGCTAATTGCTTAACAGAGCGCACGTGTCGGAATTGGTATAAAAAATTCCGTTCTGGAGATTTTTCCCTCAAAGATGAGCAACGTTCTGGTCGACCTACTGAAGTTGATGATGACCAAATCAAAGTCATAATTGAAGAGGATCGTCATATAACTGTTCGAGAGGTTGCGGAGAGGCTACATGGATCGCACACAATAATTGAAAAACATTTAAAATGTCTTGGGCTAGTTAAGAAGCTTGATATTTGGGTACCTCACGAATTGAAAGAAATTCATTTAACACAAAGAATCAACTTTTGCGATATGCACCTTAGTGCTGGTGATGAAAAATGGATCCTGTACAGTAACATAGTTCGAAAACGATCATGGAGCAAATACGATAAACCAGCTCAAACCACATCGAAAGCTGAATTGCATCCAAAAAAGATCATGCTGTCAGTTTGGTGGGATTACAAAGGTGTTTTGTTTTTTGAGCTGCTTCCAAGGAACCAACGATCAATTCTGATGTTTACTGTCAACAATTAATAAAACTGGATGAAGCAATCAAAGAAAAATAGCCAGAATTGTCAAATCGGAAAGATGTAGTTTTCCACCAAGATAATGCAAGGCCTCACACATCTTTGGCAACTCGTGGGAAACTATTGGAGCTTGGCTGGGAAGTGATGCCACATCCCCCATACAGCCCTGATCTAGCACCATCTGATTACCATTTATTTCGAAGGTTGCAGAATTCTTTGAATGGTAAAACTTTCCCAAATGACGATGTCCTTCACTCACACCTGGTTTAGTTTTTTGCTGATAAGGACCAGAAATTTTATGAGCGCGGAATCATGCAGCTGAAAGGAAGATGGCAAAAGGTCATTGAGCAAAATGGAAAATATATAATCGATTAAAAACTATTCCTTGTTTAAAAAAAAAGTGTTTTATTTTATACTACAAAACCGAAAGTACTTAGTTGCCAACCCAATAAAAATAAACCTGTACAAGAGACCAGTGATGGCTCCAGAAAAACGTGGTTATCATAGACGAGTTAAATTTAATACTTTAATATTAAATATGACTGAATAAAATGCGATCGTTTACTCAGGCACAATTATGCGACAACATTTGTTACCATTTCTAAATTTCGTTGTTTCTCAAAAATTAAAATACGATCTGGTGTAAGTCCATTATCGGCAGGTAAAAGTATTTTGTATTTCCGAGTGTCACTTCATAAGTTCTATACAATTCCAGAGTTTTTAAGCCATTTAGGACTACATGATTTGACAATGCATTATTACTTTCGTTCCGTTTTCTTCTCACAAACTTATTAAGACTCCCTGATTGGAAACTAAATCTTGACAAATTAGATTGATATTTTGTGACTTGGCACGTTAGTTCCTGTGTTTCCTGTGCACGTTATTTACTTTGGTTAATAATTTTATCTGCTTGTACTTTGACTGCTAAAGAATCATGATTGCGGTTTTTATAATATCTCCCTTAACAACATGAACTCGTGACTTTTCTTCGAAACCACACTGTTTCACACGTAAATATATCCGTTTGCTGAAATTTATCACGATTACTTTGTGTCTTAATATGTTTCCATTTTAGTAGATCATGAGTTATGATTACGATAACATGTAATAATAAGTCATGGTCTACTAATGCATGTAATTGGCGTTAAACTGAGAATGCAAAAGCATTAATTATTATTATTATTGTTATTTTATTATTTGCTGAGTAAGCATAAAAGTAAATACCAAACCAATTATTGTATTCGATTTGGTCTGTATTTATAGAACTTCGATGCATACCTACATATTATAAATTTCACCCCCTCATAAAGAAATCTTAATTTCTTAATACAACTTACTTAAAATTTAATTTTCCCAATATTTGTACATTTTTTCAATTATCGTTTGTTATTACCTTATATTAATACTTTTTTGCCAAATGTAACTATTAATTATTAATAATACTTATTTGCTAAGCCGTAGTGAGTTGTCCACTTCCGAGCCCCTTGCGATACCGAAAGGTAACTGGACATGTTAAAATATTACTGTTAGGGATTTTATTACCAAGTAGAATGCTAATGATACCATCTATTAACTAATTCTAAAATGTACGTACAATTTCTAAAATAAAATTGGCAGTATTTACAATTTTTACTAAATAAGCAATGGAACAATTTAGTACAGGAATAAGTTCATGTGAGAACTTTTCAACATAAAATCCCTACTAGGGAATTAAGTTTAAAGCTTTTGGTAGCGTATAACAAAATGTTATCTTCTTTTAACATTACGGGAGCATTATTTTCTAATTCCGTCAACTTTTTTACTTGACAGGTGAAATTTTTTTGAATTCTGACATCTGATTTGAAAGTCATAGAATAGAAAAACTTTTTTATTATCCAGTATAGTTTCTTCATATTTCTTAGGGACTTACAGCTAGTGTGAGAGTATGGGACCAACGCTCCTAAAAAACAAATCCAGATGTACATTAAAGTGTAGGGTGATGCATCGAGAGTTGCGTGGTCGCAGGAAAGTGCGGTAGTTAATGTTCCTCTGAGACCAGATGCAACCCCTTGTGTTTAGCTATAAAAAGACAAGGATGAACCAATCATCTTTATAAGTAAAGATACAAACAACCGTGAGAGTAAACACCGTAGAAGTGGATCTGATATCCGTTGCGTACACTCGCATTAAGTGATCTAAAATTTCTACGGTTATTATTAAACTATTAAACTACATAAGTTATAAAAGAATTGTAGTCAAAGCCAATTTCAACAAATATATGAAAAGAAGCCAAAAGTTTCCCGAGATACATAAAGACCTCAATAAATTTGAAAAGACGCAGAATGGTTTGTAACCACCTCAAGTAATCTTAAATGTTAACTTTTTCGTAAATTAATTAATTTATAAATTATTATACACATTATGGAGTTAATATCTTTTTTAGTATTATATGCATAAAAAAATAATAAACTTATTCTGTATTCGAGATGTAAAGAAATATCTATTATTTTTCCTTCTAAATACTTTGAAACGCTTTTGGAGAAGTACTCACTGATAGACAGTCCACATGATTTTACATTGCGCTCTTTCATATTCATACAAAATATTTTATAAATTTGTAAAGACCTTTACTTCCATATTCCAGGAAAATTTATAATTAGTAATGTTTAATTCTTTGATAATTAAAAACTTTATTTCTTTCTAAGCTTATATTTCCTGCTTATTGTTTACAAAATTATCTCATGTTCAGAGTGTTCCAGGTGCAACCTTCTTAAGAATCTACTATGAGACTAATTCTCTATGCCTCCATATTACAAGTTCATAGCTTTTTCTCAGTTAAACAATTGAGTTTCCACTATTTTGCCTCTCTTCTTCTGCTTCGAATGGCGAAAATCTCAACGATTTACAATGAGCAAATCAGTCAGAACCTGAAGATTCTAGCAATATTAACAGCAAAACATTAATTATTAGAATAATCACTCGACAAAATCCAAAATAATAAATATTATATTATTAGTGAAACCTATCATGAAAGCTTGCGAAATTTCCAAGTGATTATATGTATGTTCAACACTATCGACAGTTGGATAGAGTATCAGATAAAGAATCCATTAAGAAACAAACCATTTGTCATCTAATTCAAAGCAACTGCTAAAGAATAGCTATGAAGACGAAATCACTAAATTAAACATATTATTTGAAACTCAAAAGAGTCCTTTCGGCTTAACTAAGTAGTCTAGCTTACTAAAGTACATTTCATTCATGCCTGAGGATGAAATTTTAAAAAAAATGAAAAAATTATTACTTTTATAAAATGCATCTAATATAAGATATTGAATAATATCATATCTCCCTCTCTCGACCAATACATAAATGTATTGACCGACAAAGCGAGAACGCTTCTATCTCACAGAGATCGGAAACTACGTTTCCAGTGTGTAATGTATCGAAATGATATGATAAACACTCTGAAGGAATCGTTCATTAATAACACAAATCAACCTGACGATTCGTGCATTCGATGAAACATATGTAGTTGATAGGGTGTTATTAATAATAGAATGATTCCTTTTAACATTCTTTAATTGGCATAAAGCCTAGCAAGCAAGTTTCTGTCTATTACACACTGGAAACGTAGTTTCCGATCTCTGTGAGATAGAAGCGTTCTCGCTTTGTCGGTCAATACATTTATGTATTGGTCGAGAGAGGGAGATATGATATTATTCATTATTTTCTGTATCGAAATGATATGATAAACACTCTGAAGGAATCGTTCATTAATAACACAAATCAACCTGACGATTCGTGCATTCGATGAAACATATGTAGTTGATAGGGTGTTATTAATAATAGAATGATTCCTTTTAACATTCTTTAATTGGCATAAAGCCTAGCAAGCAAGTTTCTGTCTATTACACACTGGAAACGTAGTTTCCGATCTCTGTGAGATAGAAGCGTTCTCGCTTTGTCGGTCAATACATTTATGTATTGGTCGAGAGAGGGAGATATGATATTATTCATTATTTTCTGTATCGAAATGATATGATAAACACTCTGAAGGAATCGTTCATTAATAACACAAATCAACCTGACGATTCGTGCATTCGATGAAACATATGTAGTTGATAGGGTGTTATTAATAATAGAATGATTCCTTTTTAACATAAGATATTGAATAAAAATGCTCCATGATCTGCAGCGATCTCGCTTACATTTATATGCATTTTGCAAGAAAATCGTATTTAGTTTCTTGAAGTGTTTTGCGTATGTTCTTTTTATAAAATGATTTGCTTAAATGAAGTATTAGTTATAATTACAGATATCAATCGCAAGAAAATCATCACTGAGTTCGAAAATCACATACCCAACATTGAGGTAAATATTACTGAAATGGGTCTTAGTCCTTTAGTGAAAATTGTGTGGAGATTTCGACAAAAATAATGTCTCCTTTTTTATACTGATATCCCGTTACTTTTAGGATGATATTTTTATATAGATAAGGATCGTTACATTCACATAATTTAATTCCCATTTCTTGCGGGGTTTTTTAAATATCAGAGATTATTTCTGCCGACTAAATTAAACTTTCTAAAGCAACAAATTCCTATCGAAAAGCAAAACCCAGAAATTCTGAACTTAATATTTACACATGAACCGATTAATATAATATTTTCATTTTTTAATTTTAAAATTTATGTTAAAAATAAATTTAGTGTTTTTATGTTTACTTTCCTACCGAATTTATTTTCATTACTACTTAAAAACAAAAGCCGGCAAGATTTAATTTTCGGGTTAGTGCTTTTTCAAATCAAAAAGCCATAATACAAAAATTATAAATATTGTTTACACTTATCACCATATAAAGTATATTGTTTTGCACCAAATAGCCCAGGCAAACCTCGCCTTCGTTTTTAATCAAAATAGTGACCAAATAACGTATCTTCCGGGTTCAACTTTGAGAAATCGCTAGTTTATCTGTGTCATAACATCGTGTCTGCATTAAACTATCCATAATGCTCATTTCTGACTGCATGGGATATAAGATATATGGGAGAATTATTCTGTTGGCATAATCAATACTATTTTAGTATTAAACTGTTTTTTATTATACTTTCGATTGTTGTGATTTCTATTATAACAATAAAAATGGAAAATAATACTCAAATTAAAACGCTTTCTCATGAATAATAAGACGTTCATGAATACAAATCTATTTCGTTCCTATCACCTAGATCAATTTTTTCTCAAGCAAAACTTGTTCCACAATCACAAATGCTTTGAAAATCTGTAGTGAAAATAATTTAGTTTTATTCAGTGACATTTTTCTTGGATAAGGTTTGAGTGGATCAAATTTCAACAAACAAATACCATGGATAGCGAAAAGAATATCTTCTAGAAGGCTTTACATTGATTTTCGAAATACCAATGCATAATTGACTCTCTTATTTGTTGTCAATAAAGCTGTGATTTGCATAGGCGATTATAAACAATATTCTTTCAAAATTCTGTTGGAGAACATCGAATATATTAACCGTAAATGAAGTCATAGCAGTTGGGAAAATATATTATGTAACCATCCTTTCCATTTCCATTTGTTGTTTAATCCACGGCCTTCCCCAACAACGTCATTCTCTTACGCTTTCTTTTAAAATATTACGACATTCTCCTGCGAGTTTTTAAACTACATATTTATTAATTTCCAAGTATCTAATAGTTAGTTATCAAACACATTATTAAAGTGTATTTTAAACAATGTTCTGTATTTAATTTTTGGTGAAGATGTATCCTAAATATACATTCAGAACGAAAAGTGTGAATTTATTTTAACGGGAGAAGTAAAATTTCTCAATTTTGAATTTCTTGTCAAATATTAGATTTAATTTTTTTTAAATTTATATGTATTTGTAAATATAATAAAATGCTCTTTTATTCTGACATTAAAGACAATTATAAAAACTAATTTTTATTTGTATGTTTTTAAATACGTTGTGCTAATGAATTTTTTTTGAAAAAAATACGTTTTAATGACAACGTACACTCTAAATTCCTGAAAGTGTCATCTTAAAAGTTAATAAAATAATGAAAGTAGTGAATAAAATATAATTCGTTCCTAACTTACAAATTATTTTTTTCTGCTAAATAAAGAAAACCAAAGCGATATGCCATATTAATATCACCCTTCCAGCTAATAATAAAACAAATACACATATTAAAAATTAGTTATGTTTCAAACAGAAAAATACATTTCAACAAAAATTGCAAAAAAATAAAAACTATATATGCTTTTCATGAAAACCTGTTTCAGTGTTTATAAATCAACAAGTAATAATTTATTATCATCAAATGAAAAGCTGTTTGGAACATACAAACTGTTCTACTTACAACAACCAGAATAAATCGATTTTCATTCGCCCTCGACTAGAAGTCAAAATACACCATGCACTTTTGTATCACAGAAAATTTCACACGCGGTTTATAATCACTGAACGTATGTAAACATCGCAATTGAACACACATTTATATATGCATGTATTAAGTATGTGTGTGTGAATATACAGCACCTTAACGATTAAATTGATGGAAGTATGAAGTGTACCGTTGTTGGTTGACCATGTCTACTAGCGACACTTGGAGTGGAGTATTCGTGAGCGCAGGTTCGAAGGTAGAAATCGGAGTTCATTCATCGCGAAAAGATTAGTGTTTTAGTAGTTGCACAAAATCGCGACACTACAGATTATTTTTAACTGTATATGCTAACAAAGCAAATATATGTTTCGCATACGAGCAAAATATGTTCAATGTGGTCGAACAAATGAAAATGTTCAATAAAAGAAGAAAACAATAAATGTAACCTATCAAAACAATTTATATATGCTGTGATCAATGAAGCACCTCAAATGTATTTAAAACAATTATGCGTTGCGTATGTACATAAATACAACTTAGGAAAGAAATAAGAAATGTTATTCCACGATTAATCCTTTGTTGTTTCTCTTCCGAAAATTTAAAAAAATCAATGATGTTTGAAGAACTTTTCTGCCACGTGATAAGAATCAAAGATTTCGATGATTAAGTTGTTATTTTCAGTAAAATATAAGAATAGCGCCGGAATTTAGCTAACAATAAAATTTCAAAAAATTCAAATTTTATCAATCTTATTAAAATAATACTAGTATTAATAATATGAATTTACTTTATTTTACCTTAATTTTTCTATTATTTGCATGATAAATTACAGTTTAAAAGAATGAAATAATTACTTCCTTTTTATTTTTGTGTATATCAATTAAATAATTAATTTTCTAAACATTTTAAGTAATTTCATATTATATTATATTCCGTTTCTAAAATACATGCCATGACAATTGATTTTTTCCAGTCTAGTAAAAATAATGAGGGGTATAAGTTTTCTCGTAATAAGTAAACATAGACATTTTTATTTGATCAATGTACAGTGCACAAAACAATTAACATATTATATATAATTGATAATAAAAAACATGGCCATTCAATATAAAATCTACAAATATTTCTATAAGCTACTTTCAATCTTTTTAAATATGACAATAAACACACAGTCACATCTTAACAAATTTACACATGCCTTAAAGCGATCATCGCTGGTACATATATAAGCCCCACTTTAACATGCTCCTCGGTCAATATTCAAAAGCTTACTTCTGTGATTAGTAATGCAGATTTGGAAATTTTAACTGTCGTCCTAAATGGAAACACATCACGATTTGTTAGAGATAGACGTTTGGAGAGCCATTGGTTAATTAGATAGTGAAGGAATAAAATAGTGTTGTCGAAGTGTTTGGAGTGAGGCAAAGCGCAATTTCTAGACTTTGGCATCAGTTTTTATAAACTATCAACGCAAACAATAAGAGATCGCTTACACACATCTAACTTACTATATATACCTCAAAGACCATTGGTTTGCATTCCTCTTAGAGCGTAAAAGCACCCGAATAATGTAGACAAAGGACTATATCAGTTGGGATTAAAATTAATGGAAGCAAGCATTATTCAGGGACGAATCCAGATAACGTTTCGGTGAAATAATGGGTGTATATTGACTTAGCATGAACACGGTACATGTAATTAACCACAATTTATCCCGGAAAACCTTTAATGTGTGGATAGTGGCATAAAGTATATACCGGGATAAGTATTGAAGAAAACCGACCTTGATTCAATAGAAAATGGTGGTGCTACTACCCAGAGATATTTGGATGAGGTGCAGCCCATTGCTCTTTCATATGCAGTAGCAATTGGAGAAAATTCATTTTTATGGACGATAATGCTAATCTACATCGAATTAACATAGTAAACAACTAGATTGATGAAGTCGCTATAGAGAGAATCGAATGGTCAGTCAATTCCCCAGATGATAATCTAATAGTATAAGCTCTGGATGTTGTGGGAAGACGTTGATGCATGAAATATGCCACCACGAACGTTTCAGGCATGATCCCCAAGAAATGTCCGACATACGTATATCCGTTTGATGCTGTTATGATATCAAATATTTTTAGATGTTCGTGGAGATCGTATACATTATTGATCTTCATACTTTGTACAAATTATTGCAATATTATACTCTCTAACAAAATCATATTAAACTTTGTCCAATCAAGTTCAAATACAATAATAGGTTTATATTCTTCATCACAAATCTATTAAAATCAAAAAAAAATATGTTAAATCAAGTAGGTTATACTGTTGGTGGCCTAATTGGTAAGACCGCCGTCTAGAAAACAGCAGATAGAGATTCAAGTCCTTCTCCAGCGCAGAAATTTGGAATTAATTTCTTTTACTTTAATTATTGATGGCGTAGCAGAAAATAATAATTTTTATTAATTTTCCACCGTAAAGAATTTAATTGTATATTTATATATAATTATTAACATCAAAATAACCTGACTGCGAGTTTTAAATAAATGTTACATCTGTTTCCATAATGTGATTTATTGCGCGTTAAAGAACTCTAAGTAATACTGCCGGGCCCAATTGGTAAGGCAGCCGTCAAAGAAAAAAATAGAGGTTCAAGTTTTTCTCCAGCGCAGAAATTTTTAATTCTTTTCTATGATTTTAATTAACGATGGCATAACAGATAATAATAATTTTCATTGTGTTAAATCAACTTTTGTTTAATTTATTATCATTTCTATAAAATATCCGTAATTGTTTTGAACAATGTAGTTTTAATAACAGCCTTTACAACAAATTTCTAATTTGCTTATCATGGAACCCGACAATATGTTTATTCAAATGTAAGTAGGGGATTTGTCCAATAATATACAAATCAGGCAACATTTGAATAATGCAAACAAGATTGCGAGAAGTATATATTTTGATTCAATGTTAATAATGATTTACCATAATATGATGTTCCTTTCGGCCTACGTGCAACTCGATTTCTTAGATATGAAAGGACAGACGTAATCGTAGAGGAGCTACTTCATAGTGAATGTGTAACAAATTTAGTATGCAGCGTCTGCCAACGACATACTGGTTCGTTATTATGTGTAAAACAGAAACAGAAATGTTACTGTGAATCAGTTGTGATATATGACAGTTTTCGACCCTCTACTGCTACAACTATGAACACATTTATCAGAAATGTTGAAAATTTATTTCTAGGTTAGGTTATGAAATTATTATAATACGTATATTTATTACAGCCTAGTTGTCTCCTCCCCCGTTTCGAAGCGTACTGTATTTTTCACGTCTCTCTCTCTCTCTCTCTCTCTATATATATATATATATATATATATATATATATATATATATATATGTATGTATGTACATACATATCTTTGTTATTATTTTAAATTACTAACATTTTGGAAAATAACAAAGTATAATTGTGTTTCTTTTCCACTCTTATTTAACGAAAATTTTTAAATTGTTTGCTTCAAGGGAGCTTGTTAAATTGGATCACACTAATTTCTGTTTTATTCTTTTGAGGTTGATGGCAGATGCGAAAAAAAATTTAGTACAGACTTTTAAAGGTTTCTAAAACTAACGCTTCTAAAATACAACTTTGCAGATAAAAGAGATTTTACTAATTATTATTTAACACACATCCCTTTCTTAGCAAAAGCAGCGTGTACGACAATTAATAAATGCGCATGCAGCCTTTCTCTGAAATTGGATTTAAAACGGTTTTCGTATTATTTGGATTATCTTTAAATTTTCAAACGTTACTCTTATAGAACTATCTTCAATTTAAACTGAGAAAGAAGTCAAATACGTCAAGCACAGTGAATAATTAGTCACTATGACCCAGTGGCGGCTGGTCAGGTGAGGCAGGTGAGGCAGTGCCTCACCATCTAAATCTTGGAATTATAACAAGAATAATATGTATACTTTTAAAATTCTTTATAAATTAATTATCATCTTTTATTCAGAATTTATCTTATAAACAATAAGAAAATAGTTTTAAATAAACCGGCATTACAAGCAAAGTACAAATTTATCATTTCATTTTAATTCCGTGCGAATGTACGAGCGCGTATACTTGCCCCGACCAACTTCATGCTTGATCTATGTATATCCCTACTAAACACGAATATTTGAGGCCCGGCCACTCATTGCCTCTCATTGAAAATTTATAACGCACTACAGCAGTCAAAAAAATTCTCAATTTCTATGGAAATTACAGTAAAGTATTAGCTACATATTTAAGATAACAAAGAAGAAAAAATATTCAAAAAGTTAATAGATTTTTCTAACTTTATTGTGAGATTTTTGAATTTTTTAATAATATAGAAAGCATTATTAATAGGATAAATTAAGTATTTATTTAATGATATAAAGATGTCTAAAGGTTTACATTCTTCTTGTACAGTTTCTCAATATTTCCTCCACGCAAATAATATGTTTTAAGTTTTAACAGGAGTATTTTTATTGTTTCAAGTAGATATTATTTAGATATCAATGTATGTATGTATATTATTTAGCCTGAAGCCAATTTAAACTGAGCCTCTCATCGAATCACAATCGCCGAACTACCGAATATACTCGAGGCTGACATTCTCGGCCCGAATCGCAAATAACAGCAGTTAAACTTGGGGGAATAACAAAGTTAGGTTAAATATTTTAATATTTGTTTAGTGATATTTTCAGTGATTTAAAAATTGTGAATATGGATTTAGAAAATGTAAGAAATACACAAGACATTGTAGATTTTTTAATAAGAAATACGTTCGTTGTTCTATCGGTAGAAGATCAATTATATGTCAAAAACCTTCCAAGACCAAACCCTGATTTATCAAAATCTCTTACAATACACGGTAAGTCTAACAGAAATTTCAATAATTCGTGGTATAACAAATGTAATTGGTTATGTGGTAGTATAAAAAGAAACAGATTATTTTGTTGGGCATGTATAATTTTTTCCACAAATACAGATAGTATTTGGAGTAAAACGGGTTATTTTGATCTTAAAAACTTGTCGCGATCAGTAGAAAAACATACTAAATCCAAACATCACATTTTAGCTACTTGTAAATTACATATGTTCGGAAAATATAATATCGCGGATGCGATAGATAATGTGAGGCGCAATCAAATGGAGAATTACAATAAAGAAGTTAGCCAAAATCGAGATACATTAAAGCGTTTAATTGATATTACTATATTTCTTTGTACACAGGAATTATCTTTCAGAGGACATAATGAAACAAATACTTCTGCAAACAGGGGAAATTTTAAAGAACTTGTTTTATTAACGGCAAAACATGATACCATTTTACAAAAATTCTTAGATGATAGCTCTGTATTTTTTGGCACATCGAAAACAATTCAAAACGAATTAATAGAATCAATTAGTTTTATTGTAAAGAAAAAAATAGATTGTGAAATTTTTAATTCAGAATATTTTTCATGGCAAATAGACGAAACAACAGATATAACATGTAATTCGCAATTGTCTATTATTGTAAGATACACGATCGAGGGTAATATTGTTGAAAGGTTTTTAGGATTCTTTGATGTAAGTTCAGGTCGCACCTCTGATGATTTATTTAAATTATTAACTAATATTTTTGAAAAATTTCAGTTTAATAGTAAACTAATTGCTCAAACGTATGACGGAGCGGCAGTTATGGCTGGGCATGTGAACGGTTTACAAACAAAAGTTAAAGAAATAGCTCCTCAAGCAATATTTACACACTGCCATGCACATGTCTTGAATTTAGTGTTAGGAACATCTTGTAAGTCCATAACGTCTGTAAGAATATTTTTTTCAAATTTGTCAGGGTTTTCATCTTTTTTTTCCAAATCCACTAAGAGAACTCATGTGTTAAATTTAATCTGTCAAAAACATATACCATCAAACGCATCTACTCGTTGGAATTTCACTTCTAGGGCTGTTTTTACAATTCATGCGAACAAAAATAAGTTAATTGAAGTTTTTGATTTCATTGCAGAAAGTCCTGACTTTGATAGCATATCTATACGAGAAGCTTTTGGATTAAAAAATCTTCTTCTGGATAATGATTTTAATTTTCTTTTAGATACTTTTAAGTTAATATTTGGACAAACTGACGTTGTATTTTCAATATTACAAAACAAACTAACTGATGTTATTTATGCCAGAGATCGTTTACGTTTTTTGCTTGATAAGTTTAGAGAATTTCGGGAGTGTGATACATATTTCAGTACTGTATACGAAAATTCGGTGTCTGACGAATCTGTTGCACATAAAAGGCGTAGAATTGATGACGTTCCAGATACTAAACAAAATTATAGAAAATTATTTTTCGAAATTCTAGATACGTTTATTAGTCAAATTGAAATTAGATTTATTGATTTAGAAAAACTTGCTTTTTTTGATTTATTAACAGAAAGTAAATTTGAAGAATATTCGAAGGCATTTCCTCAGAGGCTCTTAAATAATTTGTTTGAACAATATAAATTTTTTGATCAAATTCAATTAAAAAATGAATTAGCTGTTATTTATAGTGACATGCAACTCCTTGGTAATTCTAAAACACCATGTGAAATGTTAAGATTTATGCACGAACAAAAGTTAGCCATCTGTATGCCAGAACTTTTTAAATTGCTAAGTATAGTAGTTACCATACCGGTAACTTCCGCGTCCGTTGAGCGAAGTTTTTCCACATTGAAACGTATAAAATCGTATGTTAGAAATACAATTGGACAACAAAGACTTAGTAACTGTGCACTAATTGCAATCGAAAAGGAATTGGTTAAAACGATGACGAGGGATGAACGATTTTATAATGATGTAATTGATTATTTTGCTAACACAAAAAACCGGAGGATACCTTTGCTATACAAGAAGTAAAATCTATTAAATGTAATTCTACGTGCAATGCCAATAAAGGAAATTCTCTGTATTTTAAAATATTTTCATGCATGTAATTTTGAAATTTTGTTATTGGATTGTTGTTGATTTATATATATACATATATATGTATATATTTGTTATATTATTAAATTTTATATTATAATAGGAATGTATTTATTTTTTATTTTTAAATCCTAGAAGATTGAGTTCTTATTTTTGATTAATGTTTTTAGAATTTGTTTGATTTTTTAGGATATTTATTTTCGTTTCACAAGGGTTTGCTTTGAAACTTCGTTTTCCCTTAAAAATCGAATGGGGCGCGATATAGGGCTCAGTTCACGTTTGGCAGCCCTGTTTGTACTGGAAGCCCTATATATATATATAAATATATATAAACTGTTTTTATATGTAGTAGGTATATAGAGTTTATTAATCAATTGTAAACAATTTTGAATATTTATTATTCTATCTGCCTCACCATGTCAAATACTCACGAGCCGCCACTGCTATGACCATCTTTCTAAACGAAATAAATACAGATAACGATAAATGAACATTCTGTTGAACCGATGACCGTTCTTTTCAGCTCACTCTCCCTCTTAATACCTGATAATGTGACAAAATCATTAACAGAAAAGTATGGAAATAAAATAAATACGGAAAAAATACGATTTCGAAAGAGAAAAAAGAACAAAACGGATAGATCTACGTAACTAAAAATGGAAATCTATAAAATACGAACATTAATGTAGAAAGGGTTTTTTTACCTTTTTTTATTAACTCAATTAACCACAGCCTCCTTTAAAATTTACCTCTACGATTATTAATTACGAAACGAATTTAAAAAATTAGTTATTATGATGTTTAAATTTATGTGGACGACACCCAAGCTTATTTCTCACTTCTGCCTGGTGTTGCTGATGTTGCTGTTAACAAAATTTTGATGATGACAACTTAGTTGTCGAAATATGTATACAGAATACGAAAATTATTATGTAAATGGGTTATATTAACCTTAAATAAGTAAACGATTGAAGACAATTTTGTACCAAAGTTTTGTTTCATCCTTATTCACTTACGGTTGCATTGTGTACATTGTGGATTTTGGGAGGGTGCACGACATGTAAAATGCATGTACGCGATATATTTTCCGAATTCCGATATATGAAATTATATCCTATAAGTTGAAGAAGTTTGAATAACTTAATATGGGTGATCGAGTGATTTTTCATTCACTCGTTTTGTTTCGTTCGATTCTATGTAATCGTAGCCCTCCTTATCTCTACTTTTAGATTAGATACAGATGTAATATCCATAATATCAATATTAGGAATAGAAACCTTAGTGCACCACCTTCTCATCGAAAGGCAGAATTCCGGAGTTCAAGTGTGCTATCAATTTATTTTTGTTTTCCCAGCAGTGACAGTTTTGCAACAGTATCTCGTTGCTTCTGCTAGTATTGATGATGATCTAATTATCTTGTATCATGATTACATTACCTGGGAATAACGCATTTAATTTTCTTGATTAGCTATCGTTTTAGTATTTGACTTTTATTTTATTTTGATATAAGCTAACGGATAAGCAAATTTTTATTTCATGTCTTTTGTTCTTAATAGTTTAAGAGTTCAGTAAGCTGAGAACGGCATATATCATACATATGTACGTATGGATATGTTACTCACCTAAACTGCACTTTATTATTTCTTCTTAGTTGCTCATTATTATTTATACATGTTATTTATTTATGTTCGTACATATATGATAAGGGAAAATAAAGACATTATTATTATTTTAATATTTGTGGATGATGTTATATCATTAAATAATTATATAAATTATATAAATCGACTAATGCGATAATAGAACCTACGCCTTAGAAGTAACTTTTAAATGTAAATTTTCATTTACAACCAAAATAATGTGTTTCATTCTGCACAATATGTTTTCTATTATTTTTCTTATTAGAATTGATCTAAAAAGCCAACCATTTGTTTTATTCTAATAAATTTTAATCTAAATATCAATCAACTAAAATCAGTCAAGTCCAATGATGTCTTTTAGGTTCTTCTAATTTCTATATACACTCCACACGCACACTACGATCAGCTTTTTATACTTTACAAGAGCGTGAACGCTTTAGTTTTCTTCAGTCTTCGGACTTGATTTTGATTGCTCTGCAGTTGATGAGTTTCTGCATGGACACGAAGGTGTAACCTAGCTTCATGCCTGTTTCTAAGCCTTTTGATTTATTGCTTAACAGTTATAATTTGAAGATTCAGGTTGCATAGTGCATTGACTATATTGAATTTTGTTTTGGAAAATTTGTATAATTTTGATACGACTGTCACTAACATAACCACAGCTGGATACCGTATAGCCATACGGGTTCTGGGTTTAGCTTATGAATTAGTAACTTGTTATGTATTGTCTACTTGGAATTTCGTCCTATTAACCAATAATGTTTCCTGCATTGAAGATCAAGCTCAGCTTTTTCCTCCTTTACCGTAATTTAACATCAAGAGTCGCGCCAAAGTATTTGGCGTAGAAGCCATATGGGGTTATTGTACCGTTAATATATGTACATATATGAGAAATAGTTCTGCTATTTTGTTGTTTATAAAGTTGACTCGTATAAATTCAAGTTCGTTGAACTTAATCTTCGATTTTTTAGTCCAATTAACTATTTTAATCTTGATTAACTTTGAAAAGAACAGTATCATTGATTAGTGTGACTATGGTAGAATCCACCAGTCACCAGTAAATAACGAATATAAAATGGGCACCTGAACACTTTCTTAAAGCATCCCCGCTCTTATTTCTTTCAAGTAGAAGCGTTCGTTTCCTCGCTTTATTCTAGAGGATCTACATGAGATATGCGACGCAAAGATCTGTACACATGGTTTAGGCAATATTTTGTATAGTCAATCAAATATTGAGTGAACAAAACAATGCTTCAATCAATCAGAATATTCTTTTGAATAGAAATGAAACTATATAAACGCCCGATGCCTATAAATGCCTCATGTAGATTAAAGAACAAATCTATTGTCAATATTTCGTCAGCAAGAGAGTCATTCTTTATTCAAATGTTGAATGTTTTGATCAAAAACTAGATTAATAGTCTGATATCAACTTATTAATTTCTGTTATGAATTTCGTTCTATGAATAATAGTTTTTCGAATAGCTTTGAGATACTTAGCGCTAATGGGAGAATCCTATATTTTATATTATCTAGTGGTTTTTCAAGCAACATAACTACTTCCGCTACTTTCTAGCACACACGGAACATGTCTTAATCGGAATGCAGCTTTTAATAGGTATGTGAGCATTACTATGCCTTTTATGTAATATAAAATCTACATAAGTATGTATTTTCACTAATGGCGTTAATACCAAGCTTAAGTACGCTACCATCATTTGATAAAGCGTATGTGAATGTTGCATGTCGGCTACAATATCTGTAAAAAGTCCTTCCTAAGGTACTTATACTTCAAAATAAATAATATTTTCTTACTAAATTTTTACAGTGTACTGTTATGTGCTTTTGCCTTGACATCCTTGGAAACAAGACGAATAAATTCGGATCTTTTCTCTACTCAACAATAAAATAGATTTTCCATTTCCGCTGTATAGATTACATTTTTATATACCCTGATATGTAGCTAGAAACGTTTACACATTTACACCTGTTACCAGCTCATATTAATTTAATATTTAAATCACTTATAATCTAAAGTATACATAATCGTACAAATTTAAATTATGAAACAATATCATCATATGGAAACAGTTAATGTACACCAACCTTAACAGTGTTTGGTATTAAACTCAAAGATGTGGTTTTCTTAAATAGTTAATAATTATTTATAATTATATATAATTAATATTTTATATTACTTTATTTTTTTTCTAATTATTAAACACATTATTTTGTTTCTTGTATTTATTTAATTCCGCAGGGCTGCATACTTTCGAGCAATAAATGTATTATATAATATAATTCTTACTTGATACTGTAACAAATACTGAAGCCTTACAAAATTCTGAAATCAAGCCATCAACAAATCTAAATATATCGAATTATTATGAATAATCGAATAAGTAAGCTTGCCACGTTGAATTTGTAAACAAGCTTGTTTGTTGTTAAAATGTTAATGGAAAGGTTTTTGAAAATTTGTTTTACCCCATGAATAATTTACGTTTTAGATTTGGTAAAAAAGTTCGTATCTTTTTAATCTTCCTTGATCAATAAGGTTGATATATAACCCCTTTCCACAATTAACTATTTGTAAATTCTGTATACGCATTTCGACAACCAAGTTGTCATCATCAGCAGATAATTATCTGCTGATGATGACAATTTGGTTGTCGAAATGCGTATACAGAATTTACAAATAGTTAATTGTGGAAAGGGGTTATATATCAACCTTATTGATCAAGTCAATCAACCACAGGCTCCATCAAATTCAACTTAATCTTCCTTATCTATCCTATTCTCACTACTATATTATACAGTAATAATAATAATAAAACATAAAAAAAACACTTAAGAAATAAAGACAGTTAAGAAATTAAAAAAAAAAGAGAACTAGCATATTGCTAGATACATTAAAACAAAAATTGTCAGCATGCTCATGTAGGCGTAAAAGATGCAAAATTAGCAAATATTTCTATACTACACTTGACAGAAACAACAACATTAAATAATAAAAGTGCCAGATATCAAGGAAGTAGAAGTGTTTTAGAAAAATATATGGTCGTTTAAAGTAAACCATAATGATAATGCGAAATGGATAAAGATAGAAATAAAACTAGCTCACAAATTTATTTCGATGAACCAGGTAATTATAATAAAACACATACAATTATGAAAACCCATAGCTGGAAATCGCTGTCGTGCTATGGGTGATTTAAAAATATATACAAGCACAAGCTAACAACTCGACTCATTACCAGCAATAAAAATCTTCAGCTCTGTCATCTAAATGAAGTTAGGATTGGTAGTGAAGAACATTGCATAAATAGAGGAAAAATACAACGTGGAAGATATGATATAGAAAGAGATGCAATAAAAGAACGTTAACAAGAAGATATACATCTATCTTGGCATAGCACAAAATCCTTTTATTAACCATATATTAATTAAGACACGAATTCAAGGAAAATGTACGCTTACATAAGATTTTTAATACTCAGATATCCGCTAAAAATAAAACTAAAGCAATTAATACTTATACATTCCCACTTCTGATTTACTCATTTGATCTCATAAAATGGTCAGACAATAAACTTATCAGATCAATAACCAACAACATCATACATATCATCAACATTCAGAGGTAGAACAACTTATAGAGAAGAAGGAGAAAAGCTTTTTATTGATATTAAAGAAAACACTATCCACAAGTAAACAATTTCAGAACATCCTTTCTGGCCATGACAAATAACAGCCTTCACTAAACAATAATAAATATGTACAACAAATTTACACTACTAGATCTCAGTAACGTAAATTTTAATCCAGAAAAACATATAAAAACTAACAATAATAAAACAAAAATAACCAAATAATAAAAGCACATAATGTCAAACAGGCAATCAACAAATAGATAACAATCGATAATATTTACACTGAAACTGGAACAATGATTTCAATACAAGACCGAATTATAAAGACCAGAAACTATAGCAAATATACTACAAAAAAACGACATTGAAGACATATTCAGACAATGTCACAAAGTATCGGAAACGATTGAACATATCATAGACACACGCACAAACATCCCAGAGAGAGCACATACACAACGCGACATGACAATATCTATAAAATAATACTAAAGATCTTGTAGAAAAATAAAAAATAGAAAACAAAAATTAACCCATGGTATATATAAAACGAACCACAAACAATTTTAGAAAACTCAGAGGTTAAATTATAGGGACAGAAAATTCTCATCGCACACAGTAGACCAGTCATTACAGTAACTCGCAAAAATATAATACTAAGAAAACATTAACTGGCGTTTTTATACCTAACACTCATAACCTTCAGCAAAAACATAAAAAGAAATGCAATATCTCTCTAGCAGAAGAGACTCGGCAACTATGGCATTACACGCAGGTAAAAATTATATCAATTATAATTTCTATCACTGGAGTAATTTCTAAACGACTCCAAGAAATTCTTGAAGAACTTGATCTCTATAATGCAAAAGAATTGTTATTAAGAACACCTGCTCAATCGTTAGAAGATTTCTGAATATATAATAAAGAATCTAATTTAATAAGCTCCTAAATACAAGGATATTAATAATAATAATAATAATAATCATATTTCTGCTTATAAAGATATAAAGCATCAAAAAGACTGTATTAATATACCGCTTCATGATATATAATAATAATAACAATAACAGTATCAGCCGCGTACAGGCCGAACTCAAACCCATAGATGTGTGGATTAAATGAAAATTTTCCCGACATTAGGCTAAGAAGATGTGAAAAGAATATATACCAAGCTTAACCCCGATTATGTTATTATTTTGCTCGCGCTCCTGGCATGTCTTAAGATCTTTGGTTATTAATATTCAGTTAAGCGAGAAAGGAAACCACAAAAAGCTTTTCCGAACAACAGACCGTTGGATTCGATCCTGAGACTTCCGGCACGATAAACCAATAGTGTACCATAGACCTATCAGATATAGTAACATTAACAAGTAACAAACGTATTAAGAGCAAAATAATACTAGAGAGCATTTTAAAAACTGTCTTTTAGATAAATACAATATATAAAGAAAATGCAAATTAATAGTACTTTGTCTACAAAGTTTCTAAATGTTATAAAACCAATTGTTTAACAAAAATGATTTGATTGGGATCTTAAATTTTCTACGTTATTACAAAGGTAGGCGTTTATATTTCGGGAACTGCCGACACTGTTAGTGTTGCCTCCGATCTGATGATTCCATCGTGAAGTTTATCATTTTTGACAATATATTTACCTTGATAGTTTTATTAGCCGGTCGTTATTTCTATTGTTGAAAGTAACTTGAAAATGTTATGTCAGCGAAAAAATTGATATACTCGCGAACATTTTCGTGCAATTATTTTTCATAACTTTCGGCGTGGATTATCTCAACAAGAATGCATCGACGAGCTGAATTATTCATATGGTGATGAAACATTATCGAAAACTACAGCATATCGGTATAGTGAATTCAAACTTGGACGGCTTTCTTTGGACGTGAAGGTCGTCCCACAAATGTTGTTGTGTCGGAAAACATTAATGCAGTGTATGAATTGATAATGCAAGACCGTCATGTGACATACCGTGCGATCGAGGTATCTCAAGGTATTAGTAACACCAGCGTGCATAAGATCTTGCATGAACATTTAGCCTTTAAGAACCTGTGTTCACGTTGGATACCACATAATTTAACAACCGCTCAAAAAAGGACGCGCATCGATGGGTGCCAAGAAATTCACAAAAAATACAATGGCGGTGCTTCACAGAACATTTATAAAGTTGTCACAGGTGATGAATCTTGGATCTATACGTATGGGCCCGATAGTAAACAACAGTCGACTGTGTGTGTATTCGAAGATGATCCAAAACCAGTAAAAGTTGTTCGCGCTCGAAGCACATCAAAACAAGTGGTCACCTGTTTTTTCGAAAAAACCGGTCACGTTGCAACCGTGCCTTTGGAGAGTTATAGAACGGCCAATTCCGAATGGTACACAACTATTTTTTTGCCAAAAGTTTTTGAAGAAATAAGCAAACAAACCGAAAACGACAGATCATTCGCCACCATGACAATGAGAGCTCTCACAGGTCGGTTCAAACAATTGAATATTTGACCGGGCAAAACATTGAATTGATGAGCCACCCGTCGCACAGC
This sequence comes from Dermolepida albohirtum, assembly GCA_031893035.1. NCBI lineage: Eukaryota > Metazoa > Arthropoda > Insecta > Coleoptera > Scarabaeidae > Dermolepida > Dermolepida albohirtum. The sequence continues at coordinate 396,157 of JAVIWB010003153.1, forward strand.
CCCGATCTAGCACCCTGTGATTTCTTTTCGTTCGCACGCGTGATAAATAAGCTTCGTGGTCATCGGTTTTCTACACCGGAAGAGGCAGTTGAGGCATACAAAACTCATATTTTGGAGATTCCGCCTCCACAGTGGCAGCAAAGCTTTCAGATTGGTTTAAGCGCATGCAAAAGGGCATCTATTTTCAAGGAGATTATTTTGAAACGCAATAAAACTATTTTCAATGATAAAAATTTTTTTGTTTGCTATTCCCGAAATATGAACGGCTACCATCGTATAAATATACTGCTGTAAAGTTATGTTAATAACGTTATATGGGGAACTAATTCATGTTAGGCTGTTTAAATTGTTTTCTACAGACAAATAAAAATTAAAAACTGGTTTTGAAATATGTAGCACTAAGACGAAAATCATTATATCATATAATCAATATACTTGAGACATATGTAGTACATCCTACCTAAATATTAATCGTCTAACCTCCGAATTTGATATAACTACATACATATACTCAAGTAAACTACGCTCATAAATATGTCCACTATTTTTTTGGGTCTCGGAACACTTGTTCAGCTCATCTAAGTGTGAAGCATTGAATATTTATGGATATTCTTTTCTTTTTAATTACTGTCGTTAGTAGCGTGATTAGATTGGATATCGTTGAGAAATGTAAACCCTTAAATTATCTTAATAAATTGTGGTGATACATTTTGAGTTTTCGGTCATCTATTTTGACTCTGAGTTATGTATTGCAGCAATTTATCGTCCTCTAAGCGGTGATTTTAGCGTCTTTAAAGATTACTTTGAAAAGTTATTGGTCTGCTTGACACGCGCTTACAGATATGTAATATGATGTGGAGATGTAAACGTTGATTCCCTAAAAGAACTAATGATCACAAGATTTTATTTGACTTAATATTATCTTGTAAACATGTTTCACTAATAAAAAGACCAACCAGAATAATGCCAAGTTCATTCAATGCTATCGATTACATTATTAGTAGCAAACATTTGGACAACTCGACATTTGTAATTGAAGGAGGTTCGGCGGGTTATACTGCACAGTTATTAAATTGCCATATAAAATGTTCAACACCATCGATACCACTAGATTAAATACGGAAATATTTTCTGTAATTTCAGTAATTTTGAAATATTTCAATCTTCTAATATAGATGCGACGTTCAATGATTTTCTTCATTCTTTGTAATATATTATTGAAGCGAGCTGTTCAAGAATAAGATTAGCTCCTTTAATAACAATGTTAGAAAAAACTGGATTACTGCTGAGATTATTAATGCATTTCACAACTTAAAATTATAGCATAACTTAAAAAGCATACACAAACAGGTGAGATCCATTTACAGTACAACAAAAAAAAGGGGCAATTAAATCAGTCTATATCTACTGAACCGCAAAAATATTACTTTAACCGAATAGCTGATAATAATACTAGTAAGGTGCTTTGATCTGTAGTAAATGAAAATTAGGCAGAAATAATTGTCGTTATCGCGAAACACGCTTAAATTACGGTGGTGGTCTGTTGAGGGACCCGGTGAAAGTATGGAACTATTTGCTCAGCAGTTCTCATCAGCGGTTACTGTTGGATTATGAAGTCATTTTCCGATCACAGTTTCACTCCATGTTTTTCATTCCTTTAGCTGTGGAGAAAATACTTGGAAGAATAAATAGTATGCCAAATAAGAAATCAGTGGGAGTTGATGGTATACCTGTCGGTGTTTTAAAGACCAGTGCCGCAGTCATTGCGGAACATATCACAAATATTATAAATTACTCCCTGGAGATTGGCCAATTTCCAGATTCCCTGAAAATGTCTTATGTTGTTCCTATTTTTAAAAAGGCTGACTGTGATCATTGATAATTATAGACCAATTGCCATTTCAACATCTGTGTCGAAGGTTTTTGAGAAGGCGATTACTCTACGCATCACAAATTACTGTGACAAATATAAAATATTTTCTAGCAGTCAGCATGGGTATAGACATGTGTTTTTCACAGAAACAGCATGTACTGATTTTGCGCAGTATTTACTTAACCAAAAAATAAAAGTAGCTGCACTTTTCTTTGACTTTTCCAAGGCATTCGATTCTATTGTTCGAGTTTTTTTAAATGATAAATTGCATAATCTGGATTTTAGAGGCAGCATTAATGATTGGCTATCATACCTTTCCAATAGAAAAATCCAGGTAAGGATTAATAACGTATCCTTAAATATTTACTTTCAAACTACAGGTGTGCCATAGGGCTTAGTATTGAGAATTCTACTATTTATTCTCTTTATCAATGATCTCCCGAATTATATCTCTTGTGGAAGGTTATTTTTATTTGCTAATGATACTTCAATTGTAGTATCTGCCGAGTGTACTTGTGTATTGTTAATTATTAGCACTGAAAAAACCAAATTAATTCTATTTAATCATAAATAATAGAGAATATGAGAATCTTACTATAAGCTTTAGGAATCATACATTTGAATCTACTTTAACGTCCACATATTTAGGAATTAATGTGGATTATAATTTGAAGTAAATTTCGCATATTGACTTTGTATACGCGAGATTAAATTCCGTTTACTATTCCCTTGCCTATTCGGTGTTAAATTACAATATAATTGTATGAGCGCAATCCGTCGAATGGAAGGTCTTTATTATTCAGAAAAAAAGATTGCGGGTGATCTTTGATCTGGAGCCAATGGATGCTTGTCGAATTTTCCATGGTAGTGCATTACTTACATTTACATGTATTTATATATAAGTATATAAGTTGCTGCAGTATGTATTACTGAATAAGAATTTATTTAAAATTGGAAATGACTCGCATAGTTATAAAACCAGAACAAAGGACAACTTAGTTATTGCGGCGCACACGTTCGCGGGTTACAAAAGGTTCCTTATGCTTATGGGTGGTCGTTTATACAATCTTGTTCCAGGTGCTGTAAAGAATGTCAATAATTACAAAATCCTCAAAAAAAAATTATAGCTTTACTTAATTTCAAAAACTTATTACACGGTGAGAGAATTCTTTTCGGACTATTAGTTACCGATTTTTTATTGTATTTTTCTATTTTTATGTTTTTATTCTTGACAATTTTGCACTTTTGCAATATTTTTATTATATACTATGTTTTCTTTTAAGACGTTTCACATCCGTGTAAATGGCTAACGTGATTAATAAAGCATTATTATTATTATTTTTCATTTTTATCCAGAAATTTCGATATCAGTTTATTTATGGAACATTCTGATAATAAGTTTAATATTGAATTTATGTAACGTTACTATTTCCTGAGGTGATACCCCTAACCTTCTTCTGCCTTATAAGAAAGACGGTAGTCAATGTCCTCTAGCGTAGAGAAAGTATACTAAATTCCAATCTACAAGGTTATATTTATTTGTCAAGTTATCGATGTTTGGATATAAACTTATAAAATAATTGTCGGTATTTGATTACCTCTTTAGTAAATTAAAAATAGTTATTAAAACATTAATTATAGCTAATTGATCAAGAGTTAGAGACAAATAATTCTTTTCTTAATTAGAATAATATTCGCATATGAAACGATTTTGTTCAGTCATCATTTGCTTGGTAGAAATCCGCATATTGTACAACAATATTGTTTTTATCACCGTCCTTCAATCAATATCTGAACAAAAATGATTAAACGCAACACTTTTCCACATCCATGTACTACCACTGAGCTGATTGTAGCCACTTATTGAAAGGTTTTTGAAGAGCATATTGCCTCAAAAGTATTTTGAATGAATAATTACTAATGTTGAACAAACTCACCCAGAAGGCTGGATAGGTGAAAATTATAATTCCCGTATATTATAACGTAGAGAAACAATTTAGAAATGTATTTACGCTCGTCGCAGTTAATAATCCACTTTCGCGAGGCGTCCTCCCATCATTGACATTATGCAAACTATCGAGCTGCATGCGTTCGTCTCCATCCGTAACTTGATCATTACTCGATATATTTTGTGAGTAATAAACATAATTTGAAAATTTCATTATTTTTTTTCATTTTATTTTCGTGACTTCGAGTAAACACTGTATTCTCCAGAGTATAGTTGTAAAGTATAGGTGTACTTTTATTTGAATAAGTCACTGTTCTACACTTCGAGGCGCTCATAGATAGCATGTTGTCTGAACACACACCATTCAGAGATCCTACCTAGTTGCCTTTGAAAGAATCAGCTGTCGTAGATATATTTTCAAGTCATCTGCAAAAGGACACTTTTCGCACTCAAAAACAATTATTAAAAAAATTGAGAATAGCATTCGTCCTAGATTGGAGCCTTGCGGCCCTTCGGGAAAGGCATAAAAGGTATGGAACCCACGCCATCGATAAATAACATTTTGTGGCCTTATATATAAATATAATCCAAAAAATGGTAAAAGAGAATCGACAAATACCAAGATTTTAATATATGAAGATGAACGTCAGATGTCAAGAGTAGAGACTTCGGAATCTTTCTTTAGGATTAGACATATTTTAGAAATTTTACTTATTTCGGGACAGGTTATGGTTTTTAGGGCCAAGTTAAATAGAATTGTTAACAACACGTTAAAAGAGTCATATAGTCGCGAACCAGGAAGTATGCAGTCATGCTGTAATTTTATCCTTATTGCTCTGTCGATACATTTTTCTGACATTGAAAAGAAACTCGCAGTAGAAATGTTACTTGCCTTGCAAGTGCTGATGTTCTGTCTGAGTATATACACGCTTGCAAATTAATCAGCAAATACTTTAACTATATCCTGCGCACACTCTAGTTCATCCGCATTATAACACAATAAATTGAGTATTCTCGATTGGTCGGGCTTCTTATTGATGAATCTCAAAAACAGTTTAGATACCTGACGATTCAAGATACATACTATATGCGTTCTCGATCTGACTCTCCACCGTAAGCCTTCTTATACAAAAGAACGTAGACAATGAGCGAAAAATGGAGTTCCTGATAAAAGCGAGAACATGCACCATCAACGACCCTAAATGAACCCAGAAACGACCAGTCGATCGCAATCATAGCAACATACGGACCAGCGAAATAGGCATTATTAGAATTACACTGCTCAAAACAATTAAGGGATATTTGGAAAAATGGTAATAGAATACATAAATAAAGAATGTAGCACCTTGCAAATATTTTTATTTAACTACAACGTTTTTAAATAAGGAACTGAATGCATTGATACGTTCGAACTTGATCGTGCACATTATAAAGCTACTAAGGCACTAGAGTAAATAAATATCATTAAATGAATACACAATTATGAGACTTGATAAGAAGTTTTTTGGATAAAATGACGTAAAATCTATTATTAATAATGTGTAAGATAACGAACGGCAATAAAGGCTTGACATCTCATCGGCATTCATTGAATCAGGACATCAAAAAATTATTCCATTCCTCTATCAGAGCAATTTGAAGTTCCTGAATTGTACGCGGTGGCATATTTCTTGTTGCAACACGTCTTCCTAAGGCATCCCAAGCATGTTCGATAGGATTACCATCAGGAGAATTTGCTAGCCAGTCCATTCTATGGATTCCCAATTGTTCAATCCAGTTGTTCACGATGTTTGCTCAATGTGGACGAGCATTATCATCCATTAAAATGGATCTTTTACCCATAGCGCCGACATACGGAAGACCAATGGTTCTCAAAATTTCATCCAGATACCTCTGCGTAGTCAGGTTGCCATTCTGTATCACATAAAGGTCTGTATGACTTGTGCCCAGTCATGGTGATTTGAATTTCTATGTTGCTCAGCCCATATTCTTTGTGCCCTTTTATGAAGAGCAGTTAGTGGAAAACATACTAAGGGTCTTCGAGCATACATGCCAACGTTATGAAGACGATTTCTTCTTGTATGAGGTGATACTACTCTTCCCGCAGCAGCAGCAAGCTCACTTCTAAGCTGCATTGCGTTATGAGTACGGTTCTACGTGTAAATACTGTTAGGTATCGATCATCTCTCGGTGTTGTAGATACTGGATGTTTTTGTCCTCGTTTTCTCTGAACATCTCCAGTTTCCAAAAACCGATTCACAAACGCAAAAGCACACTATGGCTAACAGCAAAAGCTTCAGCAACAGCTTACTGTCTCCATCCACCTTCTAATTGACATATGGCTCTCCAACTCTGTGCATGAGTCAAATCGCATTGTCTTTCCATTATTACCCGTAATTACAGTTAAAAAGTTAGCTATGATATAGAAAATGATAAAATCTAACTGTAGCAACACGCTTTTGTACCCTCAAGCACTGCAATTCGCGCAGGCGCAGCACCAAGGCACTGTACAAGTTGAAACCTATCAGTGCATTATGTTTCTTGTATAAAAGCGTTATAGTTGCAATATAAAAATATTTGCGTGTCTTATATTATTTATTTATTTATTTTATTATTATTTTTTCAAACATCCTCTAATTGTTTTGAGCAGTGTATATACTTTTTGTTGAGAATTAACTAGGATGTTAAAAGAAAAGTAAAATCAGGATAATGAGAAGCACCAAAGGTTCGTCGCATCTAAGAAGACTCAAAAAGTTCAAGGTTAAATATTACTAAATCCAGTAAAGGATCATTAGAATGAAGAATATTGTTAAATTGCTCTATATTAACATAATTAATGTAATCTATTAATAGTTGGCTGTGAGTATCAGTGATTAATACCATTATAAAAGTGCGTAATATTGAAAACAACCATGACAATTATTTTAATGTGAGACATGTTAAATTGTTCAAAAATATCTAAGTAATTTTCGAAATCTTGCACTGCACTATGGTGGAATATAACTGCAGTATACACAAATAGTTTGATATCTTCCAAATACAAGTCTACAACCCACAATATCAATGACATGAAACACATTTACAAAAATAGATAATATTATTTGGCCTTGACAATAAATTTTAACCTTGTCTTATAAATAATATTTATTTTGTATATTTACATTAAAGTATGTGATTACACAGGAAAAGCATGTAATGAATATCATTTTATTTTTTCTTAATTATTATAGGAATATCACGCTCTCTCATTTTTAAATACTTTTGATGATCATGTTGGGGTTTTAAAATATATAGTATTATACAAAGGGTACTACAAAAGTTTTGTAATACAGCTTTGTTTATTTGATTTTTTCAAAGTAATTTCCTCTACACTCAATACACCTCTCCATCCTACGAAACCAATATTTAAACCAGTTCTGCCAAGTTTCACTAGGGAGTAAAGCACACTCGTTGTCCCAAACCCGCAGAAGGTCCTCGTCACTGGAAAACCGCCTCGCTTTTAGCTTCATTTTCACATGCGGGAACAGTGCAAAGTCGCAGGGAGCAAGATCTGGACTGTAGGGAGGGTACTCGAAAAGTTTCAATCCTGTCTTCGCCAAGCATTTTCCTCACAGTAGTAACGTTTTCCTACGTAACTGACGTTCGTGGCCTTCCCGACCTCTCAGCATCCTCCATAGTTAAATTTCCCCTTTGGAATTCTCTATACTACCTGAATATCGTTGTGCGATGTGGACAAACATCACCTAGTGCAAGAGTCATTTTTTCGAAGCACTGATCTATGTTTAAACCACGCACGAAATTATAACGCAAAACTGCCCTTATTTCATTTCATGACCACGATGCCATCGCAAGCACTTTACACTCTCACTGCTAATGAATAACTGAGCCCATCGACATGGCCCGGCTACTATGCACGTATTAACATGTATCAACATGCAGCAACAAGCAGCTTCCTACGATTCATTGTTGCGTCATACTACAAAACTGTCCTAGTACCCTTTGTACTTAATAGAATATGAAATGTATTTTAAAAGGTGAAGTGAATGTAAGAAGAAGGGCGGGAAGAGTCGTTACTAAATGTATTTTATTATTGATCTTTTGAAATTAAACTTATCAAAAGGCATGTGTAGTTTGATTAAATTAGAGAAGACGACTATTTTCAGGAATAATATTGACATATAGATAGATATATGAATATATATAGGAAATTAGTTGGAAAGTAAGATTAACCAGATTTCAAGAGTTTTAGAAAACGCGAAGAGAACAGTTAGTGTATGTGCAACTTACAATTTTTATACATCACAAGAGTAACAAAATTAAAAGAATGATGAAAGCAGTAACACAAATACAGTAGAGAATAGGACCGAATAAACACGGAGCAATTTTAATAATATAGAGTACACAATGATAAATATACAACACACTTCAAACAGAATGGAGAGAGACTATTTGTGAAACAAGGAAAAATTTCATTGTAAAGCCAGATTTATTAGGAGCAATTGATGATTTCGACGGTGAGCGAAATTCTTTAACAGCTAAACGGTGGATTAAAGAACTTGAAATAATATCAAATTTTTGGCAGGATGCATTCATATTTAATACTTTAAAAACACATTTGATAGGAATAGTCAAGAATTGACTAGATTCAAGACTAGAAACAGAAAAATGGCTCACCCTTAAGATAGCTTTTCATAAAACACTGTATTTAAAAAAAATAAAATCAAACAGTGTAAACGAATTGAAGGGGGTATATACCGAGAAATTAAGATAAGGTGTTTACATAATTATTGGAAAAATTGCATTGTGTACGACATTTTCATTAGATTTTGAGGAAATAAGAAAACAGATTTCAATAGGTTTGTTCTCAAGAGAATTGAGTTCATATGTCATATCAAAACAATATAAGGATGAAGTTGAACTTCAAAAAATTATAAATTCTGTACAGTACCTGATGGTAGTGTACAAGAAAACGTACTACGATAATCGGAAGGACTGAAATAAGTGTTATAATTGTCAAAAATTTAGGCGCAATTTACAACATTAACCCAAATCAGATAAATGCATCTAAATCGATCAATACTGATTTACTCAAATTAACTAACGACTATAGAGATAATATTGTTTCCGATTTAAACAATTTAAACAAAGTCCCCAGATGCAAACCTTATACGCCTCGTTCCGAAGAAAAATAATGAGATGAGACTGATTCAGCAAATAGACAAGCACCATTAGCCTTTACCAAACATTAATTGAAGCAATTAGGTGAACGAACATTTTCTACATTAGATTTAGCAAAAAGGTATCTCCAACTGGATCTTATGGTCACAAAACACTACAGGATAATATAATAGAATGCCATGCGGTTTAACAAGCTGCCCAATAAAAATTCCCAAGGATTAATAAATAAACTACTGCGATGATGACTTACTTATCATGGGGTAAAATTGGAAAGACTTGCTTGGGAATTTGAAGTAAATTTTTGAAGAACTACGGCGAGACAAGTTGAAAGCCATTTCTTATTGAATATTAATTAACATTCAATAAGAAATGGCTTTCCACTTGGCTCGCCGTAGTTCTTCTTCTTAGCCAGCTTTCAACTAACATTATGTGAACACAGCACTGTAAACAACTTGGTATCTAAAAAAAAATGTGCTATAACGATTAAACCTTCAGAAACTAAAACAAAAGCAATGAGAAGTTTTCCGCCACGAAATGTGTATCAGTTAAGGCAATTTGGGGCAATACTTTTATATAAAAATCAGTAATGCAAATGGTATATGAATAACAAACTAATTTTGGAATTCTTAAAAATAAGATCACCACTAGACCAACATTACAATTATACAACCCTAATTCAGAAATAAAAATACATTTCGACGTGCCTGCAGGGAAATAACAAGTATAATGTTTCAAAAAGGTGACACCAACAAGTTACACGTAGTACACTGTGTTGCCAAAAAGTTAGCAGACCAAGAAAAACATTATCACAACAAAATTGGAAACGATGGCAGTAATGTTGAGTGTAAATCGTTTACGAGCATTCCTAATTGAAATTCCGTTTAATGTTATTGAAAATTGTCGAATATTGCATATGCATTCAAAAAAATCGACAGATGATATGATTTTCAAATGAAATTTAACTTTATCATATACTACAGAGCAGAAATCAAAATGCGACATGTTGATATTCTTGGCAGAAATGCAAATAAGAATACTTTTAAACCATCGGAGAACAATTTGTGCGTTGTAAGAACAAGATGAAGATACTCGAAGTAAGAAAGTGATCCTATAGTGAGAAGAAACCTCGAGAATCAATGTAGAAATTAATCAGTACGTGACTATAGACTAAATAAGGGAGTATTATATAGGACAAGAGACGATAAGCGGTTATTTGAAGAACCGAATCAAAGGCGTAAAAGTGTAGTAGTACGTTTTGATGACATTGCTGGCATCTTTGTACTCTAATTGTTACATGCCCGTCGGTGTACCAGTGTCAGAGGAATTCATTATTGCAACGCACGGCGCACTCGAAGTCCACCAGGTATCAGACGTCTTCGCACACTTCGCGCACTAACTACTCTTCTTTCTGGCAACCAAACTTGTGCTAATTGCCACTAGGAGAAAGTATACGCGACTAACATCATTCTAAACCCCTTAGTCTGTAGCCGTGCGGTGGTGTCCAGATCAAAACCTTGTAGCCCTCCTTCCTTCGACATTCTACGCATACCATATCTTCGGTTGTATCTATTCTTGGGTTTATGCAATAGATCAGTTGTTCTTATTAGATGCTATTCATGTAGTAGATAAGAAAGGATGTGAAGCGTAATAGCTCTGTTACTGTAAACAACCTATTTTACGTCCGCTCGTTGGTAAATACAACTGATCTGTAAGTGAAATCCAATTCTCTTGGATAAATGCATATTATCATTCTTTTATTATGTATACATTGTCAGCCTAAATTACTCGAGAGTATTGTAGTTGTAGCTGACCACTTATTAAGTTAATGCAAATTATTGGTGATAGTCACTACTAACGATCTAAAAATTACACACAAAATAAATTTCCTTTGCTAAAATTAACGAATTATTTTATTTTCTCTAACACTTACTCCAGAGCAATTCATTTCCAGCATTCGTTGAAAATCATCACCGACAATAATTTTAAAAAATATATCAGTTTTTTAGTTATCTTAAGTAAATATAAGTAAGTACTTGGATAAACTAATTGTATAAAAATACATGTTTATGGAATCATTACCAGTAGACGTACTTCCCATTAAGTTTAACGTCTCGAGAATAAATATAGTAATATAATCAAATAAATAAATTCATTTCTTTGTCATTCTAGTTCCACTTTACAAATATACTAATGTATTAATTCTGACAAATATCTGTTATAAATTGCAAATTATCACTTTTTATACAGTAGCAGCAGTAGACAAAAATCTGCTGCTTTTTTGTAGAATTTTTTGTAAAATCTATTAGTTTTTAATTTAAATATTCTCTCAGTATTGCACAAACTACTTATTCCACAAAAAATATAATCTTATGATTATGAGAGAGTTCTCTAGTAAATTTTGCCAATATTAAAGATTTTCACTTGTAATTTGAAATTCATGATTCCGTGTTTCACAAATTATTAGACCATCGTATACCAAAGTATGTTTACTTTGTAATTTGTGAAGTATTGTTTGCAGACGAATATGCAATAGTTTTTCAACACGCACTAATTGTGTACTTTAAACTGGATTGGAGACAACTACCTATACGTGATGTATCTAAGTCTACCACTTCACGCATATGCTATATCTGAAGATAAATAATACGGAGTTACTTTAAAAAATAATCAATTATATTGAATATGTGGAGGCTGTCTCATACGATATATGTATATACACTGCTCAAAATGGTCTAACTAAAGAACTTACAAGAAAAATATTTAACTAGGGATGAAATGTTACGAGCTAATGGAATGTTAGATCGTTTATAGACTATGTTACGTTAAAAAGAAATAAGCGATATGGTCTAAAGAGACACAGACCCTGGACGAATTGTAACATTTTCCCATATCATTATTCATGTAAGGTATCGTACAGAAATTGCAGCACGGGAGCTTATTTCCCATCTCCAGAATTTACATGAGGTAAAAATTTCATACCAAACTGTTGGGAACTGTCTTAGACCGTAATAGTTCTTCACCATAAAACAGAGCTCGTGTACTTAGAAAAAAACAATAAGTCGATACATTGAACAAGTTTTAGAAACTACTGTCCAGCCATTTGCACATATTGCCGTACCAGATTTACGTTATGTGTACGAAAATACGCACCCACATATTGGTGAGAAAATAACAAGCTAATTAATTCTAGAGGTGGTAATAAGCGTATAAGCACAGAGTGAAATCATATCTATATAGGACGTTTTAAATCGTTTCCTTTTGATAGTCATGTCATCGCGAATTAGAATAACAAGGAAGACGGCTGTGGTCACTTCCAAATTCTTTGCACTACTTCATAAAAAGTCCCCTATTTAATAGACGAGATTTTATATAGTTTACGAGCTGTAGACATTCTTCCAAATCTAAGTTCAATGTTAGAGGTATGCGTTTTATATCCAAGGCTTATCTACAATGCACCCATACAAAATTTATTGCTATTTATAAAATATTCTGGAACACTCCATTATGGTACAAAACATGAGTTTCTCTCGAAAGAATCTTCAATATACATATTTTATAAAACACATTAAATGAGAATTATATGAGTGTCTATGCTTTCGTCTACTTGCTACTAAAAATTGTTTTTGCTGACGTACTTCGTTTAACTGTATTATTGGCTAATGATATCGCTGAAAACAGATTCTCTTCATTTATTCCACATAATTAGAATGCTACAATATTCAATTTCTCCAATACTAAAAGGATACGCGTTCTCGGTTATTAATTTCAAAATTTCATAAGATGCCAATCTGAGGTTTTTATTTGATCCATCAGGAAGGGATATACACGTTTCAAATTTCTTGTACACAATTCAAGTCATCCTTCTCGTTAATAAAAAAATAATTGGTTTATTAAAATAATCAAAATGATATCTATAATAAATGTTTTAATGTTGACAGTTTCGCACTTTCATTTGATAGTTTGGTAGGTTAAATAACACATTGCCGCAAATGATTACGGCTGCTGAACGATTTACGTACATTAACAAATTCTATCAAATGCTTGCAGGAACGTGTAAAAAATCAAAGCTTAATAATTTTGTTATTAAAAAATAGTGTCTGTGAATCACAGGCATGGTAAACAAGTCAGAACGTTATGTACATCAGCAAAACCATCAGAACAACAATCAACAGAATGACAATTATCTGAACCCCCAAAGTCGCTGACCAGATCAGAGGAAGAGACCTCTGAAAAAAACATTTACAGTAAGAAATAAGTGGGTAAAACAAGAATAGAGGGCGTCCAACTAACATAACGAGAGGAAGTGCAGAGGCGAGTGGCAATAATTTTTGAGCTACTGTTCGTCGTGCGTAACTTTATGTGAGAAAAGTAAATAATGGAACAAGAAGTAATGATATTAAAGAGTATTTCATTGAAATGTTTAACTTTGATGTAGAAAAAATTAAAATACATGAAAAAAATGCAAATGAAACAAAATCGTTTAAAGTAGGCTTTGATTTTAGTACTAAATTTTGGTAATAATGATGAACTACTCACCAATATCAATTGTAGTAATTATTTATGTCAAAATAGCACATTAAGAAAACAATACCTCCCTCTGTTGTTTAAACATACGAATGTACAAACGAAAGAACAAGAGCGTGTTCATCTCGCTAAAATTGGTAACAAATTTACCAGTGGTTATATAGGCGAATACTGTAAAATCTTTAAATTGCCAATAGAAGAATATTAAAAGAATCATTCAAATATTGTTAACACTATGTCCTTCTGTGTCGGAAAAGTACGACAAGCCCACAGAGAATCGTTCGTTAATAACACAATTTTACCTGATGATGAATTCCTTGAAACGCGTAGTAAACAGGGTGTTATTAACATTTGAACGGTTCTTTTAACATTCAAAATAGTACATTCAAAATAAATCTTAAACAAATATCAACATAAAATATGAACATTATGACAATTTAACATTTGAGCGCGATATTTCAATATGATATGATGTATGAACATGCGAGCAACTGACACATCTGTCTAGAACTAACGTTCCGCTACATGGATGAGCGAACTTTCGTAAAATTATGCCAAAAAAGTTTTTTTTTATTTTTCCAGAGGGCTGGCATTTTTTACTGCACCCTATTCTAGGGCGCAATCACAGTTGAAGAAATACTGCTCTAAACGATTAGTGTAGTACACTACACGCTGTCGTTGACTATTTCTTCTAACAGAACAATTGAAAGTTAGATGCCAATATATACCGGAAATATCTTCTACAAATGCACGATAAATTAAAACAAGGAGAACAGACCTCATAAACAGGTAGAAGTGAATTCTGTTAGACGGAAAGTAATTTCAAAATTAAACAATATAAAAATATTAAGTTCTGTAACATTTCCCTTATCAAAAATTTTTGATATTCATGTCTTTGTTAATCATTAGCAAAAGTATTCAAGAAATTAGAAACTATTTTATTTGACAAAAATTTTGTTTCTTAGAGGAAGTAATTTAGCATATCGAATCCAACATTACATATGTATGTATATACAGACTAGTATCTTATCTGTCGCAAATTTTCATTTTAAATTCAACTATTCTTCCATCATAACCTATATTACGTTAAGACCTTGGACAAATAATTTTTTACTTATTTTTACGTTTTAAACTTGAATAATAAACTTCAAATAATACAACTTATGGACACAAAAAGTTAATTACTAAAGATTAGATTAGATTAGAATCAAATGTGCAGACGTAACACTTGAAGAAAATAATAGTATTTGCCTAAATAATAATATTAAATGTTAAAGTACTAAAATAAAAAAAAATATATAAAAATTATTACTAAAATCAGGAACTATACAGCATGGCCGGTAATCATCTACATTGATAGTATAATGCATTAGATTAAATAAGTATTAATAAATCAGCATTATTAGCATATTAATAGTATTTTGTTTGCTACTGTAATTTTAGATAGGAACATAAGGATTATTTTAATATCGATTATCGTATATAGTAATACATATGTAGGTAATTAACTTCCTCAAGAAATATATGTTAATTATTCTTGAAACATTTTTCAGAAAATAATTTCAATCTTTTTTTAATTCGCGAATTAATTAAATCTTTTTGTAATACGCACACCACACACTTTTATATTAATTTGTTATTATTTATATGAATCGAACAAGTATTAGACGCACATACCATTTTTAGTTGTTAGTAATCTGGACATTTTACTAAATACTCTAGAGCGATGAATTACAAATACACCTTTAACAGTACTGATATCGTAGAAGCCAAAATGAAATTTATGTACAGACACTACAAATGTATACGCAAGCATGTATCAGCCTAATAAAATGTTAATTTTTTTATCTGAAATAAATATTATATATAATAAATTAAAATCATGAAAAATATAGAGATGGCTTCTAAAATACTTATCACAATATAAATTATATAGATATTATTGGCCAATACAAATCAATATCGAAAGCCTTTCGATCGTATTTTCTTATAGGCAACTTCATTGACAGAAATGGGTTTGAAATCCTTAATGAAAAACATAATGAAGCAAAATTTTCTATTTTGGCGTTAAATAATTTATTTTTTTTTATATTAATATAATATTCTACTGTAACAAGTGAAGCAATTTCCGTGATATGTCGTCCAAAAGGAACTTTCTTCAAAAAATTGATAGTGTTGGGAACACAGATTATGATACAGAAAAATGAGATATTAATGCTAATTATTTAGTATCTTGTACAGAGTGGAATTACTATCCACCTGTAGTGTTTTACTACATAATTATATGTTGTAAAACGTGTCCTCTTCAACAATCAAGTGCATTTATTTTATTTTGTACAGCTTAATAAACTTAGTAAAATGATAAAAATTACAGACATATTAAACCAAAATATCAATATTTGTAATGGAACTTAATTTTAAAAAATACGTCTATTAAGTACTTATGAAAGCATTATAGATAGTAGGAAAAATATTTCTTCACAACTTATTATTACCTTTTCAAAATTAAGGTCGTTTACAATTACTTAAAATTACTTAATTATTTATTTCCATTTTACTTGACTGAATTTTTAAGAAGCAGGAAAAAGAAAGTATTATTTATATTTTTTTATTAAGTTATATCATGTTAGCCAGAGTATTTAAACTAGTAATAAATGTGCATCTATTGACACAATGAACTACATTTATTCCCAAAATACAAGTACAAATGAATTATAATATATGATATACACAATATTGACAGTAATACAAAAATAACTCGTGTAAACTTACTCTCAATACTGCTTTTTTAAGTCAATACTGTATAATGTAATTTATTTATTAACAAGTAAGGAAGCAATCATTCGGTTTGCTTTCTCACTCACTAAACTATTACAAATACACATAAATGTTCAATTAGATACCACACAAAATTCATAAATTTAATTAATTAAACATTTCTTTTTTTATATCGTTTACATTTTATTAAATACTATACTATATATTTTTAATATTTTATAAATATTACTAAGTTATGAAATAATTAAACTTTTCATCATTCTTTTTCACTTTATCAAGCATTTATGAAGAAAATATTCTGTTAATGAAATAACCTACACTATAAAACCTACAATACTGAATTTGGTTTGTAGATCTACAGTACTTATTTAATACTTATTGAATGTGCCGCAACTGCTCACGATGCATCGAGTCGAGTGCTGTAGAGAATTTTTAGAGCTCAGTGAGGAAGATTCATCAAGTATTATCGACTGAATTCTTCATGAAATATGGGTTCATCAGTATGCCCCTGAAAGTAAGCAGGAGTTCATGCAGTGGCATCAGAAATATATAGAACCCCTGAAGGAATTCAAACCCATGACCACAATGTTTTAAGACTGAAAAGGAATTTTGTTAATTAAGTACATGAAAAAAAATGAAACCATAAACGCAGCATCTTACCCAACCATTTCGCGTAATTTAAGGGAAGTAATTAAAGAAGAAAGGCAAGGTAAATTAACCGCCAGTGTTTTGTTTCTTTACGACAATACTCCGATTCACACGGCGCGTGTTTCCAGGGCTAATGTGCGAGATTGTAGTTTCGAAGGAATCAACCATTCTTTCTATAGCCTGGACCTAGCTCCTCCATTACTAGCTACTCCCTAATTTGAAAAAAAAAGACATTCATGCAAAACGATTTTCCAACTATGAACAGTTAAGTTACCTTTACAGGGTATTGAAAAGTTAATTTCAAGACGCAATAAATGCATCGAGGTCATGGGGAATTATATTGAAAAATAAATATAAATTTAATTGTTTTTGTGTTCTTCTTCATGCTGGCAATTAAAGCTTGGCTGTCAATGCTGTTTGTGATTTATGTATATTAGCAAGGACTAAAGTATTTTATTTCTAACTAATTGAACCTATAATTTGCAAAGTTCCAACTTCTTTTCTGGATAAAGGATGGCGATCTAACTATTATACTTCCAAAATTAAAAAAAAACTGTTGAAAATATTTACTACTTTACTTAATTGATTTGTTTGATTACCTATGTTTTAATTTCCATAAAAGAGAGAAATAGAAATTACACTTCTTTAATTTCTTTCATTATTAACCCTGTTTAAAATCATATATGTCTGTAAATATATTATTTGTTTATAAATATGCATGTAAATATTGTATATTATACTTGTATTGCATAATATTGCTATGTAATTGGTCCTTGTACATTACTTAAAAATATACACTGCAAATATTTAGTCTTGAATATTGTACATATGACTACTTAACTTAGAAATTTATTTATTGGTTAGTAATAGTAGACATTCATAACTAAACGGTGCCAAAGCAGAATTTGGCAACATTAACGGTGGCTGAATTCGTCAAAATTAGATATTTTGCACAGGACTAGGTAAATGTATGGATTAATTTGAATATCTTTGTATTATTGGTCAATTTTTCATTCATGGTGTATGAATGAAAAATTTGTACATCCAATATATTTAGATCTTTTACATGATTACGTTGTTCTTGTTACTAAGGATATTGGGTAATTATGTTTTGTTCTAACAAGTTTTTTTGCCTAGTAAAAGATCATTGAATAGCCTGCAGAGTCTAGATTTACGAATATTTTTTTTCTTTGGAGTCACTCAAAATCTGTGGTTCATTCTAGATAACAATATAATTTGGAAGTTACGACAGGAAATAATTGAGGAAACGAAATCAATTTGTGAGGAGGCATTAGTAAATGTCATTCAAGAGTTTGATCAGACTTGCATGCTGTCTGAAATTGAATGGTCATGATTTCAAAATAATAGGGTGTTAAACCATATTTTTACTGAATTTCCAGTGTATTATTTAGAATAAGAAAATTAATATAATTTCTAGCTAAATCAGAATCTGATTTGAATATAGATATGTTCATCAAATCCCTTATTTATATTTATTGAAACCTGTAAAATTTTATTAAAATGTAAGTAGTCATATCAATTCATACATTTGTACTTAAATATTTCAGTTTTTTGATTTGGTTTCAAACAATCTTTAGCTAATCTAGTCATTTCATTTAATGCTACACTACCATGTTTGACATGTATAGATCTGTATGTTGTAATTTTGTAGAGATAAATTTTTATCCAAGCAAATATTGATATGTGTATGTATATAGATATTTTAGAGGAAATATCTAAAATATATACATTTTTCAATTTTTACTTAGTGATAAAACAAACAATTCTATTTATTATACATATATTTTAAGTTTTTAAAATGAATAGTTTCTTCCAAATTATCTTTTAACTAAAACTTTTAATAAAACTAAAGATATAGTACATAAAAATGTTTCTTAAAAACAGAATAAAATTTCTAAATGCCTCAGACTCAGTATTTGCATATTGTTTTAGATTGAGTTTGAAGCGAAATACAAACATGATATATTTCAAGTTACAAAGAAAATATCTAATAAAAGGAAAATTTAAAATCTTGGAATTTTAAAAAATAATTATTATTTTGTACCTAAAACATTTGTTATGTAATAAAGTAATTTTTTCTTAAAATCTATAGTAAAAAGGTGGATTAAGATCTAACAGCCATATTAATGTGTCCATTACATTTGAATGCACCTTTATAGAGTTGCAAATATATTAGTTACTATAAGACTATTTTTATTAGAAATGTGGCTAAATAAAACTATCAATTACATTAATTATATTTAATTATATTATCATCAATGTCAATATTAAGTAATGAGTGTAAGTTAATTTTCAAACATAATCAACACATATGTTGGTTTTATTAAATAAAATTGAGACAAAATGCTGCAAAATAAAGATTTTTAAAATCAACTGTCAACTTAAACTTATTTTACAAACTATGAAAATAAAATTGAAAACAGCAAACTTAAGCACTAATTACGAACAAATTTGTAAAGCTAGGGTAATCTTGTAAATCGATCATTCAAGGTTGTCCCTGTGTAACCTGTTCCTTGAGGATGAATAGGTATTGATGGAATTTCATCATGATTAATGTTCTTATTCTGAATCAATCGAATTTCCTCCTGCAGCTTTGGATTTAAATTTAAGTTTACACTATGCTGAGCAAAATTCTGTTTATTTTTGTTATTATTATTAACAATTTCCACTGTATAATTTACAGGACCCTGACGCATCCTACGCAGCCGTATTTTCTGTCCTAGGTTATTCTGATTTAATTGTTTATTTTGAATATGGTTTTGCCGTATTTTCAAAAGCCTATTTTGCACAGACTGTGCATGTTTGACTTTTTCATGACGCCTCCGAATAATGTTGTTTTTAATTATTTGATCAGATTGTAGCATTGTACGACGCAACTTTATCCTATTCCCTGGTTGATTTTTAACCATTTGTTTTTTATTAGTGCTGGGCTGCTTATTGAGTCCTAATCGGTTATGAACAGGTTGTTTATAATTGGAAGTATTTGGCCTCAGTAATGGACTACGATTTCCTTGACTATTATAATAATATTCTTGTGCATCTTTTTTTTTCTGAGCCGCTTGTTGCATATGATTAAGGTTCTTTTGAATGAGCCTTTGTTTATTAACATCTAAAACATGAAGAATTATATAATAATTATTTATTTTTATATATATACAAATGATATATATCTTACTTCTTCGTAAACGAATTTTTTGCCCAGTATTCATTTGGCCTGTAACAAATAATTTCCTTTATGCAGTTTAGAGAATCTATAAAAAGTTTGATCAAGAAAAACATATGAATATGTGGTATTTAATCTTGGATCTGTTAGCTATCTACAGCAGAGATTATTACAAATTTATTGTAGGAAAAGTTAACAGTACCAAAATTGACATAACAAAAGAACTAAAGCTACTATAAATAATTATAAAAACTTTGTCTTGAAGTACCTTCATTGTTCATGTTCTGATTCGTACTTCTGCCCTGAATACCTATAACATAAAAGAACTTAATACAACATTTGCAATGCAATGTGACAATAGTTTAACGTACCTCTTTTATATTGTGACATACTGAAATAAACTTTTCTTAATACCTTAAGCTACAGAAATATTTAATTTTTTAACATGTGCAATATAAAATACAAGATGGTAAACAGTATAGACAACACTAAACAGTATTCTAATAATTGTATGAAGAACAAGAATGGAGACTTGTATCGCAATCAATCGTTAAATTAGATTTCTGTAAAAGAACATTAGCATAAAGTTTAAATAGGAGAATTTTATTTGAATTTGGTTTTTCAATTTAAAGAACCACAAATTTAATATTTATATTTTAAGTATTCATTTTATTATTATTATTTATTTAAGTATAAATTTTCTTTCTATAATTCTGAAATAAATATAAATTATACTGTGAAAACTGTTTGTATATAGAATACAAATTATTCTAAAGTAAAAAATTTTTTTACTGTAATAATTATAAATACACATTTTTTTAAATATGTGCTATATTCTTTATCGTCTTTTTGGGTATCAGTTAAAGCCTCCATCTTCCGAATAAACATGCAACTGTCTTTTTTCCGAATAGTTACATGGTTGTTCGTGAGATGGAGGTATAGTTTCATCTGCTCAAATTAATTCTTTTATTAATTTTTAAATTATGTATATATATATATAAATGTTCTATCGTGAAAATCATTCTAATTAAAAACATCAGAATTTAACAATAAACAAATACAAGTTGCTGAATTTAATACAAATGGTTATAATCTTCTCCGGGGGTTTAACTGTTTGGTCTCGAAGAAATTATTCTGTTAACGATGTTGATTACATTAGATATACTATATCAGTATGAATAAAAATAAATATACTCTTATTATAGAAACAATAAATTAACATTATTTTATGAACATATACATATCTACGTAGCACAAGAGAATATTAATGTTATTAGTATGAAGGATGTAATTTATTTTGAGAAAGAACTTTGTCATGACGCGGCCCTAAATTATTTAAGTAATCCTCCGCATTTTTTGATTTCATTCCCATAAACCATATATTGGCAACAATCGGCCCACGGGCCGCATCCGGCCCGCTATAAAATTTATCCGGCCCGCGAGACATTCGTCATATTACTTCATGTCTGATATCTATCGCTAAAAATTATGAACACTACTCTAAAACATTACTATAAAATGCACTACTATTAAACGCGGCCCGCGAACGTATTTGTATATTAAAGTTTGGCCCACAACATGTCAAAGGTTGCTCATACCTGCCATAAAGGATGAGAGACTCTAGTTCGCTGATATATTCTGACATAACCATAATATAAAGGGTACTAGAAAATTTTTGCATTACAGCTTTGTTTATTTAATTTTTTCAAAGTAATTTCCTCTACACTCAATACACCTCTCCATCCTCCGAAACCAATTTTTAAACCAGTTCTGCCAAATTTCACTAGGGAGTAAAGCACACTCATTGTCCCAAGCCCGCAGAAGGCCCTCATCATTGGAAAACCGCCTCCCTTTTGGCTTCATTTTCACATATGGGAACAGTGCAAAGTCGCAGGGAGCAAGATCTAGACTAGTACCCTTTGTAGAATCTCAGCACAATCTTGCAGGTTTTTAATGTTAGTTTATTATTTGTTGGCATGTAGAACAAGAACATGGGTATTAGGAAAGTTTGCATGCAACATGATGAATGGTTTTGCTCAAAGGACAAACAAATGGATGGCATCCATAAATTGCCGAAAGATGGGCAAGATGTGTAGAATCAAATGGCAAATACGTAGAATAAGTAAATTTTTCCATTTTCTCGAAAATTTTGTAGTTTTTTTTTACGAAAAAACCGGTAATGACTTTCCCGTACACCTGGTATATATAAGTGTTTGTGTTTTTATAAATTGGCAGTTTACAATAGAATATAATGTACGTACTTATAAATATTATTATAAAAGAATCTAGCAATTATATATAAAATCGATGTATTGTAGATTAAAGTAAAAATGAAAGCCACTAAATAAAATAACGAAAAAGGAGGAAAATCTCCTGAAACATCGTTAACATAAACTAACTGTTTTATTATCTCTAATGATCGAAAAAGCCAAAGATAAAAGAATAAAATTTATAGTTAGACTAAAACGACCAACATATCGAAAAAAGAAAGGAATAAGTTAGTTTAGAGCAAAGATTCAAACATTAATAAATTTTTTAAACGTAAAATTCTTTTAATAATTTATTAGATTAAGAGAAACATTACAATTATTAAAACTTACAAATATATTTTACTTATAATATATACGAAGTCGTTAATATTTCCGGAACTGGAAACACTGTTAGTGTTGCCTCCGATCTGATGATTACGTCGTGAAGTTTGTCATTTTTGGCAATATATTTAGCTTGACAGTTTTATTATTCAGTCGCTATTTCTATTATTGACAGTAACTTGAAGAAAATTTTATATAAAACAAAAAATGTAATTAACTCGCGAACATTTTCGTGCAATTATTTTTCATAAATTTCGGCATGGATTATCTCAATAAGAATGCATCGACAAGCTGAATTCTTTACATATAAAGAATTCAGCTGATGGTGATGAAGCACCATTGAAAACTACAGTATATCGTTGGTATAGTGAATTCAAACTTGGACGGCGTTCTTTGGACGATGAATTTCGTGAAGGACGTCCCACAAATGTTGTTGTGTCGGAAAACATTAATACAGTGTCTGAATTGATAGTGTAAAACCGTCATGTGACATACCGTGAGATCGAGGCATCTCTAGGTATTAGTAACACCAGCGTGCATAAGATCGTGCATGAACATTTAGCCGTTAAGAAGCTATGTTCACGTTGGGTACCACATAATTTGACAACCGCTCAAAAAGAATTCTCGTCGATTGGTGCCAAGAAATGCACAAAAAATACAATGGCGATACTTCAAAGAACAGGTGATGAATCTTGGACCTATACGCATGAGCCCGATAGTAAACAGCAGTCGACTATGTGTGTATTCCAAGATGAGCAGAAACCAACAAAAGTTGCTCGCGCTCGAAGCACATCAAAACAAATGGTCGCTTGTTATTTCAAAAAATCCGGTCACGTTGCAACCGTGCTTTTAGAGTTGTAGAACGGTCAATTCCGAATGGTATACAACTATTTGTTTGACAAAAGTTTTTGAAGATATAAGGAAAACAAACCGAAAACGACAGACACAGGTCCACCATGACAATGCGAGCTCTCACAGGTCGGTTCAAACAATTAAATATTTGACCGGGCAAAACATTGAATTGATGAGCCACCCGTCGCACAGCCCTGATCTAGCACCCTGTGATTTCTTTTCGTTCGCACGCGTGATAAATAAACTTCGTGGTCAACAGTTTTCTGCGCCGGAAGAGGCAGTTGAGGCATTCAAAACACATATTTTGTAGATACCGGCTTCACAGTGGCAGTAATGTTTTTCGGATTGGTTTAAACGAATGCCAAAGTGCATTGATTTTCAAGGAGAATATTTTGAAAAGCAATAAAAGTATTTTCGCTATTACCGAAATATAAACGGCTACCCTCGTGTAATATACCAAATAGCAGGTATTTTTATATATTTTTTATATCCCCGTTCGGGTGAAGGCTTAATGAGACGTAAACACATCTAAGATAGTCTGGTACGTAGACTTTCACGGTTGTGGTCCGTGCTATCTGCTTCTGGGTTTCCGGGCTGGAACCGCGTCACTTGTATATCTGCCGACGTCTCGTACTCATTTGTATGGGACATCTTCAGTTTCAGTGCAGTAGTTCAGCCCTGAAGATGTCCCATACAAATGGGTACGAAACGTCGGCAGATATACAAGTGACGCGGTTTCAGCCCGGAAACCCAGAAGCACATCTAAGATATATGAGCTGCTCGTTATTTGAATAACGAAACCGAAGTAGTTTGAACGCAATTGTGTCTAAGTAAGGGAATTTTATTTGCTTATTTATATTAGTTCTGGGAATTAAATTTAACAGTCATTATTTAACACCGTATAATTAAAATGGCATTACAGCTTAACGTTACTTTTGTTTAAGTAATACAGTTCATATAAGTTTTAATTAGTGGCAAAATATAAGTTGTAAGGTGAGAAGGCATATATACATACATACGATGTATGTATTATTATAGGCAAATGTGGAGATCATGGGACGAAGACAGGGAAGGTGAGTAATATGAAATAAATAACAATGACTGTGACTCTGTGACTCTGTGACGAATAATATAAATAGTGGCACTAAAAAGATTCGTTTGGTACTTCGAGTTAAGCAAATACTGTTTAATGTGTATAACATTACCATGGAGAAAATGCAGAAGTTACAGATATAATAGTGAAGCATGGTATTAGGAAAGAGAAGTTAGAAGTGATAAAGGATCTACAAGGAATGTGCCAAATTAGGACGTATTCGACAAATAGTATATAGTATGTACACACAGAATGAAGTTGACACATTAAATAACATACAAATAAAAAATAAAGAAAGTACCGAAATAGAAGCCTCTAGAACAACGATATGGCAAACAAAATGGTTTCCGATTTGAACTATCATTTGAAAAGTGGTTTCAGAAAAATCTCTTACCAGTATTACCCGAAAGAAGTATCATTGTCACGGACAGTGCCTCATACCATTCACGACAGGCCAAGAAGCTACTAAATTTGAACAGTAATAATTGACTTTTTGTGTAGCTATATTCACAATAAATGTAATTTTTTTGTAAAATCTCGGATATTTCAGCCTCCGTGAAATGTCTGTGATTTTACAAAAAAATGATATTTATTATGAAGATAGCAACACAAAACGTCAATTATTAGAAGTATTTAAAACAAAGACTCGAAGAGGAATACGTTATAGATAGTATGGCCACGGCCGTAGGTCACGTTGTTTTCCGTTAGCCGCCATATTACTGTATATAACTTAGCGAAGTAACTTTAAATCGTATTCGAGAAGCGATTACCAATACAATGTCAGAAATATGGTAAATCGCATTAGATATAGAATTAAAATAGAAAATGTTTGTTTAGAAAATGTCAATATTCATTTGGAATTTATAATTAATTTAAATGAAAGTAATATACACAGCACTGACCTTAAGAATGTCCAAAGTATGTGAAAAAGTGTTTTCTTAAGTGTGACGTTATTCTCGTATGTCATTTAAAATAGTTTATGTCAGGTACTTTCTTTAATATCGTTTTATTGATAACATAACCAATTATTATGTATAAACGCAATTACTATTAATTAAGAATTGTATCATACATATGGATTTGACCATTATGTGTTGTAAAATATTTATATTTTTATTTACAAAATAAGATTAGAAGTAATAGGTATTTATGTATTTATTTATAGTTTGCTTCTATTTAAAATAATGTATTATATATGTAAGAATAACATGTAAAACCTCGCTTGTACATTTTTAATGGATTTATTTTATATTTCTGCGTTTATGTATATTAACATATTAAGAACTCATGCTTCTATAAATTTGTGTTAATATATATATATATATATATATATATATATATATATATATATATATATATACGACCATCATATCCTTGGACAAAAATCTACTGCGCATCGTAGGCGTGCCGGGTGGTACACTCCGAGTCATCGGTAAGCTGTTTGTGTCCTCAGTGTGCTTATGATCGTTGCGTGGTTAAGTTGTTAAGTTACGGTTAGTCAAAGTGAGTAATTGAGGTCTTGCATTATAATTGGTTATTATTTGTTTTATTTATTATAATTAATAATGTCCAACTTAGGAGGTGGAAAAGGACTGCATTCACAAACCCGTGAAGTCGTGTTTAATGTTTTTAAGTTTTGAAAGACAATTTCAGATAACGAAACAGACATAAGAAATTGTACAAAAAGCGAATTAAAGGAATACGTAGCAAGAGCAACTGGTGTTTCAAGAGCTTCTGTCTATAATATTTTAAAAGAGGGGACCGAATATCAAGCAGAACCAGAACGAAATGAGAAAGAGAACACAGAACAACTACCAGTTTTCAAATCGCCAAAAAAGAAAAGATCGAGGAAATGTTTAGTAATGGATTCAATAGACGACATTGACCTATACCAAATAAAACATATTATTTATAATTTCCACAAGACAAATAATCAGCGGATTACTATTAAAAATTTACTACGAAAACTTAAAGAAGATATAAATTTTCCGGGCGGCCGAGAATCCTTAAGAAAAATTATAAAGAAGCTTGGTTTTAGATTCTGTGCTACACAAAACAATCGCAAGAT
The DNA here is from genome assembly GCA_031893035.1 of Dermolepida albohirtum. Lineage (NCBI taxonomy): Eukaryota > Metazoa > Arthropoda > Insecta > Coleoptera > Scarabaeidae > Dermolepida > Dermolepida albohirtum. Next base: position 422,894 of record JAVIWB010003153.1, read on the forward strand.
ATTACAAGAAAAACCAGATATCAGAAACATTCGTACAAATTTTTTACGAAAAATAGATGTATATCGACGGCAAAATCGTCCAACTATTTATATGGATGAATCCTATATTCATAGCGGCCATACAAAATCGAAAAGTTGGACAGACAAGTCAAGAAATGGGTTATTTTCGACAATCTCCAAGGGCCAGCGTTTAATTATGTTGCACGCTGGAGGTGAGAACCATGGATTTGTAGAAAACGCTTTGTTACTTTTTAAATCCGGAACAAAATCCGGTGATTACCATCACGAAATGAATTTCGAAAATTACCAAAAATGGCTCGTTGAAAAACTAATACCAAATTTACCAAAAAATTCAGTACTAGTTATTGACAATGCTCCATACCACAATGTTCAGATAAATCCAGCGCCTAATTCTAATGCAAACAAGCAAAAAATGTTACACTGGTTGACCGAAAAAGGTATTGCCTGTACATCTGATATGACGAAAGCCCAGTTATATATGTTAATAAAATATAATAAACAACAACACTTACGATATAAAATAGACGCAATTTTGGAGGCACACGGTCATACAACTTTACGATTGCCTCCGTATCACCCTGAACTAAATCCAATCGAAATGATTTGGGCGACTGTGAAAAATTTTGTGGCATCACAAAATGTCACATTTAAATTAGAGGACGCTAAAAGGCTAGCGGAAGAAAAATTTAAAAGCATTACAGTAAATGACTGGAACAAACTTTGCACTCACGTGAAGAGAGTCGAAGATGAATATAAACAAAATGAAGTTTTTATGGATGTTCTTACGGAGTCACTATATATAAACGTGGGTGCTGATACATCTGACAGTGATTTTGGTTTCAGCGATGATTCAGAATAACTTAGTAATCATTGCTTTGTGAATGTGTTTTATTATGTAATTTATTATGTAATTATGTAATCATTTTGAAATAAAGCTATTTGCTTCTAATTACTGGGTATTATTAAAAAATTTTGTAATTACATTATCTACCTAATCATATTAAGATTTACTTTCATAGTACATCCTCAATAGAACACTATTAAATAACACTTAGCAGCCTCATTAATTAATAATTTACATTCCATTTGGACCAGTATAACATATATTAATAAATAAAAATTTTCTAAATTCTTATTCTTGGCGTATATACAAAATAAAACCGCGCCTTTCTGTTGGGAATGTACCTAATCACCGAAGCGAGCGACACACTGGCGACTGAGTACGAGTAATACCGAAAGTGTGCGCAGATTTTTCTAAGGATATGATGGTCTTGCTGTACTTACTTACTTAATCCTATAGACTCTTATACCTTTCGGTGTCGAGTCATGCTGGAGTCGAGTCCTCCGCTTCCCCTCTCCATATCTCCCTCCACTGTCCTCTGTTGCTCGCCAAAGCCTTTATGTTCTCCCATCCTACTCCCCTCTTCTCAGCCGCCGCCCGCACTTCATCCCTCCACGTTCTTCTCGGTCTACCCCTCTTCCTCTTTCCAATCTCCCTGGCCTCAAACACCTGCCTATCAACCTCTCCTCGCCCCTTCCCATTATATGACCCAACCACCTTAGCTAACCCTGTTCTATCGTCGTTTCTATTGGGATTATGTTTAAATTTTCCCTAAATACCTGGTTCCTAATTTTATCCATCCTCGTTTTCCCCTCTATTTTTCTCAGGAATCTCATCTCTGTGCTTGTAAGTCTACTCCTCTGCCTCTGTGTTGTCCAAGATTCGCACGCGTATGTCATTGTCGATTTTACAACTTTTCTAACTATTTCCGCTTTTACCTGGCTTGGTATTTCCTCCTTGCTTAGGAAGCTGTTCTTTATGTTGTTATATAACCTACCGGTCTTTGCTATTTTTTCATTTATTTCGTCGTCCAGGGTTCCTTCCTTGTTTATTACCACGCCTAAGTATGTGAATCTATCCACCTGCTCTATTATCTCGCTATCTATCTGTATCATGTGCTTCTCCTTCCGTGCTCCAATTATCATTGTTTTAGCTTTCTGTTTATTTATTTTCGTATTTAGTTTCTTCAGTTCTTCGTTAATAATAGTAGCATTTCTTTGCAGCTGTTTCTCTGTTCTCCCTATTATCACCATGTCATCCGCATAACATAGTTCCGTCAACCGTACACATTTTAATCTCCAGTATCCAACTGGATATACTTCCAGTCTACTTCTACTCTGCTTAATTGCTTCATCTAGAACCAAGTTAAAAAGTAATGGGCTCAGAATGCATCCCTGTCTCAGTCCAATTTTGTTAGCAAATAATTTGGATTTTTCATTTCTTATTCTTATGTAACTCTCAGTTTTTTCGTAAAGGCTTTGTATGTTTTGTATTAGCCCCCTTTCTATTCCTCTACTCCTTAATATTCTCCATCTTCTCTTCTCACTCGGTCAAATGCCTTCTCCATGTCAATAAAACAGGCATGTATCCGTCCTCCAGATATAACCGCCCTCTCTGACAGTAGCCTGAGAACAAATATCTGGTCGTTTGTTCCTCTTTCCTTTCTAAATCCACTTTGGCTCTCCTCCAGCTCGTTCTCTAAACTACTTCTAAGTCTATGCTCCAATATTCTGGCATATATTTTTCCGACCACGCTACCAAGCGTTATACCTCTAAAGTTTGCACAGTCCATGCTATTCCCCTTTTTGTATATCGGTGTTATAATGCCTATCTGCCAATCTGAGAGCACTTTATGTTCCATTCTTGCCTGATTCATAATTTCCAAAAGTTCTTGTCTTCTCTCCTGGTTCATATATTTTATCATCTCTGTCGTGATTTCATCATGTCCCGGTGATGCACCCATCTTCATCCTCCGTATTGCTTCTATTAATTCTTCCTCCCTTATTCTTTCTGTCTGTCCACTCTCTTCCTGTGTCATCTTTTGCTGTTCCTTATTTTGGTAATCTCTCAGAACGTCTGTTTCGTCCTCCTCCAATAGTTCCTCGAAGTATTCCCTCCATCTTCCCATAATATCCTCTTCTTTAGTAAGTACTTTTCCACTTCTATCCCTCACATTCCTCAACATATTCGCTCTCGGCCTTCTCATTTGTTTAAGTGCATTGTAAAACAGCTTCTGATTTTCTTTAAACGCTTTTGTTAGTTTGTTGCCGAAGTCTGTCCATGTTTTTTCTTTACTCTCCTTTATCGCCTTTTTAGCTTCTATCCGTTTCCGCTTGTATTCGTCATAGTTTTTCTGCGATCCATCTGTCAGGTATCTCTTCCACATCTGTTTCTTATCTTTCACAATTCTTTGTATTTCTTCTGTTCACCAGGCTGTTCTTTTTCCCGGACCATTAGTTATTTTTGAAGCCCCACAACTTTCCTTCGCTGCCCTTATTAAACTTTGTTTGTATTCTAACCATCTCTCTTCTATCTGTTGATATCCTGTTCCCTTTCCTCCATGTATCCTCAGTTGTCTCTGGTATTCCTCTTTAACCTTTTCCTCTCTTAATCTGTAGCTTCTAATCTTTTCCTTGCTTATTCTCCTCTTATCCCCTCCTTGCTCTTCATAACCTATTTTCATATCCATTCTGACCATACAGTGGTCGCTACCTATTTCTGCACCTCTCTTCACTTTTATGTCCTTTACCAGGCTCCACATCCTCTTACTGACCAGATAGTAGTCTATAATTGAGCGTTCCCCTCTGCTCCTGACTTCCCTTGTGTATTTGTGCACATCTTTATGTTTAAATTTAGAATTTCCTATTATTAGATCATTTTCCATATTCAAGTTAATGATTCGTGTCCCATTATCATTCAGTATATCTTCCCCCTCCCGGCCCAGCCACCTTTCTATTCCTTGATTATTTCTTCCCACTCTACCATTTAGGTCTCCCATTACTACTATATTATTATTCTCCGTGTTATCTATTGTCTCTTGTAGTTTTTCAAAAAATAAGTTTTTCTCTTCATTTAATGCATTTCCGCTTGGTGCATAAGTTACTATAAACTAGTACTTTTCTTGTTTGTTTAACATTTCCAGTTCCATAATTCTTTCATTCACCATTTTAACATCTATAATGCTGTTTTTATAGTTTGGGCTTACTATTATCGCTACCCCCGCTTGTGCTACTGTCGTTTCATCCACTCCTGACCACCACATCCAGTAGCCCTCATTTATCTCTTCCATACCCCTTTCCTTCTTCTTCGTTTCTGTTGCCCCCAATATATCAACTTTCATTTTCCTCATCTCTCCCACCATCTCTATCTCCTTACCCGCAATACCCCTAACGTTCCATATCCCTAACGACGTTCCCTCTCTTCTTTTCAGTTTCCCTTCCATCATCTTTTCTCGTGTCATGTTCTCTCTCTTCATTCCACCTCCATTCGTTCTGCTTATTCGTCCCATATTCCCCGTTCCCGTGTTCGTCATAGCTCCCCACCCCCTGATATCCACATCTCCCCTCCCCTCCCTCATCTCCACTTTCTTCACCCTACTCGGGTCAGTGTTTCTATTTTTGCTATCGCCACCCAACTCATATCCTCTTATCTTTGCCATGTTCGTCTTTGTTTCTCCGTTCTTTCCTGGGCCTCTTAGTTTTTTGTGTTTTCAGCATTTTAACTTCTAGTGTCTCTCTCGTATTCCCCGAGAGCTCCCTTCTTTCTATCCCACTTGTATTCTTTACCCTCAATCGTAATTTTCTGATATCCTATCTTTACCCTTTTTCCCTCACTCCTTTCCCTGTCCCCTCTCTGTCTCAGTTTCCTCTGTATTTCCTGTTCTTCTCTCGTTAACTCATTACTTATATATATTTTTTCTTTCATTTGCCTCAGTTTCTGCTTATTCTGCATCACTGCCTCCTTGTCCTCAATGCTCTTCAATCTAATCTTATAAACCGTCTCCCCCATCCTTATCACTTCCTCTATCTCCACATTTACATCCATTGCGTCTTTCATGAGTTTTTCCAATTCCATTTTTCTGCCTCGCCCATCTTCCGTTAACATCTTTCCTGTAATGATTACATTCTTCCTTGCGGCCATTTTTTCCAATCTGTTCATTCTTATCTCCATATCACAAACTTTCCCTATTAGTTCTTCATTTTCTTCCTTCAATTTTTCATTCTCTCTTCTTAATTCGCGTAATTCCTCTTGATACTCCCTCTGATTTTCCTTTATTTCCTTTATATCTCTCATCATTTCCCGCATCATGTCAGCCAGGTTCCTCTCCCCTTCTCTTTCCTTTTGAAGTGTTTTCCCCATTTTCTTACTTCTCCTAAGCATTTCCCCCGCTTCCTCATCCCCATCTCTTACCCTCTTCCTTCCCGCGTCCTCCGACAAGTATTCTTCGCCGTCCATAGTCCCGCTATGTGTCAGCCCCGTAACCCCGTATTTTTATTTATTTACGACTGTGCCTCGTATTTATATCCACCAACATTCAATCCACAAAAACACAAACACGCACAAGAACCACACACAGAACCGTAAATATCAATGTTTTTGTCTCTCCAGTAAAAACTATTTATTTACTCTATTTTCGTATGACCTTCTCTCCACGTCGTAGGTCAATATTTCATTCCAGTGCGTTTGATACTTTGTATATTACGTATCCGCAACTACTGCTTCCACTCCACGCCCTTCGTCGTCCTGTCCTCCCTCGCCGACACGCACACAATCGCGATATTTCCGTAATAAGATTCGTTAACAAATTTCCTATTGCCGGACCCTCGCCACGCATCCGTTCACTTTGCAATCTCAGACTCGACTTTGTAATATATATATATATATATATATATATATATATATATATATATATATATTACAAAATACACTCTTACGCATTTACGGCCCAGGGTACCTGTCGCACCTTACACCAGGGGATGGTATAAGGGCACATAAATACTTTCTCTATTCTACTTTCTTTTCGAAATACTTGCATAAACAACTATAAATTGGATCCTGCGCATTATTTTATATCACCAGAATTAACTTGACAACATAGCGCCCCATGTTGTGCATAACTCGTATAAGTTTAGAATTACTGACATGTAAATATGTTTAATTTCTTTAAGAAGTGTATACGCGGAAGCGGGAGTTATGTGTTGTAAAAGAAAGGAAATAGCTAACGACGAATTCTTAATGGAATATGATTCTTCAAATGCCAAGAAATATATATTATATCCTGATGCAGCGAATTTCAATGATGCTATGACACTCAATTTACCACTTCACCAATTTGAATGGTTGACAAATGAGGAGCTCATGGGAATGGATATACTTGCTTTAGAAGACGATGGAGATAATGAATATGTTTGTGAAGTAGATTTAGAATACCCGACACATCTTCACAACCATCATAATGATTTTCCTTTTTGTTCTGAACACCGTTATTCCATCTCATTCGAAGTATGGTAAATTAATCCCAAACCTTCACAATAAATTTAATTACATGATACATTATCTAATTTTAAAACAATGTGTAAATCAAACTATGTGGAATTCGACATAGGCAATACTATTGTTTAAAGAAATACATTGATTTTGCAATGAAACGATTCCAACGAGTTTTTTAATCTATTTTATAACGTAATGACTAAATGAGTTTTTAGAAAGAAAATAGAAAATGTGGAAAATCAGTTAATATAAAACTGATTTCCATTGAGAAACTATTCATTAAAGATTTGGTGCTGAGGAATATGTTGTAAGGCCAAATTTTAAATCATGTAAAGCATTTTCTGAATTCGTAACAGCTGTTGGATTGGTACAAGTAAGTGTAGATTATGTGAAGTCCGTGTATGCAAGATTCACAATTTTAGAACTAGTTAAGAAGGTAATGTATCATTTCTTTTATGATTTTTTTAAAACCTATGTTCGATAGAGATGCTTCATTACTGCATACAGAGAGAGATTTACTAGTTATATGCGTGCAAAATTGTAGTGTATACAATAACATTAAAAATAATTTAAATATGTTCGATACTTCTTGGAATACTGTTTGATTGTTTCTGCCTATAAAAGTGCAATAGAAGATAATCGAGCCATTATGAGAAGGATATACTTATTTCGCTCTGAATCGCACACAGTGTTCACTGAATTGAAAAATAAAATAGCTCTTTTATGTAAAAATGATAAGCGATATATTCTCGCCCGTAAAAAATTACCTTAGCATGGTGAAGAACTAGTGTTAGAACGTGAGAAAAATTTACATAATTTATTTTCTAAAATCAATAATTTGTAAAATTCGCCTTAAAATTAGAAAATATGATAAGTACTTAAACATATTGTTTAATATTTTAGAATTATGTATATGTATTACTTGCTTTCTGTGTATTTTCTTTAATAATTGTTTAATAAAAGTTCAATGTAGTGTTTATTTTTAATTTTATGTATAAACACAACATAGTCTTTACAGTACATTATACTTGAATATCCAAGAATTTTGTAAAGATCTATACCCAACCATTTAACAAGAAATTTAACTTTTCCAACTAGATAAATATCAGTATGGTTAACGTTCTTCAATTCAGATTCATAAAACCTGTCAGGAATATTTTGTTTTTCAGAATTCTGTAAGATGTACAACCATTACTACAAAAAGGTTTACGATCTAAATCGCAATTGTTACTCTATATTTTTAGGTCGATCCGTAGCGATATCAAATAAGAAAGAGAGATCTTGTACGTTTCATTAAAAAAAAAACGAGCAATGGTGTGCACAGTATGCAGTTCAAATAATACACGCGTTTGATCACGTTTTCTACCTGATAACAAAAAAGATGATGAATTTATTAAATTTATATTAGTTATAGTAAAAATTAGTCTGCTCTGCTCATTTAAAAGTCAAAGGTAATGTGGCGATTTGGTGTAAAACTTTATATATATATATATATATATATATATATATATATATATATATACATATATATATATATATATATATATATATATATATACATATATATATCGTATATATAAATAAAATATTTTATAACAATATTCATTAATAATTAAATAGAATTTCGAATTAATTTATAAGATAACTATTCTAATAATACGATCTTATGAATAACTACATATTTTTGTGTAAATGTAATGATCTAATTGTTTAGATGTAAATTTTTTAAATGAATTTTATTTATTATACAAATCACTATTATGTTTTATTTACATGGTGTAAAGACTCTCTTACATGGATTCGGCAGATACATTTACGTGTACATCGTAAACCTTTTTGTGGTACCTACTGTATATTCTAGAATAGGTACGGACGAAGTGATTGTGTACACGAAAATTCCACGCACATCTGAATAAGAAGACAGCTTAATCTGCAGTAATAGGATTTAACGATGCCTAGATACGTCGCTGTGTTCTGATTCGTCGAGGAATTTGAGTACTAATACCTGGAATCAAAGACGTTCGTACTATTATTAACTTTATATTGGTTTATTGTTAATGTTATTAGATTCGTAAGAGTATAGTCTAGATATGAGATCATGTAAGAGCGTATATATATATATATATATATGTATTTGTTTATTCACATAACTGTAACCAATTATTGACTCGTTAGACAGCCTTTATTATTAAAATATACCTTCATCAATTAATTAGCTTCAATTTCACTAATTAAGGATTATGTTAATTAATAGTTCTTGTTTTATTAGTTATTTATTACCTTTTTTGTTCTTTTAGCCCAACTTTATTAAGAGCTTGCTGTACAGTTAGCAATAATTGTTTATTTTTGCTCTTTAATAATCAATTCGTTTACCATTAGGTAATTACAATAGTTTTTTTTAATTCACTTAAGCCTTTACTTTTTTATATAGCACAGTCAATCTTTTTACTTTGTCATTATGTCAATTATTTAAAGTAACTCTTAATTCAGTTGTAAGTTGTATAACATCATTCATTGTAATTTATTACTATTATTATGTTTGTGTTCTTTTGTTGTTGTTGGGAAGTGTTCAAAAGTGGCACACACTGTTCTGCTTTCATTTTGTACCACAAGCGTGAATCAACTATACGTTTAGGAGGATATTATTTTTGTATTTATATTAGAGATTTGGAACAGTAACGTAAGCATTTCCTTTTTTTGTTGCTGAAATATCTACTTAATATTAATATCTTGTTTCATACCGAGTATTACCAAAAGTTATTGAACAAATGCAATAAACTTGTATAGACCTTAAATTTCTTTCTTACTGAAAAAGGCATCCCCTAATCTGGTTTACGGACTTTCGGGGTAGTAATATCGTGGCGTCTTCTTAGAACTTATTAACAGGGACACCTCCCCTCCTCTCCGAAACTTGTTTAGCACCCTGAAGGTCAAGCGAAAGGATTGTTTGTTAGGTAAGGAATACGATCATTTATTTATTGTCCTATTAAGCAATTATGCACAGGACGGGGCTGCATCGTTATTCTACGTACGATATTATTATAATTGTTGACTAATTTCGGTAAAATTTTTATATAACAGTAACTTCCATTGAAACTGAATTCCTTCACATCTTATTTATAAACGTTCTATTAAAACGTTCTACAATTGAACTTTTTAAATTGGAAAATGTACTATAATGGTTAATATTATGTCGGTCCATAAGTTTCTTGAAATGTATTTTAGAAAATTACTTCCTCTGATTGCTTTGAACGTTTTATTTTTACACGGATCGCCTAAGAAAATTTTGAATATAATAATACATATGAAAATGAATTTGAGATTATCATTTGATTTGGCATAGGTAGATAGTGTATCATTTCAACCAAATCATCGTATAGGAAACCTCCTCATCAAAATGTATTT